>JARFJB010002154.1:452500-870000 GCA_036346205.1 Vesta saturnalis | reverse complement strand
CTCGTTCAACTGTCGTTTAGAGATGTTTACGAAAGTGTTCTTGCGATTGATGTAGGTTGGTTCTTTCTTCTCCTTCATTAGCTTTTCAAGTTTTCTTCTGCTGAATTTCCTTGTACCTTGACTTCGAATATTTACTTTTGGTAGCCATATTTATCCTATTAAAGTCTTGTGCGTTTTCGAATGGTTTCTCTAATCTCGTGTCATTCAAAATGAATAACGTAACCGTAAAAATAAACAATGTTGAATTTTTCTTTAAATCTCCTGTCGAAAATTCATACTTCCATACTTTGTAAATTATAATATTACATAGACAACCAACCGTACACCTGCATAAAAATTTAAAATTTAGTTTAAATTATTCAAACATACAATACAATAGAACATTCCAAATGTGACTTTTTGTCTTTGCCATGTTGTACTAGAAAAACATCTTATATAATAAGATGAGAAAACATCTTACCGAAGCGTGGATGCATTCAGACGTCGGGGTACGGCTATTTTATTTTAGTTTGCACTGTATGAAATATACGAAGTATCGTCTTGCGTCATGCGTATTCGTCTAACAAGTTAAAAAATGATAAAAACAAATCCTATGCAAATTTTTTCACTGTAAAATGATTTTTAGCTAGGTTTTACGGTGTCTAACCAGGACTATTTTAAATAGGCAACACACCGTACACTTGGTACACAAATTTATTAACTATTTTTCAAATACCATTTCAAGTGTTGAGTAATTGGATTCATTATTAAATGTCAATTATTTATGTTTCTTTTTTATTTCTCAATATGATAGCTGCTTGAATTTAATGCTTTGTTTCTAGTATTCATACGGCAAACTTTCACGGTTATCACACATAATTAAAACAAATATGAAAACGGAAGTATACGCTGCCATACCCATTATGTACCGGTGTCATATATATATAGGACAGCAAAAATAGCAATTTTTTGATTTCTTGGTTCTAATTCAAAAATGTATTTTTTTTTTTTTTTAATTTTATATTACTGTGTCATCTTTTAGGAGCAAGATTGTACCTTTACTTTTATAAGAAATTAGTAATTATAAACAAAAAATAATTTACAAGAAAGGTTGTTTTTTCTTCGCTTGTCACGCATTTAGTTTTCCTTAGTTTTTTTGAAAATTCAATAAATTATGTAACTTTTCTATTCAGAATTCACAAATAGAAAGTTTGTTTACTAAAACTGCATATTTTTTTCAAACGTTGATCTTATCATAAACTGGAATAAACAAGTACAAAATATGATGTCATATGTATAGGACGCTGGTCCAATTCGTATACGTTTATACCTTGCATTTACACGTCCAAACTAGATGATTCTTGCAGAGATTGTTGGTATATAAATCAGAGGTGATGCTCCCTTCTCCATTTAGTGCATGTATTGTGGTATAAAACATGGCAAGTGTTAAAGATATTGAAGCGTTATTCGAAGATGAGGAATTTTATAAACATTTGGAAAATGCGGATAGTGTAGATATAGCTGTTTTGTCACCGAATCCGGACGTTTTAAGTGATTGTGATGAAGGCGACGAAGATATAACAGGTGAAGATGAAATCAATGATATTCCTGGAAATATAGAAATTCAATTACAAGGAGCTAATGTGGCTAATCGTGATGTAATCCTGATACGCAATGTACTCGTAAGAAACCCGATAGAATCGCTTCAACAAGTACGGAATTAACTAATATTATTTCGCGTTGGCATAAATCTCAGCCATCCTATGCAAACATAATAAGAGAGTCACATTCTGAAAATGAGAAAATTAAAATTATTAGTGCTGAAATACATGATTTATCTCCTGTACAATTGTTTGAAAAATTTTTCTCCGACGATGTTTATAATTTATTGCAAGAAGAAACGGAAAGATATGCTAAATCTGTAAAAAAATTTATTGATTTTAAGCTGGCTGTTCAGGAATTGAATTTTTAATATTTTCTGGTTACCATATTCTACCTTCTGAGAAGCCAGAATATAACTTGTAGCGGATGTAATGTCTCGAAAAAGATACTTGAAATTGAAATAAGTTTTTCACTGTTGTAATAACGACGTGTTTAAATGATAGGTAAATAAAATAACGTATAATAACAATGTCAGAATTATAACTAAGCATCGGATTCTAGGCAAAATGGACTACTGCAATTTTTTTAGGCACATGTGTGAAAATCGTGTATTTGTGTTTGTTACGACGAATGAGTTAATTTGAACTCTATTTAATTTTTCCTAAAATGCCTAAACTTGATTTTAAGTGCCTATTTTTCGTTTAACTGCCTACAAATGCTTAAAATACCAAAATCTCCGGCTGTTTGTTACCGACGGAGCAGCCTACATGTTAAAATGCGGCAGGCATTTAAAAGTGTTCTATCCAAAAATAGTGCACCTTACTTGTCTTGCACATATGTTAAACTGGGTATCAGAAACAATTAGACGTAGCTATAAAGATGTAGATGGCTTGATTGCGAATGTAAAGAAGATTTTTGTTAAAGCGCCTCTAAGAGTTGAATTGTATAAGGAACGTCTGAAAGGAGTACCTTTACCCCCACAACCTGTTTTAACTAGCTGGGGAACGTGGATTGAAGCTGCTATATTTTACAGCACACACTTCCAATCAATAAAAGACGTGAGTAAATTAAAAAGGAAAAATCAAATTATTCACTTAAGTACTTCACTTTCCAGGTCGTTATGTTATTTGATCCAGAATATGCACAAGCCATCCAAAAAGCTCAAAATTTATTTAAAAAAAAGAATTAAAACATGACCTAATTTACATAAAATGCCATTTTCAAAAAATTGCCCCTTACAGAATCTATAGGTATTGTAGAAAATATTCAAAAAAATTTGCAAAAAGCTCCCGGTTCTGTGGCGGCAATAGCTTGCAAAAAATTTGTAACCTGTTTAGAAAAAAACGAGGGATTCCAACATCCCCAAAAACTGTCAAAAATATTTGTAGGTGAACGTTCGGACGAGAATGATTGTTCAGCGGAAAACTTAATATTTAAATTTGCGCCAATTACATCATGTGATGTGGAGAGAAATTTTTCGAGGTATAAAAATATTTTAACTGATAATCGTCAAAGGTTCACTTCAGAAAACTTAGAAAAGTATTTAATTGTTAACGCAAACTATGTATAGTTCAATAAAAAACTAAAATTTACTGTTCCTGTTTTTTAAATAAATTTTCTAAGCAATAAAATAATAATAATCCCCATATTTTTTTTCTCAAATATTTATTTTATCTAATAGAAAATATGCCTAAACAGGCATGTTTACGGACTATTATGAAGATTATAAACGCCTATTTAGGTGACTATTTTGATTTTTTTTATTGCCTAAAATCCGATGCTTAATTATAACCTTATGTGCTTCATTGTAGGTGCTATAAAATTCGTCCACTAATAAATAAAATAAACCAATCATTTCGTATGAAGCAATTTATACAAGCAAAACCAATTCGATTTGGATATAAATTATGCGCGCTATGTAGTTCAGATGGATATTGCTACAAATTTTCTGTTTATACTGGCAAAGATAAAAATGCAACTCCGGGTTTACTGCAAGGTTCGCCAGGTATTACAGATCTTTTAGTAATCAGTGAAAATCCTAATGACCATTTGGTATATTTTGATAACTTTTTTACAAACCGTGACATACTGATTCATCTAAAATCAATTGGATTTCGTGCAACAGGTATATACTGCAATAATCTATACTTTTCTTGTTCTACTTGTTACAGGAACAATGCGTGAAAACAGAACAGATAAATGCCCACTTTTAAATTCAAAAGAACTTTCAAAGAAAGATCGTAGCACATTTGATTATCGATTTGACAAAAATGGTGAAATTGAACGATAACAAATGTGTCGCAATTGGTACAAATTTTGACATCATTGAACCACCAGGTAATGCTTCAAGGTGGTGTAAATCTAAACAACAAAACATTCATGTCCCCCAACCTAATGTTATCAAAATGTACAATCAATATATGGGGGGTGTTGATCATCATGACTGGATAGTTGGCAAATATGTCATTAGGATTAGAGGCAAAAAATGATCCTGGTCGTTAATTACAAGAATGATCGACATGTCCATAACAAATGCATGGGTTTTGTACAGAAAAATTCACGGGCCAGGTTCTTTATATTGTTTAGATTTTCGAAACAAGGCAATTCTAGTCATCGAAAACACAACGTGCATGGCGTAGTGCCTGATATTCGGTATGATGGAAACAGCCATTGGATAAGACGAAGGGAGAAACAGAGTAGATGCCAATTTCCAAATTGCCAGAAAAAACCTTTGACTTTTTGTTCAAAATGCGATGTAACCCTGTGTGTAGAATGTTTTGAACCCTACCATAAATAAAAATAATTTTTGGTTTCATGAGTCGTTAAACCCATACCATTTCAGATTGCACGTAGTACGTTCATTGTTATAGGGAGTGCAATCCTACTCACATTGTACCAGTGTCATATATATAGGACTAGCGACAAAAAAATCTAATTATTTTTAACAAATGAAAATAGGATTATAATTGATTATTAGTAACAATTTTCTAAATTTCATTATTATTTTTGATACCGATACTTAATGAGTTATAACAGTTTGATAAACGTATAACGTCAACTGTATAATCTCATTTTATTTTAGCCAAGAATAACTAAATCTCTAATAAATTAAACAGTATTAAACTGCGTGAAGATGGAAAATCAGACCGACAAAGGCTAACGATGGAAAATGTCATAATAAAAGAACAAATTTAAACAAGTTATGATGTAAGCGTAAAGTTGTGAAAAACTTTAATTTGAATTAAATGATGTAGTCGTAATTATTATTGTAATTGTTATTGTACAATGAAAATACAATGTGTACCTTTAATATAATTTTTAATTTGAACTATACATGTTAAATTATTGTAGTGCTTTGGTAGCTTAACATATTTAATTTGTAATGCATTTACTACAAGTTCTAGAAAAAAACGCAACACGAAACCTAGACATACCAAACGCTAAAATTACGACGTACCCTTGTACCTTTTATTAAGTATAAGATGCCAAAACCTATTTAAAATGATTAGGGTGTTTATTATCTCAATAGCTACACGTTGTAAACGAACATAATGAGTTTTTGGCTTATTATTTCCATATTGTCAAATTGAATGTGATGATTTAAATTACCTTGGGGTCGAAATCGGTTTCTCAGGGTCGATATAAACGAAAACTGATTTTGGGGTCGACGAGGTCTAAAAATCGATCCCTATTAATTAACACAAGTTCTTATTAGAAACTTTCAAGATACTTTATGAGTTGTGTTACGTGTACCAACTTGTTATAAGAATGACTAATACTTTAGTAGGAAGTATCATTGTTGTACTTTTAAAATTTGACGCATATACGCGGTGGATAATAAATCCGTACAATATCACAGCCATGGAAGAAGCCAATGTAATAATGTAAGAAGAGTTGATCACCATCAGTACAGACGAGGAGCTTAAGCAGAAGTTCAACCAAGGCTATCAGAAGTTCTAGTTGCAGCGCAACATTGAAAAACAGTATCCTGCATTGTGTAACATTACTGAAAAATACCATATCGCTTTTCCATCATCATACCTAGTCGAAAAAGGCTTCAGTGTCGTTACAAACATTTTGACAAATCAAAGAAACAGTTTGAAAATCAACGAACGCTTACCAATATTGAACCAGATTTAGCTAGACTGGTAGAAAGTGACAAGATTCATCCATTACACTGATTTTTTTTATTTTTTTGATCCTTACATTGCGATTTTAACGTTTTTTTCAAAAAATAATTACCTACTTAAGTATTTTTACGTAATTTGAATTAATAATTATTAATTACACTTGATATTTACTGAATTTTTTATCTATTTATTTTGTTAAATGTTAATGAGAAAATGATGTCAGGTTTACTCATTTAAGTATTTTGTGGATCTACGATAATTGCCCGAAAACAATTTCCTGAAAGACAATTCCCCGAAAACAGTTGACCGAATGGACAATTGCCCGAATAAACAATTGCCCGAAACACAATTGTCCGAAAAACAATTGCCCGAACGGAAAATTGACCGAAAAATGTATTTTAGCGCAACTTTATAAATTTATAACCAATATCTTCGGCACATTCTGTATACTATTATTTCTTCTCTGCTTTACATTTTATAAGCACATCCTGTATATGCTATACTTTTTCGCTAAAAATTTCATAATCCCTCTTAATAAATAACATCCTAATGTATTCAAGTAATAAACAAAAATAATAAGTACACCCCATTAGTCTTAATACTATAATAATCAGTTAACGTCTCCAAGTAGCTATAATATAAATGCATTATCCAAACATTCACTAAATCAAAAATATTAAATGTGGTTTGGAATAAGTAAGACTCGTTAATTAGTTTTTAAATGTTGTTTAGAATGAACAATAAGTACACCCCATTAGTCTTAATAATAATTAGTGTTGCTTATTTAACGTCTTCAAGTAGGCATGGCCATTACAATGACATTGTTTAATTTCATATAAATACCGCACTAAAGGTTTCTATTGCTTTATTGTCCTAAAAAATCTAAAAAAAATGACAAATTGGATGTTTTATTCCAAGTTCTAAACATGCCAGTGGTACGCTGCCAGTCCTTAGCCTGGGCAAAGTGTGAAGGGAACATGGAATAAAATATATATTTTATTAATAATTAATTAGCGAGTCTGGCTTTAATTCTAAATAAAATTTAAAATTTTTAGATAACTAGGTCGAACACAATATAAGCAGCAATAAGTATTTAAATACATTTTTCGGTCAATTCTCCTTTCGGGCAATCCTTCTTCGGGCAATTGTTTTACGGGGAATTGTCTTTCGGGAAATTGTTTTCGGGCAATTGTCCGGAAGCGGTATTTTGTATCAATAGGAAAAAAACTAACGATATGATTTTTAAAGTAATTTGGCTATGGGGTCTGAGGTATCAATTCATTTTGGAAAAGGGATCTCTGGCCCAAATCAGTTTGGGAATCCCCGATTTAAAGGATGCTCAGCTACCGCACATTATGTTCTTTACGCCTAGTATCAAAGGTACGTTTTGTGATTCCAATATATACTTTTCTACAATAACAAGATAACTTAGAATTAATTTTATTAAATACATAAAGAAAAAGTTTACCTCGACTAGGATTTGAACCTACAAGATGCAAGCCCCAAACAATGTAAATTTTGTCTTTATGTATGTCGAACTGAAATAAGACAACTTATATAATTTGAAACATCTTTAGGTGACCATAAATGTTTTTCATGTAGGTTTAAAAACATCCCTAATGCCATGATAAATTAGGATTTTTTCAATTATATCTGTAACATTAGTTATAAAGGAGAGAAAAGCAGAGCCAACATTAATCAGATTTTTTTCTTTATGGTTATTTAGCACGTGAAATAGGCTTATTAATATCTTAAGTAATATCCATTTCCTAGCAGTGATTTTGTTAAATATTTGTCTTTCAAAAATTCAGGATCATAAAATTCGTTTAGCTCGAGTCACTAAATATTTAATTACACCGATGTCTTCACGTGATGGTAGTTTGATCATTTATGAAGATATCTATAGGTATGTGTCAGTTTTCAGGAAACTTTAAATGATAAAGAAGTACCTATTAGTTTTAGATATTAGTATGTCTAGAAACGGTAAACTTCCATTAGCTTCCTTCTCCGTGATAAAGCTAATGTTTGAATACCATTTATAAAAAATAAAAATTCATGGAGTGCTTTTTCGCCATGTCTCAAAATAACAAATGTCTCAACCCCATATCTATACCAAACTAAAGGTTTCATAGGTGCGTATTGCATGTTTCAAAATTTTCCACGTAAAAATTACCTCCAACAAGACTACGAGGGCTACCCATTGCTACACCACCTAGCTGTTCACAGAATTTATTATTACACTAAAAATCAGTCGTTGTAAGAAAGTTCTGAAACCATCTTCCATAAGGACAACTTTAGAGCATATAAAAATGCTTACGTAGGGAAAAACTGAAGGATTTGCGCTGTGACTTATTAGAGACAAGATAGGCAGCGTTACTTTACCAATTTATGTAAGATAGAATTAGTTTTTAAAGTAGACTAAAAATATAATACTATTTCAGTTCTAGGCATTAATTAAGGTATGTTTCACAAAATAAACTGTTAAGATAGAAGGGTACCTTGTTAGTTGTAAAGCAGCCCATCATGTACATAAATAACTAAGTTTCCACTTTAAAGAAACCAAAGCCAAGTAAAGCGAATAAATATAGATATTCAACAGAATCCGACACCCCAGCGAAATTGGTGAATATAACTTTGGACAAAGTTGGACTGACTAGCACTCATGGACCACATAACTTAGCTTTTGGTTATCGAGGAAATACACACTGTTGCAACTACAACGAAATTGGTGTATCAATCGATACTCAGACCCTAGACCACCTATGAAGTTCTGGTTTTCGTTATTTGACAGTTTATATACTGCATTTACGCAAAATATAAAAACTTTTTCAAAATTAGTGGAGCGAAGTAGAGAAAGTTAACGTACGTTATCCAAAATCTATATTTATACATCAAAATTGCTGGGGATGCGACAAATTAGATCTGGATCTAAATACGGTGGGTCCATCATGTGGGCTAAAATCGATATGTATATAACAATTTCGCTGTCTGAGGACTGTATTTATACACTAATTTCCTCGGGGTCGCGGAAAAATTCGGAACACTTTGGGCAAAATTCAGCCTGAATTCTGAATCAACACTCATGGTCACAGACTTTAGCTCTTGGTCATCGTGGCAGTCAATTTTGTTTGAACCCCACATATAGATATAGGTTTTGAGTACTGTTCGGCCCAAATTCCGACCGGCACTCATGGGCCACAGAATTTAGCTCTAGTTATTCATTAATTAAGTTTTCCGCGACCCCAACGTAATTAGTATAAATGCAGACCTCAGGGGAGGTTCGGCGCAAATAATTACAATCACTCTTGGGGGATATACTGTAACTTTGTCGTTAGGTAATCCATTTTGCTACGAGCTCGGCGAAATTCAGTGCTGGACTACGGTATTTAGATTCTCGTCATCCAGTTCCGCATCTAGTTGCAATGCGGAACCATTTTAGAATCTACTACAAAATATTTTACATTTTACAAACTTTTGTTTACTAGCTGGTAGGCAACATATGATACATACGACTGTAACATACTCAGTCTTATAGAATTTTAAAACACTTTTAAACGCTTTAACTAGATTTTTTTCTCTTCAACCAACACAAGGTAATTGGATGCTTTTGTTTTAATTTGACGGATTAAATAAAATTTTGAAAATAACGTATTTATTTCTATAAAGGAATACGTGGTAATGTCGGGGATATGGTCACTCTGGATAATTTAATAGTTTTAAATTTCTGATAACTAAAATGTACATGTAGAAAAGAAAATTTAGAGATCGTTGATTCTTTTGGGTTGACGCCATCTTGTCTCGGCGTCTGTTAAAAATTTATTCTTAAGAAAGCGAAAGTGCTAGACAATTTTTTATATTTTTAGAATAGAGTTACACTGGGGTTTGTTTCAAGCACCTGCTTTACTAAATACTAATAAGAGATATTTCTATTTTGTTTATTACGGATACAAATTCCCTTAGAAAATCAATTTACCATTTGGTTTATTAGGAGGTATGTTCTCGAATCATTTACACCCTTTATGTTACTGCTTATATACTTAAATTTCCATGTTGTCTTCGTAACTAAGATTGTGTTTGTCTTCACATCTTCATACTATGACCACCTCCGAAATCGAGATTCTGGAATACGCTAGGTACACTTCCACGTTATCAATGCTCACCCAATAAGGAACGTTCAGGTTGAAGACTACTCACAAATAGCAAATACCAGCAAGGTGTTCAATGCCTTCGTCACGACTTCTGCCAGGTGCACGCAAGTTTCAATCACGTAAAACTTTGTTATTTCATATACAACTAAGCTAAAGGTGTGATATATTTTCTTTAATATGAGACAGATCCCTGGAAATCATATCAACTAACTATAACAGCAATCAAGTGTTTATTAATTATTATCAATGCAATAAACCTACCAAATGTTATTGAGTGCGGAAATATTTCAACCAGCTATTAAAGAGTGCTTCGGTTAATGCACGGTTTATTGGTGCGATATAGCAGCTGTACGTAACTCGAGATCTTGCTTGTGATGTGCTTTACCGACATTTTAAGAAGACATGTATGAAACGAAGACCACCGATTCTAATGGAATAACATACAGACAGTTGCAAAAGACTCAAAGAAGCCAACCTACTATAGAAATTAAACCCCTATGGAACACAGTAATGCGCGAAGGGCTTAGGCGCAATACACCTGCGCAATAGGTTACGGAGTAATATGTGCAATAAACTACTGCGCAACCACGAAACCAACGGTTAAGATGTCAGACTTGCAACTGAAAGGTACCAAATACGAATCTGAGAATAGTCAACTGCTTGGAAAAAGATCATAATAAATGAGTGCGAAATCAGTCCTTGTCAGGACTAAGCCTGATTGCGAAAGCAGAGTCCGTTTCCAAAACGTCGCACTACAAAAACAAAAACTATGGAAATATGCCGATCAATTCAAATAATAAGAAGTTAAAACTTTGCATAGGTTAGGAACTTTTAATTTTTCACTTACTCAAAGTGTCTAGGAATAAATTCAATAACATATTTTATTTGGGTATTGTTAACTTTACATTGTTATTATACTTTAGAAATTTGCATCACGTATAGGTCAGTTTTTCATAAGTTTATATACCTTTTCGGCTGCTTTACATTTATACAAAGCGTTGTTTGTTTTACTTTACAATAATAAATATTATGTAGGGATACGAATAGCTCAGAATTAATTTTCGTTTTACTTTATATATCCTTTTAACCGTAATAAATTCATGTTTGTCATGTTTGCTCACTTACAAACGTGTTAAGAACCGCATGCGCGGTTTACTTCTCGCTTATGCTTATGGCAAGTTTTTTGTTTATTTTTGTTCTAATTAAACCGTTCCGACGCTGTCTCCTTCCCATGTATGATAGTGCTATTTGATTCAATTCATTCGATATTGATTTGGTTTTTGTGTTATGTTACTAAAGCCCTAAAAAGGTAAGTGTCGTACTCGTTTTATTAAATAAATATAATTATTTGGTTCGGCAACTATTACAAGACTCTCCTGCGGAAATTAATTTTACTTTACTTAATTGGGACATTTATTTTATGGAGCCTGTTAAGGGGGTATTTGTTCAGATACCATAGCATGTATTACGCTTGGATTTATACTATCCAGTTCCGCTGATGCTTTCAGAAAAACAAAGATTTGTGTGAACCGACCATTATTTCTTTGCTTTATCTGTGATATTGTCTTGTATGATTAAGTCTTTCACGTCAGAGTTGTTTTCCTTTTAACTGCGCCCATCGTCATGTTGTGTTTTCTAAGCCAACCACACACCCACGCATTCAAATGGTTTCCATAGAGACTGTGGACCGTCTTACTGGATCTACATCCTGTATCTTTGAACACTATTAGCTTAGTTTTATCTCATCCAGTTTCGGTGGCCGCTCAAAATGCAAATTAATCTCAAATGAATCCTTTGTAAATTATGCTAGTTGATGATGATGACTATGCACACCTGTGTCATTGTTTGAATAAAAATTATTTGAATGAAGTACGCGTCCAAGTTCGAATAAACTACCCCGAACATTCACGCTGCATTTACTGATTAACACTAGAGTCTGAGGATTAATTAAAAGTTATTTCCTATGTACGATATGCATGCACAGACGAACAACTTGCGGGTTTCAACATGTAGGTGCAATCTACCTATACGAGGACAAACGTAGCTGTGCATTCTAGTTATTGTTGATATTTGCCGTTTGTGATAGATTGATCAAGCAAAGGACTTACGCGCCAGTAGGCAAAATGTTTTACAACCTTTGTGACGGTTCTCACGTTGGGGATCGTTTTGTAACGGGCGTATTAACTGCGACTATTACCTTGCTTGCATACCCCTGGCTACACAGAAAAATATTTGGGTTCCTTTTTATTCTCTTATAATTTCAAAATCATTAAGTAAAAATTTTATATTGATTCTATGAAAATGTGAAATGATTATTTTAATCATTCATCAAAATTATCCTCAATCTGATGTTATTAATTACCTGTATTTAGTAATTAATTTAACTTTAACTTTAACATTTAACTAAGCCAAATTCTAAATGCAGACAGTTTTGTTTACAGCACATATGTAATAATCAAACCTATAATGTAAAATAATACTCTTAAAACTAACATGTAACAATAAAATCGTTATCAGAATTAAACGCTTGTTTTCCGTTTGATTTTGATTGTCAAATTCAAACTCAAAGAAAATTAAACACATAATTGTTTTATTTATTCACACAATCAAAAGGTTGTTACTTTCGTTGAAAGCTGAGAACGTTTCTTTGACCTGTGAAGAAAGAGGCCTCGTTTAGGTTGATGACGTTCTCTGTCGCCAAGCTGAAACCGCTCTCCTTTGTTTACTCTATCTGTTTTTATACCTTTGTTATAGATGAATACGATTCTTATTTTTTTCCCACAATTTAATAATTTTTGTAAATAATTGCTCGATATATTTACACCATCCAATTTTTACTTAATTGTTCAGTTTTAACTACAAACGGCGGGCGCGACAATATGCAAGCAAGCTACCAACGGCTAGGCTTTGAATCCATGTTTTTTGGTTATTATACTTGGTATATCGATCTGTTATACTGAATCGATTGTCTTATTTTACATTTATCACTCGCTATCGAAACATCAACTTGGAGTACTTTCAATACGCACTTAAAACTCGATTGTAAATTATTGCGTAATCTTTTTATTATCACCAACTTGATTACATGTACACTTTAATTCATTTTAGTTTTTCCTCCCATTAATAAGGAAAATATCACTTATATTCTCTTAACACAATACCCTTGTTTATAGATGTATATAAACAGTACTAACTAAATTTTCGTTATAATTTCACAATTTTAATTGCAGCATAACTTAAACTGTAGCAATCGCTTTCCAACCGTTTGGCTACCTTCAACCAACTCTGATCGCTTATTTAACGCGACTACCTAACAAATACGTCATTATGACAGCGTCTCTACTTGCCCCCTTATACAAAACAGTCATAACCTGCAAATTGCCACGTTTATTTAAAAGCTTTCCAATTTAATATGTAAACACTCGTCGAAACAAGCTCAAGCTTTGCATCTTAATATTAATTATGTCTACACACAAATAACCAATAACCACTTAATGTCATATAACAGCGCCAAATTCGAATTTCTAATGCCTCCATAGCACTTTTAGAAAGATGCGTAAAAAAAGGAACAAATGTTACTAGCGACAATTTCTTGGCAAGTCTCAAACTAACGGAAAAACAACAATTGTAGGAACAATGAATAAAATACGAAGAGAAATTCCAGAAGTCATCAAAAATGGCAAAGGTCAACTACATGAAACTGCGCTACTGAGAAGTGAAGATGAAAAAAGCATTCTTACAGTATATAAATCAAAAGCAATTGAAAGTGTTCTTACGCTCAGTACTCTCCATGCATTGGTATGTATTGAGGGAATCCGAAGAAAAAACCAGAGACGGTACTCTACTATAATGATACAATATGGGGTTGCTGTTATCGGCCAAATGGATCGCAAGTATTTTGTAAAGGTGGATCTCGTTGATGGCGAAATCATGTATTTTACAATATACTGGACTTGGCAGCAATAAATGCGTACGTCCTATACCAGGAGATAAGCGGAAAAAAAGAGAACGTAAGCTGAAGTAAGGATAAAAGAAGCAGTAGGAGCTACAACTTGCAGAACTACTCAGAAACGAAAGCGCCGAACATATCAAACAACTAAGTGCGAAAACAAAACCTCGGATGTGTGCGAAACATGCCAAAAATATGTATGTGGAAAGTGTAGTTATAAGTGCGTGTAGCCAAATGCAAATTGCTTTTTTACTTATGTAGTTTCATCACTAAAGCTGTAGTTTTTTTTAAATTTTAAGTTTCCTTTAATTTTATATTAAAATTCTGAATCAAAAAGCATTTAATACAGCCTAAAGATTAGTAGATTATTATGTAAGATGTGTAGGTTGTTCATTATTGAGCTCAAGTATTGCGTCGAGGGGATAGCCGAGACTGCAAAATTGAGTGAAATATTGCTTAACTTACACGTCGAACGCAAAATACTATTTTAATTTCACGCCTCGAAGTGATAACTGATGACAAGTGTGCATCATTCTGACAGATTGTTCCTATATGAAGTTTTCTACCAAAATCACATAACCCTAGCCCCATTATTAGTTTTAACTTCAGTCTCATTATTAGGTTGAAATGAATAATGACGCAAGGCGTAAGTGATTTAAAATACACAAATAAAAAACAACTTACACTATCGAAATTGACAGTAATAATGACAAGTTTATTAACTAGCCCCTTGAAGATAAATAAATTTATTGTACCGAGTGGTCCAGTAATAAACGAGGCCAGCTGGATATGAGAAAGTACGCATCGCACAGTTTCGGGAAAAAAATTATGATAGTAAAATTGACCGAGAAAAATTGCTGGAACTTAGTTTCAAGTTACAGCGATGACCGCTAGGGGGCGTATGCGCTCTCTCACGCAGACAAAATAGCTGTCTAGTAAAAACAACTAGGTCTTGAAATGCCAAAAATAACACCAAACAATAGCCACTTTTAATATTGCTTTGAGTCAAAATAATATTAGCACCATTAAAGTTCTTCATCTTTGATTAAGGAACTGTGGATTTCAAAATACCGTTAACAAATGAAATGGAATTTGATATGCTTGCTGTATATTTTGAATCCATAAAGAATTTAAATGAAAGGTATCGTTATGAGAAAAGAGTGTTAAGCGATTGCCGCGACGATTAAGAAATACCGGAAGTATTCATCGTCCCGTCTTTCCTAGACATGGTAGAGGCCGAACTGAGAAAAATATCATAAAAGTACTAGCGTATACAGAATTTAAATCCCATGGAAATACTAGAGATATTTCTAACAACTTGGGTATTATCCAAACTACCGACAAACAAATTTTAAAAGACCATAGGAAGGTACCTACAAAACATAATGGCCTGAAATATATACATTGCCTTATTCATATCGTTTAATAAAACAAGTTTCCTTTCCAATTTAAGCCATACCATGAAGTTCCAGAGAAATACCAGAAGTATTCGCCATCCCGTCTTTCCTAGACATGGTGGAGGCCGAACTGAGAAAAATGTCATTAAAGTACTAGCGTATACAGAATTTAAATCCCAAGGAAATACTAGAGATATTTCTAACAACTTGGGTATTATCCAAAACAAACCATAGGTAGGTACCTACAAAACATAATGGCCCTATTAATATCGTTTAATAAAACAAGTTTTCTTTCCAATTTAAGCCATACCATGAAGTTCTCAATCAGGCATTAACACGTCTAGATTTTAATAGAAAGCTTAATTTGGTTGCCAAACATGGTAGCTTAATAACCTAGACTATAATCAAATATACTGTTTAACAGCAATGGGCACGCGAATTTGCATGACATGCATTACTGTCCGCAAACCAATCCTAATTAGGTGAAAGAGGTGCAACATCAAAGCAGGTAGAAAGTAAAGGTTTGGTGCGGTACATTGGGAGGAATGATCATTAGGTCATTTATATTTAATGGCAAACTGACCGATGAAGTTTATCACAATTTTCTGACCAACGAATTGCCAGTTCTTTTAGAAAACGTGCCATTAGAACACGCCAAAACATATATTTTCAGCATGATGGGTGTCCAACCCATTTTTCGTCAAATGTTCGTCAATTTTTTGACAGTACATTTCTCGACAGATGGATAGCAGGGGCAATTTATTTAGCCAAAGCAACTACCAGCTAGAATGTGGTAGAGCGAATAAGGAAAGCCATATGCCGTATTCCAATGGCAGAAGAAGAAAAACTAAACCGGCAATGTTAATATTTCAAGCTTATGTAGTTTAATAATAAAACTATTTTGGACATATCTTGATAATACCGATTTAAGGGAAAAAGCCGATTTTCTAATTTGGTGTTCGTGTACAAGGTGGTTCATTTTCGATGTTTTCTTATGGGAAGTACCATTTCTATTACAGAAAAAATGTAATGTGGGGTCCTTGTGCTCGATTTTGGTGTTAATTGAGATCCAATAGTCATAATCAAGATATCTCTGACCGTTATTGCGCAATTAACCGAAATTGAAAAAATGGCGATTTTGAAAAACTTGAATAACTTTTTTATTTCTAAATGTATCGACAAACTGTAAAAACATTCTTAAGGCACATTATTAAGTGGAATCCGTTAGTGCATTCACATTTTTAATACCTCCTTAATTTAAAAAGATATCGCATAAAGTTGAATTTTTTTATATGGAAACCATAGTTGGCTATGAAATTTTTAAATGACATTATTTTGTGCTTTTAAAAAATATATAACTCTATATATAACTCAATTAATTGATTTTTTTAAGTTTTTCTTAATTGGTATATTTATTAAGGAAAACAATTGGCTTAGAAAACCAGATATGAAATTGAATGAAGGTATTCTACTCAAAGAGAAATGTCACTTCCCGTAAAATATTTTAGAGGCATTTTGTAATTCAAATAAGTTTAATTGTAATGTTGTTCTTGTGAAACGGTAACAAATTATAAAATCTAAAGATTGAATATAAAATTATCAAAAAACCTCAAATGCAAATTGAAATTAAATGAAAATAAACAATATAACATCATCACATCTGAAATTATGAAAAGCTAACAGCAAATCAATTTTTATACAGATCTAAACATCTAATTTTATAACAAATATATGACCACAAAACATTAATACAAAAAAAAAACAAACTAAAACTACAAATATTTTTCAAACTGTGCGTCCTCTTTTTATATGCAGACTTCGCATCGTCTTCTAATTGAATTTATAGAGTCAAATGTAGATAATGGTGTTAATTGTGTAAAAGCCGGACGAACACTTTCTTTTAACTCATTCACAGTATTATTAGTTCTTTTGAATACGTTTTTCAAAAAACACCATAAAAAGAAATCTAGAGACGAAGAACGAGGAGGCCACAAAATTGGTGCTGTCGTTCCCATCCAGCTATTAGGAAAACGTAAATTTAAGTAGTCACTGACTACACCGGAACTATGTGTGGGAGCTACGTCTTGCTGAAATATGACATTGCAATATTGTGCTAAAGGAAGACTCTCTAGAAATCCCTCCAAATGAATTCGTAGATATTTCGAGATATTTCATTGAGTTTAAAGTTCCTTCATACATGTGATAATAAAAACGTCGGTTTTCAATGCAGCACCACACATTTATTCCAAATTTCCCTTGCCTCCTGCGGATAACACTGGCCTGAGCGTTAGTTATCTGCCCAGTAAGGTAAATTGTGATTATTAAAAATACCATCACTACTGATATGGAATAGAGTTTGAAAAATATTTTGGCACTGACTTATATACCAGTTACAACACTCAGTACGCCGTCTTCTGTCGTCTATAGTCAAAAAATCTATAGCAATTGTATTTGTGTCTTTTTAAATTCGAAGGGCTTTGCTTCGAAACACGCTTAGATGCACCATTTGTCTAGATGAAGTTGTAGGCCCTGCTTCGACTTGTCCTAAGACGACCATTGAATTTTCTTCAGAATTTCAATTAAAGTAAGCTGTTGGTCTGGGATTTCAAGATCACTTTGTTGCACACTTCTATTTTTTAATTTATTATTTGACATATAGATATCATTTGTTTTTGCTTAAATAAATCTCAGTCTCTTATGCCTACTGTGTATTCTTAATCATTTAAAAATGTCATAGCCAACTATGGTTTCCATATAAAAAAATACAACTTTATGTCATGTCTTTTTAAATTAAGGAGGTATTAAAAATGTAAATGCACTAACGGATTCTACTTAAAAAAGTGCCTCAAGAATGTTTTTACAGTTTGTCGATACATTTAGAAATAAAAAAGTTATTCAAGTTTTTCAAAATCGCCATTTTTCAATTTTGGCTAATTGCGCAATAACGGTCAGAGATATATTGATTACGACTATTGGATATTAATTAACACCAAAATCGTGTACAAGGAACCCATATTACTTTTTGTGTGTCTGTAATAGAAAACATCGAAAATGAACCACCCTGTACACCTCCTTTACTAATAGACAACCCGGTACATTATTAATTTGAACGTATTACCTAAATTAGCAAGCACTTAATTTTTGCTGCTTAGCATGAGTAGCATAATCTCTTGAATCGTTTTCATTTTAAGAAAAATCAATAGCCAAACTATAATCAAGATGACATTGATCATTATTATAATTATACCCAACATTATCATCATCATCATCATTGTTAATTACATCCCAGAACATCAGAAAGTAACTATCATCTTGACCACAGGTCAGTGGCGTACTTTTAAAGACATATACTATAAGGTCTGTAAAATACATTTACTTTTCAGTTTCTTATGTTCGTATAAAATATTTAAAATAATATATACTTGTAATTTTAACTATGACCTAGTGATACATTCAAAAGGTGATTTAATAAGTCTTTATCTTAGTAATCTGCAAGTGTTTTTAATAAAACCAAACAAACGTCATCTTTGGTGAAGCAGATAATACATTATTGTACAGGATAGCCAGGATTGTCCGAAATTCCAGAAAAATTTGTATAAGTTTAGAAAGTACTCATTACAATATTATCTATTCATATGTAAATTAGAAATATTACTCACTTAATGGGGGATCTATTATATATACAATTACCACATTTGTTATTTCAAAACAAGTACTTTAAGATGCTCAGTTATTTTCGAGTTTCCAGCAAAACGTTTGAAACTTCGCTTTCTGGGAATGAAAACTTTATCATTCTGAATGTACATAATGCCTTAATGCATAAAAATGCAACATATAGTGTAGATAGTGTAGTAGAAATGTATTCTAATATGACGGGAGTGAGGAACTCAGCAGTATACAGATTACTAAGAGAATAAAAAGAGGGTATTTTGAAAGAACCGGATTGCAAAACAGGAAAAACGTTTAAGTGAAGCAGAAAAAGTTCATATTAGAAGAAAAATCCATTCCTTCTATTTCAATAAAAAAATTCCTATCCTCAACAAAATAGTAATAGTATTAAAGGAAGATGTTGCTGGACCACACTTGTCTCGGTGGACCCTACATAGGACACTACAGGAAAAAAGTGAATCGAAAATCAATGCTAATTGATAATTTCCAAATTGTTTCTTGGAGACAAATACCTTCGTGACATGAAGATGTTTCGTACCAAAGGACGGGAAACCTTTTATCTCGCTGAGGCTTGGTTGTATAAAAAAATTGGCAAGATACAAATTTTACCATCAAGCAGTCCAAGAGGGTTGATCAACTGGAATAAATCCACCATGGGACAAAGATCGACAACTAATTATTACACATATAGGTACCGCTAATGGATTCTGAAACAATGGTTTACTTGTGTTTTGAGTCCTAGCACTCATGGGATTATCACAAAGATGTGAATGCCGATGTTTTTGAAGAATATTAGCAACAAATGACAACAAACATTCCACAGGAATGTCGGCAAGTCGAAAGTTTACCAACAACTACGTGGAAAGAAGGGGACATTGTCAAATGGTTAACATCAAAACAGATACAATGTGAAGAAACTATGCTCAAACAAGAGCTTTTAGTTATAGCAAATCAACATAAGCAAGTTAAGCATATGCTTTTCGAGGGATTACCGTACATAGATTACCACCATATCACTGAGAACTCCATAGAAATTCGAATAAAAGGTGAAGTACGTCGACTTTTAAATTAAGTGAAGTGCAACAACTTTTAATGCAAACCATAGACAATGTCAATGCAGAAAATTGGAAAAAGTGTGTTAACCGTGTAACTAAAGAGGAAGAGAGTATGTTGGACCTTGATGTGAGAATGGAAGAAAGTATAGAACGCGTTATAATATCAGTAGGACAAAATGCTAGCTCTTCCGAATCGAACGAGGATGTTAAAGACACATATCGCATTTGTTTCTAAAACCTATCTTAATGACAATATTAAATGTAAAAAAATTAATGTAAATTAATTAATTATTGATAATTATTTTACATTAACCAGAACAGCAACATTTTGAAATAGCCACATCTAAAGAAAACTTTTAATACTTTCACGCTTTGCAATTATTTGATAATTAATCTACAATTTTTAATCCACTGAACTCCCAACCGCACGTCTATGAGTTGCCTGATCTTCAAGCTAAAGTCGAATTTTAAAGTCGTCTTTTGTTTGCCGTTTACCAGAACCGTTTTTAATTAACACAATATTTTGCAAGCGGCACATTTACAACACCTTCGTTTAAACTAACCCGATTTGCTACTGATTTCTGTTTGCCGTTTCCATGCAAAAAACGACATTTCACTAATAACATAATTTATTACTCTCTGATATTCTGGGACGTACTATAGTAGATAATACATTATCGCTGTTCTCGCACGTTTTGCCACTAAAATACAGAACATGATCTTACACATTTCAAGCCACATCCATTATCTCCGCAGTTACGGGCAACCAAAAGATTTTTCTCACGTACATGATCGTATCATGAAATCTCAAACCTTCATATTTGTAAATAAACAATTGGCGAATTAAAAAACGTATCTCAGCTCCTAATTGAGCTATGGGGGACTTTTTTTTTAATACATGAAAAAATGCCAGCTATTCGAATTTCAAAGTTGCAAACCGATTTCTTCTTTTTTTTTGCAAAGATGTTTGCAATAAACTCACCCCAAAAAATAACACACATTTTCGGGCGCCATTTTGAAGGTGAAAATTGTGAAAATTCGATCACGCCAAATTATATCTCTTCGGAAAACGCTCTAAACCGACGGAAAAAGGGTCAAATGGCACGATACATTTTGTCACTTTTTTTATAAATAAGTTAAAGGCACCAGTGTTCGACAGTGCACCAGTAATCGACACTTTTAAATTTAACCACAAATATCTAACGCATAATTATATTATTTTCATGTATTTCTACATTCACGAGAATAATTGATACGTTTGGCAACATTGTACCACTCGAGTCGGTAAACAGCGTTTAATGCATAAGTAAAATTGGCGGAACTTCGGAACGCCGCCTGAATTTTCATTGTTTCTTAGTGAATTTGTTAAGGTAAGTAACTTGCAAAAATATTTTAGTTTAGTTTAGGAACGCAAACATAGTAATGCATTTGTTTTTAAAGTAACTTTGAGGTATTAAATTATGATATTACACTAAAATATAGTTGTATTTATAATTCTAACCTTACTTATTAGGGGTGTCGATTACCGGAGCCGCATAAAAGCCATGTCACCAATAATCGACAATGTCGATTACTGGAGATATGGCTGTTATGCCGCTCCGGTAATCGACACCGTATCGATTACTGGAGCCATATTAAAACCGTTTGTCCAGTAATCGACACCTTCGAATGAAAAATGCTTTTTCAAATGTAGGTGTTTTTTTTTTCAGATACGGAAATATGCCGCCGAAATTTGCATACACTCAGCAACAGATGGACTCTGCTCTTGAGGCAGTAATGCAAGGAATGCCTGTTTCAGCTGCCGCTAAGACTTTTGGAGTGCCTAGGACCACCCTTCTGGACAAAAAAGCTGGAAGAACACCGAAAAGTCACAAAATGGGTCCCTCATCAATTCTTTGTGATTTTGAAGAAGAAATTTTGATTAATTGGATCCTTTTATTATCAAGAAAACATCAGCCGGTGACAAAAGACCATGTTTTAGACCGCGTGCAATTCATAATAAAAGAAGACAAAAGACAGACACCCTTCACCAACGGCAGACCTGGCAAAAAATGGTTTGCCTCATTTCTTAAGCGGCATCCACAAATTACACCTCGGATCGTGCAAAACCTAACTCCAGCAAGAGAAAATGTAACAGAGGAACAGCTTCGACGGTGGTTTGAAGAGGTTCAGAAATATTTACTTTCCGAAAATCTGTTAGCCGTCACTGAAGACCCTAGGCGCGTTTTCAACGCGGATGAAAGTGCGTTTTTCCTCCAGCCAAAAGGGGATAAAGTCCTTGCTAAGAAGGGAGAGAAATCTGTATATATTGCAGGAACAAATGATGAAAAAGAAAACCTCACGGTTCTTCTGACCGTAAACGGCCATGGAGAGTTGGCACCTCCAATGATAATTTTTAAATATGAACGAATCCATATAGCACAAGCCGTAAATAAGAATTGGAGTCTTGGTCGTTCCGAGAACGGATAGATGTGTGGAGCTACTTTCTACGAATATATCACAAATGTATTTGTTCCTTGGCTGGATACTAACAATAATACGAGACCTATAATACTGTTTATTGACGGACATGTCTCCCATTTAACGTATAACTTATCCCAATATTGCAAAGAAAATCAAATAGAGATCATTGCCTTATATCCTAATTCAACTCACCTTAACCAACCAATGGACGTTGCGGTATTTAAACCCCTGAAAACATATTGGAAAAAATCAGTGAGGCAATTTCACATTGATAACGAAGCATCGAAATTAAGAAAAGAACACTTTCCTAAATTATTTGAGAAAGCCCTAGCACCTGTATCTAAGGAAACTGTGCAAAATGGTTTTAAAGCATGTGGGCTTGTTCCTTTTTTCGTAGAAAATGTAAATTTTTCAAAAATTTCCATGAAGAAAGGTCCTACAGAAATAAACAGCAATTTAAAAGAAAAACAAAAATTACATGTATTGGAAGAGTTAATACCAAAAGAAACCATGACGCTTTATAAAACTGTCAAAGAAGATGAAGAATGGAGAGGAAAAACTGAAGATACGTCATTATTGTAAATATGGCGAAAGTTAAAAATAGATAAAAAAAAACAAGGATATTGAACAACCAATGCAAGGAGAAGGAATCAATAAAAAAGAAAACCCTACCAGAAACAACATTATTATACATTCAGTACAAGTTGTTAAACCTCAGGAGTCACAAACGTTACTTCAGAGTTTTGATGAAAACCTTAATCCAAATTTGAATGCCGCAGAAATTAATAATAATCAAACCTCACCACAAGAGAGCCTAGTTGTAGTTATGTTGCACAAGTCACAAATATCACTGCAGAAAGGGCAGGAAAATGGGATAGTCAAACTACAGAAAAACTTTCTATTTGCAATACACCACTTTAAAATTTCCAAAAAAATGTACCTACTCCATTTAAAAAAGCCCTATTTTGACCCAGTACATCAAACATTGAAAAAAAAAAGGAACAAAGAAAAAATTCCAGCTGCAATAACATCAAAAGCTTGACAAGAATACCATGAGAAAAAAGAGGCTGAAAAACAAATGAAACTGTTGGAAATGGAAAATAGAGCAAAAGCTAGACAAGCTAAAAGGGAGGAGAGAACCGAATTGCAAAAGAAATGTGTAGAAAAAAAGAGAAAGATTTCATATGAGACTAGCGACGATGAAGAAGAATGGATAGAAAGTGGAGACAGTTTAGACGACGTGTCAGAAATGGAGGTTGATGATGACGAATCTTTACAAAGCTACTACTTACCGAAGATAAAGCCCAATATTGGCGATTTCTTACTCGTTAAATTTCTGGTTGGAAGTCGGAAATGTATTCAATACCGGTATTGTGCATCGTTCAGAAGAAACTCGATCAACAAGAAATAGAAGTTATGTCACTGAAATCATTGAACGGCAGTAAAACTGTGTTTAAAATGGTGGAAAGTGATGTCTCTGTTGTAAGCGAAGAAGATATATTAGAGAAATTACCACAACCTGTAACACAAAATGTGGGAGATAGACTTACCATGTATGTTTTTACAAGAAGCATCAATATTTTTGAAAGCTGTTAGGTTTTAGGTTTAGATTTTTGAGAAATTTTTGTTTACGATTACACAATGTAATAATAAAGTTCTTTTTTTCTAAATCGTGTCGATTATTGGGGTGTCGATTATTGGTGTGTCGATAACTGGTTTCGGATGTCGATTATTGGGGTGTCGATAAATGGGTTAGGGATGTTCCTAACAGTGTCGATTACTGGTGCCTTTACGTTGGTTAGAATTTCTCTAAAACAAATTAATATTTTTAACGGAAAAATTATGGTAAGTTACAGGTAATAAAAGACATAATTACTGAAAGTTTCAAGCATGTAGGTGCTTCACGAGATAAAAATAATTGAAAATTTTGACAGTTTTTTGCAATTATTTAAATAAATTATTAATCGATTTCGATCTACCAGGTCTCAAATTGACCTTTTTTACCCATCCAGAAATGAGAAAAATTTGAAACTCCTATTTGTTAGTTTGCGAGCTATGCATAAAAATCCATTTTATAACGATTTTTCGGCATTCGACTTCTTGTTTAAGCAATGTTTCCGTTGTTAAAATGGGATCCACTAGAATGTCATATTCCTTATCACTAAAACAACCAATTTTTCTACATGGCTACCTGCTCTTAATTACGATAAATTTTAGTTTTTTTTTTAGCCATTGGGCTCAAATATGATCATTCACTTATATCAGAAAAGTGGATGATGACACCGGCCCTACCGTTTTCACTTCGAGAATAATGTGATCATTTTTAGAAGAATTTTTAACTTTCGTGGCTTAAGTGGTTAAAAAAGCCTGCAGCAACCAGGTGACAATTTCTAAATTTTAATAACACAACAAAATTTATTTACCTAACTCTTCACATTTAACGGTGCTGGTAGATTGTTATTAATATTTATAAGCTCGTACAAAGGAATGGCGAATAAGAATTCCTTTATTATTTACATTAAACAAATATATAATTTACCTCTTTATATAATTTCACGATATTAAAAAAATTTTGGTCCAGTGAACAATTAAAAAACACGACGTCTAATCTTGATCAATTTGTTATGGTTGTTTTGTCACATAACGCGACGGACCTCCTGGTCGCAGTGTTCCTTGCCGGCCCACCTACCTTCGTTTGTTTTATTATCTTCATTTATTTCTTTTTATTTAACACAATCTCGGCAGGAATAAGGATTAATTCTATTACAACTGAATAAACTACCTTATCTTATGAAAATTCACGATTTAATTTGTACTCCTTAAACCACGTGTAACCTGTAATATCTTTTAATCTTTTTAACTAAGTAAATAATTTGAGTCACACGGATGAATTTTACTGCCAACAACTTGATACAAATTTTTAAAATATATATGTGATACGTAGATGATATAGTGTCGGCTACAATGCTGCTGTTAATAATAAATTTTCTGTTTTTATGATTATGTGCATATGTGCTTCCCTAATTTTTATTTTAATTAGGAAATATTTTTGTACTATAATTCGTTGGCTCAATACTCACTTATTCCGAAAATACACAATATTATTTAGAGATTTTTACTAGAAGACTGTATGTCATTATAATGAAGCGTAATTTTTAGGTTGTGTGGTTCTTTAACCCTCAGCTCAAATTTTCTATAAATCACATTATTATTAAGCCGCAAAATTAAGACAATATTTTTAATACTCTACAGTTATTAACTGCGGACGAAACAAAATGTTTAAACTTCTTGTGAACTAACCCTAAAAACTATGAGAAACTGATATTTGGCACGTGTTTTGCAGATAAAAATTAAAGTTAAACTAGACCCCATTGTATAATTAGACACTACCATTTTAGATTGCATTGATTTGATTGTTTTGATCTCATGGTTAAAACAGTGCTCATATGACATCAAAAGAATCTTGTACAAACATGTATGTAATATAAAACAGTAACTTGTCTCATTAGGGTTCTGCATTTATCTGCAAATCTTATCTTAAGTAAACTTTGCAGCAGAAACAATTTATTAATTTGCAACAAAGAAAGTAGAATATCCTAATGATCATCGCGAATTACACTAACACCACCCAACCCGACGCATTCTATCAACCGACGTTTCACAGCGGACCAATGTGCTCTTCACTTTAATTGTTGTTTCGACGTCATTTCTCGGGATATTAAATCATATTACATATTTTCAAATTGGTAGATTTTTAATTAAAAATAATTCCTGCAAAAAATATGATTCGACGCTGTTCCTCAAAGATTCGCAAATTCAAAATAATAAATCGAATAAGAGTTCTTGAGATCGAAATCTACATCTTTTACCATGTTTCCGTATCTAGGGTCATTTTGATAGAGGTTGGTTTCCGTTTGAAATCAATGTTTCCGAATGCCTTTTTAGCTTTCCACTATTTTAATTACGTCATCTTGTTTCAGTTTCCAGCTATCTTGTTTGCGTCATCCTATTTCCGTGTGCGTTTTACTTTTCGGCCATCTTGTTAGCGCCATAATATTTCCGTGAAACTTTTTGGGTTTTCTACGACATCTTGTTTCGGTATGCCTTACAGGCTTTGAGTCATTTTGTGTCGATTCTTTTTTCCTTTAATAATTGTGATCGTGAAGAGCCTAACGTACGATAAAGCACACTCAGATGATGGAAATGGGGATATCGAATGGTCTATAAACGGCTACCTTAAATTTTTTCATATCACAAGTGAGAGGAAAACAGGAACAAGGAAGATGATTCGACAAGTGGTAATTTGTACTACATATTCATGATGTGAATGAGCAAAAGCAAGTATTCCTAGTAAAGGTGGGCCGTGATGGTATCAAAGAAAGTAATTCAGCAGCAGAATAGCCATTGTAATACCGATAGTACAAAGAAAGAATTAAAACGATTCTTCTAGGCTTAAGGGACTATATGTAACAAGTTAAGGACGGGTTTTTTATAAGCGTAATCGCTCGTCTTATACAAATTGTGGGGCAGCAAACCCAGAGGTGAGAATTATATGCCAGATGAGGTTGAATATGTACCATATATAACGTATGTCTCAAAAGTTTTGGTACAAAATTTAATGGATGTAAAATACGCGAGAATGATAAAATATTAGGTTGGCTTTGGAAAAAAAATTCTCTGAAAGTTTGTCTTCGCCTTGACCGTTCAGTTCTAGAAAGCAGTTGTACGTTGAGCAAATGCCTAAGCGTGAAATAGTTTGCATATTCGAAAATCAAAATAGTTCCCGCAGAACTATTTATCGTACAATAGCGGATTGTGAACAAGGTATACCATGTATAGACCTTTTACCCAAGCCAAAGCAGACAGGTTAGTAAGAAAAGCAACAAATAGAGATGAAATGTCGGTCAGGCAATTAGCAAGGGAGTATAGAGCTTTTAAGGATACAGTTTGGAGGGAATTGGTTAAGAATCGTCCAGAATATCGAAAAAGAAGAAAATGCTCAAAATAGACACCAAATCAGTAGGCACGCATACCACGATGTTGTCGGGCATTAAGGCGGATACATTTTGCCAACATCAAAGTCATTGTTATTGATGATGAAAAGTATTTCACTCTAAGTAACTCAGAAATTAAGGGTTACGAAGGTTTCTATACTGATCACATAGAAAACTGCCCACAGAAAGTTAAGTATAAATAAAAGGCAACATTTATTCATAAAATTTTAGTCTGGTGAGCGATTTATATAAGAGGGATATCGAGACCTTATGTGGGGCGTGTAAGAGGCGAAGCATTGGATAGTCAGCGCTATATTCAGAATTGTCTGGTCAAACTGAATGATTTCACTAATGACCATCATGCTGAAGACGATATAAAGCTTTGGCCATACTTTGCTTCATGCCCTTATGCTAGGGAACTGGCTCAACAATCCCCCTAATCTACTTCAGGCCCGCCCAATAGAAGAATTTCGAGCACTTCTGTGTAGAAAAGGGTACGATAGAGCATGTCAAGCCGAAAATGAAGGACAGGTAAGACGCAGGATTTACAAAAAAATTCGAGAAATACATATTACAGCCGCCCAAGACCTTATGGGAGATGTTCGTAGAAAATTGCGTCTTGTTTGTTAATTATAAGTCTATTAATTATGTTTGATGGTTATAAGTTTAAATAAAACGTATTTGTTTATAAAACTGAATATATTTTGTGCCAAAACTTTTGAGACATACGTTAGCAGAAAAAGTTGTCGAGGGGTAAAGTACTACTTAGATCTGTACAAAACGCTATTTTACGAACAGCTGCTTTAGTCGCTGACAAAAGATAGTCAACCCATGTTGAAGATCATTCCCAACATGGTAATGTCTGAAAACTTAAGATCTGACCCATTCATACTTACAATAGGAAATGATCGATCTTTTACGGAGTTTTGTTAGTATTAAACTTAACCAGATTATTACTTCCACATTCAAGAATATTAAACTTAACTAGATTATTACTTCCACATTCAAGAATGCGTTGAATGTCTTTGTTGATTGAAATGGCCATTTCAGCTTTAACGTCTTGATAGATGAGATAGCAGATGGATTACTATTAAGATTAGACTGAGATGAACTACAAAGCAATGAAATAAATAAGATCACTTATGTATAGCAGAAAAAATACAGGAGCTATAACTAATCTCTGTGGAACGTCCGCATTAATGCCTACTTCTTCTTAAAGAAACCAACTGCGACATGTCTTTATCAACGATAACTGGAAACCTAATCGATGAGCATATCAGTTAACCCAAACGAGGAGAGTTTGGCAAGTTAACACTTGCTCAAACGCTTTTAACATATCTAAAGCGACTACAACTGTATAATCGGATTGCTCTAATGTATTGTTCCAAACGTAGGTCACATATAAAAGAGGATCACCTGTAGAACGACTCGGCGTAAAACAATAGTGATGATAACTAAGGAGTTTATTAGATACAAGGAAAGAGAATAGTTGCACATTGATGGCTTTTGCCATGACTTGAGACAAAATGGAATTAATGTTTCATAGCGTATGAAGAAGACTTAACTAGGGGCACACCTTTTCCAGAATTATTAAGACACGAGTTTGATGCAAATAAATCCACAAAAAGGCAACCACAGATTCGTCAAGACATGTCAAGGAGAGAAATAAAGATCTATCAAAGTTTCTGCTAACTAGCTAAAGTTCAAAACTTACAACTGCCCATATGAGATGTAGAACTAGTTCATTGCATTTTCGTTGTTCAAACAACCTATTAGCTTTAGTGAATAACACTTTTTCAGGTATTTCTAAACCAACGTAGTCTCTCTCTCGACTATAGTATTAGATTTCCATTCGGTGCAAGATTGATTTTTTAAAGACATTTCATCAACACGAGCCCTACTGAACCGGGGTTCGGAACAACAATGACCTATAAGACCTTGTTTTTTTTAAATATATAAGTCCATGCCCATGAAGATGACTTCAGATAGAGAAAAGGGTATTTCCAAGAACGAGGACGGCATAAAACAACATTCACACAATGGAGAGGTTGCACATAAAATATCACACAAGGTTCTACCAGTGTGTTTGATGTAAGAGAGAGGTTGACAAGATGTGGAGTACGACCGTGCCGGTAGTGTAGTGGTGACACGGCCTGCTTAGAATTCGGGAGATAATGGGTTCGATTCCCGTTACCGTCTACCTTGTATGAGGTTTTTTCAAGGGGTTTTCCTCATACACATGTAGCGGCATGGTCACTGCGTATATGCACACCATGTGCGGCGACTTAGGCGAATGCTGGGGTAGTACTTTCCCCCTCAGAACCCTAACACCGTTCCTTCCGATCCTATCCTGACCACACCTATCCTTAATCCCACCATGCATATAAACGTAATGTATGTATGTGTGCTGGGAATCCATGATTGTGGCTGAAGGAGCTCGAGAAGCTCGAGCAGCCCGCCCTCCCCCTTGGGGAGGAAATGAAATACGTTGCCCTTTCCTATCCTTTGTGGAGTACAGTCAGGGTTAACAGAGATTCTTGTGGGTTCGGACATTTCTCTGAGATCACATGAAATGGCTAATGTATCTGCACTAAGACCATTCGGATTAGTAGTAGATGAAAATTGAAGCCAATTAGAGTTATGAACACTGCAGTCTCTCAGGATGGGATATCGCAAGATGGAAACTGAGGTAGTCAACTTTCAAACTAAGATAATCGAAGAAGTCTTGAAAGTTACTGTTATTAGAAGATCTATAAATACAACAGTAAAAGTTCATAATTTTTTATTCTCCAAAAAAGAAATCATATTGCAAGCGATGTTGTCGTTGAGATAGGCACACACTCCTGGTATGTATCCAAAGTTAAGAGTGAAGATTGTGTTGGTGAAAGTCGGGTGAATCGAAGTTTTCAAAGAAGACTGTGTTTCAGATAGAAACAACATATACGATTGTAATTGTTCTAGATGTTGGTGAACAGTATTATGATTAGACTTGATACCGAAAAGTTATAATAACGGATCAGAAAGTGAGTGGCTGTTTGGTGTAAACGTCCTTGAAACTAAAGTCAACACCTTAGAATTTTTGTTTTCACATCAAGAGTGCTCTTGACAGTAGACGGTTTGAACATCTTAGCTTTGAGGCTGCGTCTTGGACTGGTATCTTGAATCTTTTTCCTGCATGTTAAGGCCCTTTTGGGAGAAGTAGGTATCAAATCAATTTTTACGGACTTGATTCTTTTTTTTTTATTAAAAAATCTTTTGACGGAAAGTGAAAAAGACATATTAAAAAAGTACATGAAAACAAAATGACTGAAAGCCAAAAGGGCACACGGTGACAAGCTCGCGAAAAACTAAAAAGCACTCGGAAACAAGATGATGCAAACAAGAAGATTATTGGGAACCCAAAAGGCATACAGAAACAATATAACTGAAACAAGACGGCGGAAAACCAAAAAGACACCCGGAAACAATGATTACAGATTCGTCAAAATGACGGTAGATTCATAAACACAATTCAAGATGCCATTAATTAAAACCAGCATCTGCCAAAAGGATTCTAGATACAGAAACAAAGTGCAAAATGTTCGACTTGCCATTTTGTAATCTTCGTACTGTAACAGAATGATGCATGCATGGTGGCGGAAAACCGACAAGGCATATGCAAACAAGATAACGTGGTACATGGAAACAAGGTGCTTAAAGCATAAAAGGCATACAGAAACAAGATGTCAAAGACAAATCAAAAGGACTCACAGAGACATTATGGCGCAAACGAGATGGCGGAAAGCTAAAAAGTCACACGGAAACAGGATGAGTAAACAAGATTGCTAGACCAAAAAGGCACACGAAAAGAAGATAGCGCAATCAAAGTGACGAAAGGCTAAAAAGGTACAAGGAAATATTGATTACAGTTTATAATCTATATTTCTGAATTTTCGAATCCATGATAAATAATAAAATAATGAACTATATTTTTCGCACAAATTTTTTCTAATTAAAAATCCGCGAGTTCATAAATTTGCACTATTGGAATGACCATAAGAATTCCAGCGCATTAGAAATAACCTTGAAACATCCAGAACATAATGGAGAATTCCAAGCAGTCAATTTAAAAATAATTAGAAATGCAATCAAGGTCAAAAAGTAAAAGGCAGGGTGTCACCACTTCTAATACTGCGCCCTATCCCGACAAACAGTGTAATGTCGGTGCGTATCCTGATTATATACTCTACATCGGATGTCAGTTCAGTTCGAGTAACGAGAAGCAGAGCTAAAGTACTAGCGACCTGAGGATGCAAATATGATTTTGCCGAAACGTCGTCGTATGAAAACTTTAACGATACACGAGGAGATAAACCCGAGAAGAATGTAATTAATGATATAAATGGATGCAACACTCGTGGAAACATAAGGGTGCACCAAGTATCCTTCTATGTATGGGTATCTTTGTTATTTCAAAAATACAGGGTTGGTTAAATTAAACAAAAGGTGCGTCATTGTAAGCCTAGTTAAGCAGCATTCAGAAGGTGAAAAAAAAATCTGCGGTTCTCAAAATATTTGAAACAAACTAAACACCTTTCAAAATTAAGAAACGTTATAACTTCGTTATTCCTCGGAATTTTGAAAAAACCAAGTTTCACATGTAAACATGCACATTAATCTACATTGTCATTCAATTCATGATTTTTTTCTCTCGCTAGATTTTGAGATACTGACACTATCTTTTGTTTTTCATATGGCCGCCATATAGGAATTTTACATGGTTAAATGGGAAAAACATTAAGACGATATTTTTCTCTAAACAAACCAATAACCATATTTATCGATCTTTCGCCGGTTCCATAACACTGATTCACAGACTTTTTCCTCTAATGTTGTGTACTTGAAAAACAGTTAAAGTTTAATAAAATAATGTTTGAGTTTCAGATTTGACATATTGATATTGATGTGGATACAGTTTTGTTCTTCCATGGCAGACTGTTTCTAACTAGATACTTTCATTTGGGAAATGAACATGAAGAAAACAGTTGCTGGTGAATTGGTAATTTGGTACAGATGCCTAAATGTTGATTCTGAGCAACTTTTTCAAACAACTATTTGTCGTATATGCCACGTGAAATCCACTTTACAGAAAAATAGGTTTTTTGAAAATTTCCAATGCTTACTTGATTTTTCGAAATTTTGAAATTATGTTAGAAATAAGTCTCTAATCAAGCAGGGTTGAACCCCAAAAAATCAGAATTCGAATCGAAAATTTTTTATCGTCCACAAGAGTCATTTCACCTATCCGGGGACACACTGTGTATATATGTTATTTTATCTAAAACAAACACAACAAAAAAAAAGATAAAAATGCGTTTAAGCACGCCAGTAAATAATGCTGCCAGCGTAAGCCTGTATAACGTGCGAAGGGACGATGTCAGTTATTGTTTCTGTAGGCAATTTTTTGAAACCTAGACAAACAAGTTTTGTATCAGTGCTATATTAAATTATAGCTAGGCTATACTCTGAAATGATAAAGCTTACCTATATTTGATAAAGAATGGACACACAATGGTTCACCGCCATCAAAGAAGACAACGGTTTTGTTAGCAGGAAAGGTTATGGAAACTGTTTTTTTTTGGGATTCCCATGGAATTATCTTGGTCGACTACTTAGAAAAGGGGAAATCAATAAATGGCGAGTATTATGTCAATTTGTTGCAATAACTCAGCAACAAAATCAAAGAGAATCGGTCTCATTTGGTAAAGAAGAAAGTGCCTTTCCATCAGGATAATAATAAGGAAAATTCATTAATTTGGATTTGAACTAGTGCCTCATTCGCCCAACCCGCCAGATTTGGCTCCCAGCAATTGCCATCTATTTCCAAAGCCAAATGATTCGGTAGGGAAAAAAAACGCGTTTCCTTTGCTAGGCCACGTAGTTATCGGACAGGGTCTAGGACAATTCACCGTCGCCGTTCTGCCATCGCCGATTCGCCGCCGCGACAGTTGGTCGTTACTCAAATTCGCCGTATGTCGAATTCGTCGTACAAATCGTGCTTTATGATGTACTATGAGGGTCATTAAATAGATTTTCGATTAGTTGATAATGAGGGCCTTTATTTTAAATAAATTGTTTCTGAGCAATTTACCGCCCATAATCCTTCGATAATTAACGTAATCTCAATTTAAGAATAATTACATCTCATTATTGCTATAAATACAAAATAAATTTAGTTGTAGCCATTTTTTGAGTTAATCAGGTGGCTGAAAGTTATCGTAATGGATAAGGAAATCTTGTTCAAAAGAGGAAGGAGGAAATTTATAGAAAGCGGTTTTATTTATGTGTTTGACACATTTAGTAAAGGTGACGTCGGTGTTAAGTTTTGGAGGTGTGAAAGAAGACAAAAAAAAGTGTAAAGTAAAGAATTCATACCAGTAATGGGAAAATTTTAAAGAAAATTAACAACCATACCCATGACTCTTTCGCCGTTAGTGTGGAAGTTGTTGCAAGGGTGAAAAATGTGCTGTTGAAACAATAGAAGGAACAATGCAGGTAACTAATTTTCTACAATCTCTACACAATGTCACGTAAAATTATGTGGCGAAATGGCTCATATGAAAATTTTAGGTAACCAAGGAAGGTGTGGTTAATACAACACAAGCTGCACAAATAATTGTGCTTTAAGAAAATTAGTTAGACGGAAGCGTAATGTGGTTAACGCTGAACCACCAAATCCTTTAAATCAAGCTGATGCAACATTGCCAGGAGTTACAGAACGTACAGAGTTCAACTAGACGTACCTATCTTAAAACTTTCTATTGGCAGATAGCGAAGGAGGAGCAGAGAGAATCTTAATGTTTGCAACACAAAGGTGGCTACAATATTTGGAAACTTCAACTGTATGGTAACGCGGATGGAACATTTTCAATTATCCTCCCACTATTGTCACAAGTACACTATAATGATTGTTGTAAATAATGACACCCATCGAATATGCTGTGCAATGTTCCAAACAAACTGCGAGCAACTTACGAGCGAATGTTCGAGTTACCCAAAAAGGTTTAGTTCCGAACTTACGTCCAGAAGCAATAAACTGCGATTTTGAGCAGGCTGCATTTACAGCAATGGGAGCTTCATTCCCAAATGTACGTATAAACGGGCGTTTCATTCATCTTGCGCAAAATATGAAGAAAAAATTGGACAAAATGGGAGTTACAGGAGAATATAATAACAACCCACAGTTCGCAATGAGTGCCAAGATGGTAACATGCTTAGCCTTTGTGCCTTATAGACGCTATAGACATTCTTTCGAATGCATTGCCCAAAAACCTCCAACCGCTTCTCGATTGGTTCGAGGATAGTTATGTAGGGCGTATGAACAAGTATGTCATAATTTTGAAAAGATTTGATTTATCTTCATATTTGCATTGAATTGAGAATGAACCATCAATTTGGAATTAAAAATTATTATTAATTTTATTAAATACATAAGTAAAAAGTTTACCTCGAGTAGGATTTGAACCTACGACCTGTACTTTGCTAGAGTACCGCGCTAACCAACTGTGCCCTCAAGGTTCAAACCCCAATCGATGTAAATTTTGTCTTTATGTATGTAGAACAGATGTAGATTCTAAATATAATGAGATTCCAATCAAATTACTTATATTAAAGGAATATGAGCCTCCAATATCGCAAGGATTCACACATACCAAAGCAACTTGACTAATATTAAATTATTATAAGTTTTTGTTATGAATGAATAAGTTCAAAAGTAAATATGTAATTAAAAATTATTATTAATTTTATTATAATATAATATAAAGACAAAATTTACATCGATTGGGGCTTGAACCTTGATGGCGCAGTTGGTTAGCGCGGGTACTCTAGCAAAGTACAGGTCGTAGGTTCAAATCCTACTCGAGGTAAACTTTTTACTTATGTATTTAATAAAATTAATAATAATTTTTAATTACATATTTACCTTTGAACTTATAATAACATCAATTTGGAAGTTCATCAGCGCCCTGCGCCAGGTGCATAAGTGACGGGATCCATATTATGAACAGTTAGTTGCTGGTAATCCACAATCCTTAAAGTTGACGAAGTGTAGGAATGCCGATTATCGCATTTTAAGATTAGTTAGAAATTTCAATGTTGACACTAAGATATCAGAATATCTGAGGGATTTAGCACATTACAATATGTAGATCTATTTATAGTTAATATGCACATATTCTATTTTACCTATTAATTTTTGCAGCGGAAGTATTTTTTTACGTAATACATTTGTGTGTTGTTGGCATACGTAAGAACAGATTTAATTTTATAAATTCGTCCAAAACATCCCCAGACCGCGATTCGTACCTACGGCGAATTGACCAACGGCGACGGCGTGTCGGCGAAGGCGAAGGCGAACCGGCGACAGCGAATAGCCCCATTCCCTGTTGGACAATGTTCGTACAACAAACCTTTGTAAATGATTCAGTATACAATAAAAATGTTTTGTTAATTTAATTACTCATTATTATTAAATTAATCCTTTACCTGAGACGATTCCAAATTTGACTTCACCATTCCTATAAATAGAGCCTAATATTATCCGTTTTCGAAAAGATACCTATTAGGTAATAATTAAGTATAAGTTAAAAGGAATCAACTTAATTTTGATAAAACGCGTGATGAGGTCCACTAAAGTATTTGAATTGTAAAATTAGTAAATAAATACACTGAAAGGTAGAAGCGATAACTACTACAATTATAATTATATTTTACAAACATTATATATATACACGACGTTTCTATATTTATAAATGTCAATTTTCATTATAATTTGATGTTTAGGTGCATCCAAAAATAATTATACGCGTAGAATTTAAAAATACATTAGAAAAATGTTTTAGTTCGAATGTCGAGATTATTGGTTAGCAATATTTTGCGATTAAATAAGCATAAAATAAACTTCCTACATAAAACAAAGTATCAAGTAAAATTAATAAGTAGCGTCAATAAAGTAAGCACCCTCACTTTCTCAAAAATGATACAATTTACAACCACAATTTTATACTAATGTTAGACAATTATGGACCTCAAAAATGGAATTTTGGACTGGCTCCCTAAACCGCTAAAATAAAATCGAAATGGGGGTGCTACCTTGAGCACAAGCTATAACCCCACTAAATAAATAGATAACCTTTAACAATTCAAAATATACTATAATTTTAGACTTGCAATTCGGCATGCCACCCAATAGTTAATTCCACCCCGTTATATCGAATATATGAAATCGGACATAACGGGATAAATAATTGTCGTAATTTTAAACTAATCGCTTACAGGTCATCCTTTTTTTTATTCTATCAACTCCCAATAAGCTGATTCCGTCCCATTCCATATAACGAATTTATCAAATATATGGATAGAGGGCCATTTTTGGACAATGTGATTTATACATGTGTATAAATAGGCGCTAACTATGGGCCGTTTTGCGCATTGAAATTAAATTTTGATGCCCTAATAGGAAATAAATTATAGCCAAGTTTTTATAAACACCGCTAATTTCACGCAACTGCGAACTGTAGGATAAATATTTTTTTCTTATGCTGTCATTAGGCGACATTTTGCGTCAGTAAAATAAAATTTTAAGCCCTTAACGAAAAGAAGTTATTGCTAAATTAAATTGAAACAGCAAAATTCACATATTTTCTTGTGCAATAATTAAGTGCCAATTATGCGACGTTTTGCTCCATTGAAATAAAATTTTGCGCTCCGGTAGGAAATAAGTTATAAAAATTACATCGACAAGGCTAATTTCATAGCCTTATGCATAAAATAGTTTCTTGTCCGATAATTTAGCATCTATATTCCACACTTGTGCACCATTAAAGTTAAATTTATTTCACAATACTACACTATATAAATCAATTTTGCCTTGTACCGATTATGCTCCAGTTTCTGCGACTAAAATAAGATGTTGCACTCCTATAAGTAATACGTTTTCGAAACAATTACATCGACATGACTAACTTCATAGCCTTATGAATAAATAATTAGGCACTTATTATGCGCCATTACAGTAAAATTTTGCGCCCTTTTAAGAAATAAGGTATTGAAAAAGTTGCAACAGTTGTGAACTGAATAAATCCAAATCGATTAAATTTTGTTAAATGTGTTTTTTGGCTGGCAAATTTCATTGTTAGCTTTCGTCGTAGAGAGTGTTCTGGTTTGTCATCTTTGAGGCAGTTTAACAATATTTAATTTTAATGACCTAGTTATTCTTTACTACAATTTTATAGTTGACTTATACGTTTCTCAAACTGTTGTATTAATAGCAGGCTTATGTTTATGTTTGAATTTTTCAAATTTGACAAAATTGTTTACTACATCTTTAACAATTTTAACAAACATTACTACTGACGAAGATAACTGTAAGTGTTATCGAAACGTTTAGATTGTATAATTTAAAGTACACCATTAAAAAATCCCAAAAAAGATAAGTATTTTATTATGAATAAATCCACATTATTCTAAACACAGTCGTTACCTTCTGCAGCAATTTATTTTTACAGTAATTGAGTGCGAATTATGCAAAACGGCCCATGATTGGCAGAAGTCCACGGCCTTGCCGATGTAATTTTTGCGATTGATATTGGAGCTTAATGACGACATAATAAAATGCACGTCTGGGCACATGAGAACCCACATACTATGAGACCAAATAGCTTTCAACACCAGTTCAAAGTTAATGTTTGGGTTGGTTTACTCAACAATCAACTTATTGGTCCATATATTCTGCCAGATAGAGTTCTGTGAATTTTGAATTTCGTTCAAGAAAACCTCCCTGAATTGATGAAGGAGGTTTCATTGGCAACGAGAGCAGATATGTGGGTTCAACTTGATGGTTGTCCTGTCCACGACGGAAGAGGTGTGAGAGATTGGCTAAACGAACCTTATCCCCAACGTTGGATTGGAAGAGGTGGTACAGTGGCGTGGCCTCCAAGATCTCCAGATCTCACCCCTCTTTCTGGATGAATTCTTCTTGGGAAAGCAGCTGCATACAGTCTAGCAGTCTCACTCGCATTCCCTTGGGCAACACCATAATAATAATGAATATCGGCATATTCTTCATTTGAAAACATGACTCAGGAAGGAAAACATGAATACGAACAAGAACAATAATAATAACAAGAACAAGAACGACTCAAAACTAAATTACAATATCACTACAACAGAAAGAACTCGTATTGAAATCAGCAAAACTGTAATAGCAAACAAATTTTGACAACTAACTTACTAAATAAATTTAGAATACTAGGAGAAAATTTAAAAAAACTTTAAAAAATTACGAAACTTCGACACCCTGTATATCGCAATCTATCAACATTTATATAACATGTTTTGCTTAATCTCAATCTTCAGTTTCAAAATTTCCTATTCTTTAAGAAACATCATATATATATATATATATATATATATATATATACAGGGTGTCCACAAACTCTTTTCAGAAAGGAAAACTGCAGATTCTAGAGCTGATTTTATGTCGATTTACGTAAATTACCTCAACACAAAAATACTTCCTAAGAGAGCTGGAGCTCGTGGAATATGCCCAATCGTATGGCGCGAATATGATTTTTTAGTTGTAGTTATAAGCGGCTCGTTTGGGCGGGGTATTGGACATTGTTATTCATAGGTTTTTTGCTTCTCATAATATCTCAATTTGGACATAAAATTAAAAAAATCTCAATTTTTCATAAAAGAATGATACTCGTGTCTGAAGTCGCTACGACGCACCGTTTTCGAAATAAATCGATTTGAACTTTACATGTGTAAATCATACTTTCATAAAATTAACTAACGAATTCATTTACAATTATGAAAGATGGCTATGGAAAATAAGCAAAATAACAGTTGCTCTCATGTCATAAATTAATTTTGCTTTAGCAAGTAAGAAATGAAGTTGGTTAATAAATAATCCTTTTTAATACAAAAAAATGTTGCTGACACAATAATAAAAAAAAATTCAAAATGACAACTGAAAGAATGAAACACAAAACTGAATCTACAAAAGATGCTCCACATGATCATCCGTTTCTATGCACTAATTTATTCGTTTATGTAAAGATTGCCGAATTTTTACAAAAATTCCCCTATTGTTCCTAAATTCGTCGCAGGCATCGTGAATTCTTCTCCAAAGCGGATCGCGTGTTTCTATTGGTTGGGAATAAACCATTGATTTTAGATATACCCAAATACAAACAACGCAAGGACATAAATCTGGAGACTTTGCTGGCCAAGCAACCGGACCGCCTCTTCCGATCCATCGGTCTCGGTAATTGTTTTCCAAAAAAGTAAAATCAGTTCTGCTATAGTGAGCCGGTCAATCAGCATGTAAAAACCACAATTTCCGCCGAATATCCAGATTAATATCATCTAATAAATCCGGTAAAATATTTTGTAGAAAGCTGAGATATTCTTCGCCGTTTAAACGATTAGGTAATTCCACAGGTCCAAGCAAATTATCATCAAGAACACCTATCCATACATTAATGCTAAACCTTTCCTGATGTTTACTTTCTCTTATCGTATGAGGGTTTTCATCAACATAGGAGTTATAGTGTGCATTGTGCATATTAAATTTCCATCTTTTGTAAAAGCGGCTTCATCACAAAACAAAATATTAGAAAAAAAATCTTGGTCTTGATTCTCTTTATTTTGCATCCAATTGGAAAAATCAACACGAGCAGGAAAATCACCTGCTTGCAAGGCCTGGACTTTTTGAAATGAAAAGGATACAAGCCTTCCTCATGTAGAATGTTCCACATAGAAGATTTTTTGACACATTGGGATACATTGCAGTCAACCTTCTTACGCTTATTTCGGGATTGTAATCAATTTTCATTAAAGTATCATCCTGATATTCTTCCATTACACCAGCAGGTCTTCCCGTTTCATTATTTTTAGGAATTACCGATCCTGTTCCCTAATTCTTTGATGAACATGTGTAATTGATTCAGGAGCAGGATGTCTTCTACCTGGAAATTTGTTCTGCATATCTACGTGCTGCTGCCTGAGAGTTGCATTGCATTTCGCCGTACACTAAATGTATATCGGCATATTCTTCGTTACTAAACGAAACCATTCTAACAATATTCAACTTTTTGTATTTACGGTAATGTAACTAAACAATAAAAAATCTTTCACTTAAAAGTTATTTGACACTTTAACCTCAACTAGTATCTGTAATACTAATTATATTGACATTCACGCAATTGTTATTTTGTTTATTTTCCATAGCCATCTTTCATAATTGAAAATGAATTCGTTAGTTAATTTTATAAAAGTATGATTAATACATGAAACGTTCAAATCGATCTATTTAGAAAACGGTGCGTCGTAGCGACTTCACACGAGTATCATTCTTTTATGAAAAATTGCGAAATTTTGAAAAACAAAAAACTTATGAATAAGAATGTCCAATGCTCCGCCCAAACAAGCCGCTTATGAGTACAACTAAAAAATCATATTCACACCATACGATTACGCATATTCCACTAAATAAATGTACAGAACGCAATCATTTAAACTTAAAGGGAAAACATTTTGAAGATATTTGAATTAAACCGATCTTAGGGCGCCATTTTCCAATATATATATATATATATATATATATATATATATATATATATATATATATATATATATATATATATATATATATATATATATATATATATATATATATATACATCAAGAAGGTTGGCAAAGGTTAAATTAAATTCAAATTAGTTTATGACACTTGTTAACTACTATTCATCTAAAGCATTATCACTAGATTTTAATTTATGTTTGCTGCGTGTTACTGGGCCCTGGCGGGAAATTAAACCATCCTCATTAATATGAGATGAACTTGTTGTTGTTAATTTCATATTATTCGTGGTTTCTTCAGTTATAACTAGAATTGGAGCATATTATTTCTTTAAAATCATTCCCCAAACTGGTGGAATACCATAACTATCATCACGTTTGTTCAGGACGTTTTTCAATTTCTATATCTTCACGTATAATGTGTTCTTGTAGATTATATAGTGGATTTATCGATTTTATTTCCTCAGTATTAAGTTTATAACCAGTGTCAAGATGATGAGTGGCTAAAAAGATGACATATTGTGATGTTTTACAGCTAGATAGTGCTCTTGAGCTCCAACATGTAACCTCCTGTTCGTTTGTCCAATGTAAGAGCTAAAACAACCACAACCGGAAATCTCATACATTCTCAGACTTTCACGATGTATTTTATCTTTAGCGTTACATAACAATTGTTGGATGGTACAATGAGGTTGAAACACAGTCCGAAATACGTTTTTTTGAAAATTTCTTTCCAATGCGGTCAGTAACGCCTTTAATATAAGGTAATATAATTGATTTTTTGCGTTCTTCGTATTAAATATTTTGTTTGGTGAAGCAAGTCTTTATACTTTTATCAATAGTTCTTAACGAATATCCATCATGCTGCAAAATATTGATCAATTCTGCTAGTTCTTTATCTCTTGAATTTTCATCAGATAAGTGAACAGATCTGATGGTAAGAGATTTAATCACAGCGTAAAGATGGCTGGGATGGTGATGGGATTGTGCTTTAAGGTATCGGTTAGAATGTGTAGCTTTTATAAATAAGCTGTATTGAAAAGTATTGCCATCACGTTTTATTATAGTGACATCTAAAATTGGCAATTTGTTATGTGATGCTGTTTCCATTGTGAATTTAATGTTCTCACGTATATTATTTAAGTGACGATGGAAATTATTTAGTGCATCTAACCATGAGGTCTAATTACAAATGTATTATCCACATAGCGATGCCAACACTTTGGTTTAAGCATTGCTGAATTAAGAGCATGAATTTCAAAGTCTTCTATGTACATTCGCAATGACAGGCGAAAGAGGTGAACCCATAGGAGCTTCTAAAACTTGTTTGTAGAACTGAGTTCTATACATAACGTATGTAGAGGACATACAATGTTCAACTAACTTAACTATGTCTGTATCGATATGATGCTTATTAATAAGAATTTTTATATTGTCATATATAGGAACTTTCGTAAACCCAGAAACTACGTCAAAACTACCAAAAGTATCACTAGTATCTAAATGAACGTTCTTAAGTTCATTTAAAACGTCTAGAACATTTTTAGTATATTAACTAGCACTTTCACAAATAGGCTGAAGCATTTTGGCTAAATATTTTGCAAGTAAGTGAGTAGGAGAATTATAAGCACTTACGATTGGTCTCAGCAGCCAACTACTGCCTTTGTGTATTTTCGGTAATCCATAAATCTTCGGAATTCTGGAACTTTTTCTTCTAGGGATCAGTCGTTTTTTAATATCATCATGTAAAGTTGATTAATTTATTATCATCTTAGTTTTCTCTTACAAATATGTAGTAGGATCAGAATTAGTTTTCTTTTATTCGGGAGAATCTAATAAATCCATCATCCTGTTATTGTAGTCTTCTGTGTTAACGATCACCGTAGAATTTCCTTTATCAGCTGAAAGTATTAAAATGTTCTCGTTCTTTCCAAGTTCCTAGCATTTACTTGTTTTGTGATTAAATTTTGCTTTGGTGGACGGGACGAGCTTTTTTCAGGATGTTAGAAACTTCCAATCGAATTCCATCAGCTGTAGACGTTTCTACATTTCTTAGTGCTACTTCAACATTTTTAAGTATTTTCTCTACTGGAATAACGTTTGGTGTAATAGCGTAGTTAAATTATTTTTCTAAAACATTAATTGTACACTAGGGGCTCGTAGCAGCAATTGCTGCTTTTTTATCAACTAACATATTTTAATGAAAACGCTTTGTTATTCTAAATTATTTATTTTTAAATGTAACTTAAAGTTCTATGCTATATTCACAACAATATTTCTTTATAAACAATATTTTTTGTGTATAAGTCTTCATCATTTTTCAATTTTCCTTGTTGTCTTCTGGTAACGATCTGTAGTTTAACATCTGAATGTGCTTTCGCTCTACTGAAGGCAACATATAGTTGTCCGTGGCTGAAGACAGGGTTTCCTAAGTATATTCCAATTTTTTCAAACGTTTGGCCTTGAGCTTTGTTTATCGTCATTGCAAATGTTAATCTAAGAGGAAACTGTGTTCTCATAAATGAAAAAGGCATATTTTTATCCGTAGTGATTTATTTTATTTTATTCTAGGTAAGAAAACTGCTTGACCTTTGTTTTTCTAAATGTAAAGTTTTTTCATACATGGCTTTTACGATCATACGTACTCCGTTTACCAGTCCAGAAGCCATATTCATATTTCTAATAAGCATCACAATTGCTCCTATTTTGATTTTCAAATTGTGTGGTGGCATTCCAGATGGTGTTATTGAATTTAGATATTCTAATGGTACGTTTAATCTTTCATTCTCGTCGTCAGTTACAATGGAATCTATGCTTCGGTATGATTTCTCTTCTCCTGGAATCATATTGAGAACTTGATTGTTTAGCTTTTCACAGTCGTCATTAAGAGGGCAGATGATGCATTTGGTTGCAAGTTCATAAATATTTTCATTGTTGAAATTGTTTCCAAATACATGATTTACAATGGAATCGTCACATATCTTGTGGTATATTGATGATATATTCACCTAAATCTGAACTTAAATGGCCATTCCCAAGCTGTAATACCCATTGGGCAAATTGTTGTTCATCGTCTCTTGCGCGCATGTTTTTTGTAAGATGTAATATCTGAACTGTTGGCCATATTTTACTTCTTTGAATGCAGGATTCAATTATTTTAACTTTGCCAGAGTGAGGGACTACTGGCAATACTTGCCTGAAGTCACCTCCAAAAAGTATTATTTTACCTCCCATTGGTGTGTCAACTAAAGTAATGTCTCTTAGCAAACGATCAATACATTGTACAGCATCAACTGGAACCATTGAAGCTTCATCAATAACAATAATAGACGAATTCCTCAATACATTTGCCCTGTCATCAGTGTGTTTGATGGAAGACACAGATGTTTCTGTTAATGGTACAGGTAGGCCAAAAAGCCGGTGTATTGTTGTGCCACCATCCAAAAGTAGTGATGCAATTCCTGCCCATGCTGCTGCTAATACACTTAATCCCATCCCTTGTATAATATTGATAATGCAAGAATGAACAAAGGTTTTTCCACATCCTCCTGGAGATTCCAAAAAGAAAAGTGTTTGGTCATTTTCATCATTGTTTGCTGTAACCTTTGATACAATATTGTCAACAATAACCTTTTGTTCAGGGTTTAGTTGGCCATATATTTCTCTTCCTTTATTTGCACATTCATCAATGTTAAAATGTTTTGTTGGATAGCTGGTGTAGGTATTGGTAAGTTCAGTTTTGAGCAGTTTAGACCATTTTGTTTTAGTACATTTTCAATTTGTAAAAGTCCTTTGTTTTCTGCATTTTCTATGTTGTCTAATCTAAAGTCTTCAATCATGTCTTGTTTAAATCTTAGCCAGAGATTTAAAGGTGATGAGGGTTCACAGAAGCAACAAATGTAGGCGAACAGTTCTCTAAGTTGATGAGGCATATTGGTTGCAATCATTTCTTGTAAGCAATTGATCCATTCTTGATCGTCCTCAAGTAGTCCACGCGCAACCACTGCTTCTGTGTATGTTTCGTAATAAGTCCCGTTGAATTGACGTAAATCTCTGAATGACTTTGCTCCTTTGACGTGAAGTAGTAATATTCTTATGTAAAATCGTTGTGCATCATTTGGAGCTACAGCGTACATACGTCCTATGATTTTGTCACCACCTCTTTGCCTTTTAGTCCATTTGTTGTTTTTGAATGTGTAATGGTTTGGACTTTCTGGGTATAGACATTGATGAGCCTGTACATAATGATCATTCAGGCGAAACCAAGCAGTTAATGTAGTGTGTTTGTTGGCTGCGTTTTCAAGAGCTGTAGCCTCTTCCCCTTGTCTAAAATACACATTCTGAGTTCCCTCTTCATTTATAGCTAATCGGACAATAGAATGTGTCTGTTCATGCATTTCATTTTGATGTAGTCTCCAAACGCATTCATGAGCGCTCACATATCTCATATTTGCATACCTCATAATTTCATCGTAATTTGTGTACATTGGTTGTTACGTTTTTTACAAACGCCATGTTAGCCACATCATACCCTTTGTAAATATATTTGAACAAATATTTAATACTGAGAATGCTTGAACAGATCTCTACATTTATGTGAGCGTCGTATTTTAAGAGAAGGTATTTGTTATATGGAAGAACGTCACGATTGTCAACTTGATAAACTCCCTTTGCTCTTGAACCCGTATCTCTTCTTTGGTATTTGGGATAACCATCATTATTAAAAATTGTTTCCTCACAAAACTCCTTCGGGAAGTCATTGGAACATTTCCCTTCAACAATACATGGCGAATTCATGTTTCTATTTCCGCATGGACCTTGAACCATAGTTCTTAATACTATTTCATTTAATCTTGGGAATTCCTCAGGATTCGGTAGTTCTGCACACACTAAATTGTCAATGTCTTCTGATTCGTGAAACTTTGAATCCTCTTGAAGTACTAAAAGCATGTGCCAATGTGGTAAACCTCTTTTCTGAAATTCAATTACATATACGTATGCATAACATTTCCAAATACGTTACGTTTCAATAAGTCATTTTTTATTTCATTTAGCTTTAGCTTAAATACTCTGGATACAATATCCGGTCTGTCACAGGCTGATTCAGAGGGACCCAACGAATTCGTTATCTCAGGCCATTTAGGTGCACTATTGTTAAAAAATGTTTGGTTTCCATATTTCCGTACTATGGCCATAGCGTCTTGATACCGTTGCACCATGTTTCTGGATCTTTCAAAGGAAGATGGTAGGATGACGATTTACCTGCTCTAAGATTATCTTGAGGTGGTTCGTCACAAAATCTTGAGACCTCTGTATGTTCTGTCCTAAGCTCAGTTTCGTGTGCTCTAGGTATTAAGTCTAGTTGCTTCCACTCGTGTACTAATCCACCAAGTATTGTTGAAACAACTTTACTGAGATGTAAGAAACCCCAACTCTAACAGCTATTCTAAAGCATACAAATTGTAAGGTCAATTTTGCCTATTTGGTTGTCTTCTTGCTCCATTATGAGTCATATCTTATCCCATCGGCTCACCATAAGGAAAATCATAGGATAAAGCATTGGATCACGTACTTAGAACTGATAGCAGTTTTGGACCTCTTCCCGTCCCTGAACAACAAGGTGACGATGTTCTGGTGGTTCTCCATCTCTCGAGGTAAACGCACCGGCTATTTCATCTGCAGTAGTCTTGTATCGACGTTTGTCCATTGAACTCTGTCAACAAAACGAAGATCTAATTGTTGAGGTGAGTTTTGATTCTGTTCATTTCTGAGCATTTGACCTGCTCGTATGTATGCTGGCCGTAAGGATAAGTTGATAAAATATCTGTTAGTCGTGTTAAAATTTCTTCGTTCAAATCTTGGTTTTCCAACCTTCCTAACCTGATGTTGTTTGTGCCGTTGAATCAATTATATATAACTGGCCGTATGAAGGAATTTGTTCATTTTGTGGATATAGGTCTGAAATATATCTGTGAATCTGGCTTGTACCTTGAAAATATAAGGGCCGTTTCAGTATTTCCTTATTACTTGCTGAAAGCGATGCAAACCATAGCACTGTTGTATTTCCTCTATGTTTTCTATAAAACCTCTATTATGTAGCATCAAATCGTGTATTTCCAAGTTATCTGGCTGTGGTAGCCATACCAAACCATTGTGGCAACATGAGTTGAAATGATCTCGTACTAACTCACCTGGAAAGTGTAGTGCTTCGCATTGTTGGCAGGTTTGGTCTAGACTTACAACACTACTTAGAGTCACATTATTTTCATTCATTAAAGGCCGCTTGAAGTTGTTGTTTTGTTCAACATTTTCTCCTGCATTATTGTAGATTAATCTTAATGCTTCTCGCTGCTGGGCGTCGTTTCTATATACTCTTCTACGACATGGTGGTCTTCCTCTACTTCTATACATTTTTCTTAGTTATTATAACCTAAAAATCTGACAGTAAATAAATAAACATTGTTAACAACAGCTGGTAATAAAATAAAAACACTGTAGTTAGCATTTGAACTTCGAAGTCCAGTGGGGCAGAACCCTAATAATTTACCATGTTAATTGTATTTTTCCCCACGTCATTAGATCTCATACTTTAAAATAAGCCATTTTCCAACTTCCTAACTTATTTCTATCCCGAGAAATTTCATGGGGACCGATTCGCTTCCGAAATTAAATATACAGATTTGTCAATTTGTCAAGGGAGCCCACAAGTTTTGAAACAGGATTTTGATATAGTCGCAATTTAATCATCAGTTTTTACTTCTTTTCTGTCATTAATTGTATTTGCTTTTAGGACAAATATGCATACATTTAAGTAACTAAAGCATGGCGTCATTGTTTCCAACATTTCTAGAAATGAAATTTAGAAAAGAATATTTTCCTAAGTATACAAAAAAAAAAACAAAGCAATAATTCAAAATCATTTAACTTTGAACTCCATTCTAGAACGATGAAGAGAAGCGATCTAAAACTCTCTTCTTCTTAGCCTCGGTTGTAAAAACGTAATAATATAAACATTCAATTCTAAATACACTTCTATGTAAATAATGGTGTATTTGAATATTTGAAACTGTAATTAGCTTCAGTGCTTGGTTGCAGATGGATAACTTAGTTCAGTAAGTGTCATTGTAATAGAGAATATCTTTGTTATCCACAAAGTAGAATAACAGTTGTTGAAAAAAAGTGCTTTAATCTTGTTTTAACATGCCACACTTTGTATATGTCAACAATATAAATTTACCAAAACACCCAACAAAGACAAAGAATTGACAAGTGGCAGATGGTTTAATCCGCTTAATTTAGTAAAGTCGATAAAATTTTATAGCTCATAAATAAATATTTAATAATCCGACATTCACTATGTAATAATAATCATCACAAGGAATCAATTTTCTAAAAATTGATTTTCGTATAGTGAACTGGGTTCATACAATACAACCAGCATATTTTAAAAATCTTTATTACTGAAGGAGCTCACTGTGGGTGTCCCTTTATTTTAAAAAGGAAAATGTAAAGGCAACCAATACACATGATGGTAGAAGAAAAAGATCCGAGAATCATCTTTTGTCGGGGTTTTACTTATAGATGACAAGTCGAAAAGGAAATAGGCGGTACGCCCTCATAATTTTCTAATTTCGTTCTTTTATTAATTGCCTGTGAACCAACTGAAAATTATATCATTAAAAAAGAAAACAACAACACATTCTTGCGGTTATAGTTTTTCATAAAAAAATTCAAATGCAAGCTGTAAAAATACCGATATGTTAATGAGTTCGAAATGCTTTAACGTAACACGTCGTGAATGTTTAACCAGTGTAAACTCAAGGTGTTTTCTAGTATCGGGAGCCAGTTATTTAGAGATTTCTTTGATGTTCTATAGATTTACGTGTAGGTAACTCTTGTTTAAATAAACTATTTAAATTTTACTAATTTGTTAACAAATTGCACTTTTCTTGTAACATTTAGGCTACAAGTACTTGATACACATTCATTTATAAATAAACATGCTAACGTGCAATAAAATTGGCAAAAATTATGCCTTAGTTCCCATTTTATAATTTACGTTTCATAATGCACAATGTAATAAAAATTTTCACCACTATTTTACTTACACTAAAGAAATTACTTTTTACCAACACCATTGCGAATTACGCTATTATTTTAGTATTACAAGTTGTCAAATACGAAAATATTATATAGTTCAAATACTGCATGTAGAATTAAATAAAAAAGGCCTAAAATTTATCGTAACTAGAGCAGATCGCCATGTGGAAAATTGGTTATTTTAACGATAACGAATATGCCACTCAAGTGGATCCCATTTTAACAACTGGAAACATTGTTTAAACAACGGTCAAATGTCGCATTTATACAGAGCCGCCGTTAAGTAGAGTTGGAGCCCGAAATAAGCTATAGACATATACCTTAAACCCCCCGGCATGACACAATTGATCCCAATATTAAGACCCTTTTCAAACCTACATGTAAGTTAACTATCTAAAGATACTTCAAATCCACTATCAGCTTCCGGAATATATAAGCTGCCTCGTTCATGTAGAAACGTGTTAACTCTTGGTACGTTTAGGTCTTTTACAGTTTTCCCAGACTTTGATGTAACTTTACCAATTAGATATTTATTTATCACAACATTGTAATAATCTCACATATATAAAATTAGAATAAATGTATACATTCTCTTGTTAATATATCCTAGCAATTGCTCATTTCTCACCCCTATTCTGACGGCTTCTTTTAGGGGGCCTGTTTCAACCCTTTCATGGTAATTTTACCCCTAATTAGTGACATTTTAACTGGGGGTCGGCTACTTTTTGGGGGTGATTTTCAACCCCTTGATGGAATTCTCAGCCCTCGACTGTATTTTCAACCCTTGATTAAGGCCTTTTTGGCAGTCCTCCCCAGTGTTTAGGGTGCGGGGGTAGGGATGGTCACGAGACATTTTTACCCTTCAGTAAGGTCTTTTCGAAGTTCGACCCTGGAGTAGGCACCTCTCTGGATTCTGATTGGTTACTGGGCGTGGCTTGTCGATCAATTTTCAGACATTCTGGTTTTTGGGTTCGATCCTTCGGCTATCTGCCGGCTGTGTGAATTTGATTGTATTCGAATAAGAAGGTCCTCATGCTATCTTATAAGACAAGTAACTGGGCGTGGCTTGTCGATCAATTTTCAGACATTCTGGTTTTGGTGCCCATTTTGTCGGCCATCTTGTCGGCTATGGCGGGGAATTTAAAATTTTCTTCTAATAAGGGGGTCCTCATGCTATCTCATAAAACAGGTATAGCACTTCGGAGCTTGTTCTCTGGCCTTAGCACCCTATATAGGACCCCGGAACTCTTTCAAGCGTCTTCGCCCCCTTGTCAGCTACAGATATCCGGCGGACCACAATTTTATTGTTTTTAATTATGAGGTCATAATTAATTTCCACCATCATTTTGTTTTTAATTAAGTTAGCATTAAATTCTGGCGCCATTTTGTTTTTAATTACGCGTTACAATTCAATTTTGTAGGCTAACTTTTTTTGGGGGCCATTTTTGATTTGGCGGGAAATTGTATTCTAGTAAAGGGGGTCGTCATGCTATCTCATAAGACAGGTTTAAGACTCCGGAGCTTGTTCTAGGCATTCTCCCCTTGGCCGGTAAAAGATAATGATAAAACAGTTACATTATTAAAAGGACCTATAATTACAGTGTCGTGGTCACCTTGTCCCAAAACTTGAATTTGTTTGTAGGGCCATCTACTTGTGTGTAGACTAATGAATGTGTGCTCCACCTAGCGGTATATTTTAAAACTACATACAGACCACTGTAATGGTGATGGGGGAGATTTCAAATAAGAGGCCCTAGTTCTCACTTGTGAGGTAGGTATAAGACGTCTACCCCAGCTTTCGGGGATTAGCCCACTGTTACCCATAGCTATTATGGTTTTAATTAGTCATAATTAAATTTACAAATACAAAAGATAAAGGGTTTTAATCATTTATTATAAGTAATATTATTTTAAGATCTAAAACTCATGAATGTTTTCTGTAATACGGGCTAGTGTTATTGAAAATGGAAAATGATAATTAAAATATTGTACATACAGGATCTGCCTTATCGGAAACACCTCTGTCAAACGGGCCTTAGATTTATAAGCAAGCCAGAACTCGTAAGTCGTCATTAATCTGTTTTAATTATATTTTGACAACCATTGTGTTGTGGCTGAAAATTTGAAATCGCCCCTTGTCAAAAGGCCGAAATTAATCAAAGCAATCAATCGCCCTAATAAAATCAATGAAGCGTATCAAACCAAATCAATAAATCTCGATCAAATCAAACAAATCAAAGCATTTAACCAAATCAGACAAATCAATCGACCTCATTCAAATCAACCAAGAAGCTAACAATTCTTCACAATCTTCAGGTGACGATCCTCCCACTGTATATATCTAGCTCCTACGAGCTTACTTTGTAGATAAGGCTAACCGACACTGAAAACTGGTACTCTCCCTAAACATGAGGGCACTGGCGTGGGAAAACAGTTGATCATGCGCAAATCAACCTTCATCAATTCAATCTCAACTAAATCATAACTTACAACTTTCAAAAATCAACTTACAACAAAAATATTGGTTTGGTTTGACTTACAGCTTGCAAACACCAATTACAATTCAAAAATACATGAGATAGTCTTCGGAATTACTGTCAATATATGAGTATCAAATTAGCTTGTAACACTGTTGCCATGTTTTTCATCCAGTGATAAAATACGTTTTACAGTTAAATTAGTTAAAGATGCCTATACAATGATAAATGTATCACCTAATTCGAAATCAGGCCAGTATATTATTTTACATACAAGGAATGTCTTGTCGGAAATACCTCTGACAAAGGTGCCCTAGATTTATGAACAAGGTTGAACGCACTATTTCGTTATTGAAAGTGGACAATAGTCTGGGGACAAATAAACAAGCTGACTTTCATTTCCAATCTTGATAATACGCATATGATTTGAAACTAACAACGATTTCATTCCGTAAGGCAACTATCGGACTCTGTGTTTTATTTTACCAAACGCTTATCATTATCATTAGACAGCAATAATAATATCACTCAAACTCGTAAATACCTCTGGCAAAAGCGCCGTAGATTTATAAACAAGCTTGAATGCACTATTTCGTTTTGAAAACGGACAAATGCCTGGGGACAAATAAACAAGCCGATTTTCACTTCCAATTTTGCTAATACACATGTCATTTGAAGCTAACACCGATTTCTATAGGGCTCTGTGATATCATAACACCTTGCTAAATATACAATTCTCTATCTAATTTTAACATATAAATGAGAATAGACAGATGCGCCCTAGATTTATAAACAAGTTTGAACGCACTATTTCGTTTTGAAAAAGGGCACACACCCCGGGGGTAAATAAACAAGCGGACTTTCACTTATAATTTTGATACTACATAAGCGTTTCAAAAATAACCGGTTTCATTTCGTAAGGCAGATATAGGATTCTGTTTTATTTTACCCAAGCTCATCATTATCATTAGACAGCCATAATAACAAATAATATCCCGGAAATTACCGTGTACACCATTGTCGAGTTTTGTATACAGTTTTACAGTTAAATCAGTAAAAAATATAACCGAGCTTGAAATCGGACCTCTAACAATTAAATAAAGTAAATAAAACAAGGGGTAAGGGTTAAAATAAAAAAACGAGCACTTACCAGAGTTGTTGTCGATAATCGTATTGGAAGAACGCCTTGATAGGGTAAATAGTTGCTTACAGTCGCAACACCTTTCACTTTAGGCGTCTTTCTTATAGCTGAATAATATAAAGTGCTTAGAGGTTTCCAGCAATAATTAATATAAAGTAATTATTTCACCAGTTATGTAACCACAATAATAACCATTCACTTTTCAAGTACATCTAATGTATATGGAAAAATAACAGTCCTACATCAGTTAAATCTTTATGAAAGTTAAATGGATTAGAATTATATGATGTTCACATTCTTTGTGCGTGACAAAAAATCCCTCCGATTAGATTACATTTATTTTTAAAAGCAGACTTGATTGTTTGTGACGTTCTCTAGTGATGTATTTTTAAACTAGTGCATGTTTTCTGTAATGGAAGTTGATCGTGGATTTAGCTAGTAGTATATTTTTATAAGCAGATTTGCTTATTTGACGACGACGTCTTCTGATGTATTTTTAAACTAGCGTATATTTTTAGTAATAGTAATTGATCGTGCTCGCCTCTCTCATCTCCCTGCGCCTCTTGCTGGTCTCTCTCTCTCGTCTCCCTCGCATCTCTCCCGTTCCTCCCGTTTTAGGTTGGGGCAATACGCACGTATTAGGTTAGGTACGTACAATATAAAATGGCGCCATAATTTAATGCTAACTTAATTAAAAAGAAAATTACAGTGGAAATTAATTATCCCCTGATAATTAAAAACAATAAAATGGCGGCTCGTCGGAGACCTGTAGCAGAGACGGGGACGAAGACTCGAACAAGTTCCGGGGTACTATAAAGAGGGCCAAGGCCTGAGGACAAGTTTCGAAGTGCTACACTTGTCTTATGAGATAGCATGAGGACCCTCTTATTAGAGTACAATTTCAAATTCCCCGCCATAGCCAACAAAATGGCCGACAAAATGGCCTCCAAAACAAGAATGGCCGACGAAATGGTCGACAAGTCACGCCCAATAACCAATGAGAATCCAGTGGGCGGAGTCTATAGACCAATCCGAAACCAGGGGGCGTGGTCCCACCATCAGGTCATCCAATCAGAACAATACATGTAAGCGCATGTGCTTATCCTCCTGGGGTTGAACTGCCAAAAAGACCTTAATGAGGGGTGAAAATGTCACGTGACCATCTCCACCCCCACACCTTAAACACTGGGGTGGACTGCCAAAAAGGCCTTAATTAAGGGTGAAAATAGAGTCAAGGGCTGAGAATTCCTTTTATACAATACCCTCGTTCCTTAGATGGATTGTTCAAAAATGATATAAACGATGTGTTTTAATAGAGGTTTAAAAGTTATCACTTTTTTTCTAATTCATCTCCTTGCACGACACCTTCATCTTTTAGATGGACTGTTCAAAAATGGCTTAAACGATGTGATTTAATTATATAAATATTATTCTAAAATTAAATTACCCGACATTCAAGGGTTCAGAAATTATGATTTTTTTTCTAAGTCATCCCTTAAAACGACTCCCTCATCCCCTAGATGGACTGTTGGAAAGCGGCTTAAACAATGTGTTTTAATTATAGAAATACGTATGTAGAGTTCAATTAATCGACACTTAAGGGTTACATGTTATGAATTTTTTTCTAATTCATCCGCTTAAACGATACCCTCGTCCCCTAGATTGGCTTATAGAAATATTATTCTATAAGTTATAAATTAATCGATACCCAAGAATGTAATAGTTATGAATTTTCTTCTAATTCATCCCCTTATACCAACCACGCCCTCGTTCTCTATATGGACTTAAACAGTGTATTTTACTTATAGAAACAGGCATCTAAAGTTAAATTAATTGACACCTAAGGATTTAGAAATTATGAATTTTTATAATTCATTCGCACGATACCTCAAGAGATTTAGAAATTTAATTCCTTATACGATATCACTTAATGCCGATACTCTAAGATATTATAAGTTAGAATTTTCTAACTCGTCCTTTAATCAGGCGCTCTAACGGTTTTTAGATAGAACTAGATCAATAAATTATTAAACTGATGTTATGAATTACTATGAATCACTTTACATACTGATTAAGTTGAATTTCGGCAAGTCCTAATTCTAGTTTTAGATAACGTGTTAACTGCAGATGTTATAATTTGTATTAAAGGTATGTAAATGAATGTTGTAGAACGAATGAACTTTCAAGCATGATGAAGTCGAGGCTTGAATTTGCAGTACTATTCTAGCATTTTATTTACGAGTGATTGAACTAGCAGTTGTTATTATTATTTGTATACAAGGTCAGAAAATGTGTCTTGTAGAACTAGTAAACTTTGCAGGCCGAGGCGAAGTCGAGGCATTGCAAATTTATGAGTACTCGCATACCATTTATGTGCAGGTGATACAAAGATTTTTGTACAGACGTCGACAATACGGTAACGCGATTAGGCTTTGTCCTGTGTCAAATATCGAGTATGTCGATATTATTTCAGTTGTCACTACAACGAATACCAGCTGTAATTTAGTATTATTTTGCCGGCCTAGGCTGGAAAACGCATAGTTTCCGGACGCATTTGCGGTCTACACATGACGTATTACAGAACGAAGGAACAAAAAATATTTTTAGTTACTTTATTCGTTTTTATCAGTGCCGTCGTTTTGTATTGTCAACGTTCCTTAAGACAGATCTTTTCAGAGTTACTCCGCAATTCATGAGTTTATTAAAGTAAATGATTAATTTGAATTTGTAGGTTAAAAAACCTTCTTTAAGATGCCCTTTACACTAAAACAAGATGCCTTTATTTTGAAGAATCATTTTCGAAGTGCTACGAGTGATGAAGATGGAACGTGGTCTTATTCGTTGCAGTCCTGTCGAGAGCAGTTTATGGAAGAGTACCGTAATGCTAATATTCCATATAAAGAATTTGCCAACCATAAGAAACGAAGGATTTGAAAAAAAGAATTGCATTTTTAAGGCAAAACCGACAGGTCGTCCTTAACTGCAAAATGATTAAGTGGTAGAAGATGTAAGGCAACGAATGGAAGCAAGTCTCCAAAAATCAAACAATTCTCCAGTGCCCAAGGTGGTAAGTTGTCAACGTAGGATAAATTTGTGATACCTACTAGCTTTATTTTCATTACTGAGTTGACTTATTCAACATGCCAACGGATTTTGCATAAAACTCTACACATGCACCCATACCGGGTTTTTGTTGTACAGCAACTGCGTGCTGTTGATAATGAGAATAGACGTAACTATTGTGATTGGTTTGCTAACAATTTAAATAACAATCCACATTAGTTCCCATTCGTCCGTGGTCCATGAATGCAGAATTCTATCTGGAAAATATTATTCAAGATCATGTGACGCCGTTTGCGCGATTTATACGAGATCCCTTCATTTTCATGCGACGCCTCACGTCGCAAGACCTGTATTAGATTACTTAAACGAAGACAACATTGAAGTCTTGGAGTGGCCATCGCGAGCCAGACTTAAATCCAGTGAAGCACCTTTGGGATGTTCTAAAAGATTGGTCCGATGTCATATACCTGCCCCAATGACCCTGCAAGAATTGGAGCGAGCTGTTCTCTTAGAATGGGAAAACATTCCCAAAGCGACCATCCAGAACTTAAGCTTACCACAACAAATGCTCGTGGAGGTAATACGAGGTATTAAGGTTTATGAATACTTTTTGTAAATTGGAATTTTCCTTTGCTTATAGAGCTAACTTGATTTTTATAATTTTTCAATTTTTGTACCTGATCAAATTTTGTATAATTCTTGATTCTAAATAAAATGAGTGTTCATTAATGCAATATTGTTTAATTACCTTCATTTATATTATACTAACGTTAAATTACATACTGAGGGCAACAACAAAGACATAATTACAAAATTTGCAGTGGTACAATAATTTTGAGCAGGAGTGAAGATATAAATGTGTAAATGATACATAAAGCGTAGATGCCAAAATTATGTATCTTAAATTTTGATTTGTGGGTTGCTTTTTCTAAATACGTGAACCATAAATGTAGATATTGTAAATGATATGCAAAGTGTAGATTCCTAAATATTTTTTTGTATTCTGATGTTTTCAATAGACCTATTATGATACTTTTGAAAAGGTAAACTTAAATTTGGATACCCAAAATAAGTGGTGTGGATTTAGACCCGAAATCCTGGCGGGTCCGTAAAGGCTAACCCGAACGTAAGCGTGAAAGGACATTTTCCCCATTTAATCACCTAGTTCATCTTACCGTTTGCATTTTCAATATCCCCGTTGGTCGTCTTGAACTGGACAACCTGCGTATTAAATTAATGCTAACGAACAGTAAGATACATATTATGAATTTCTTATTTTGATAAAAGCTTTTACACTCAATATACACGTGCACATTGTGTGTATTGGGTTGAATGCGCGTGCAACGTTTTAAGTACATTTTCGACTTTGCGTATTATGATCAGTGTATATAAGTGCAAAATGTAAAGTATAGAAATCACAAAACCAAATAGTTAGAAACACGTTTTAAAAGGCTGTACTTTTGTTAAGTATTCATTTTTAACAAAGCGCAACTGTAATGGTACGGACCTGACCAGGCGGCTTCTAGTCGAAGACAATGACCTCGCCCTGCCGACCAGGTCTTAACACGATACCGTTCTGGTCGGACCGGCCCATCAATATTGCCAATTTTGCATACGCCTAGGACAAAAGGTATATCTCTAAATAGAGTGTTCCATGAATATAACGACAAACTTTTAGGGTGATAAGGAAATCCAAACACCGATTTTTACTTCATAAACATAGTCCGAAAACGCGAGTACAGGGTGTTGAATTTTTTTTTTAAACGCTTCAGCCGATTTTAATGAAATTTTTCCATGGTTTGTTTCTAACAATGCATCTTTGGGTTCATTACAGTAGATACAATAATTCCAGAGGCGTGCTTACGGAAACACCCAGTGGTTTTTTGTTAGCAAGTTTGAAACTTTTAGATAAAGTAACTGAAAGCGTAACTTTTTTCACTAAGATTTTGCGTATCTTTCGAAGCATATGGTCAACATTTTGAAAATTGTTGTAAACTGTAATTTCATTAAAATACAATAAACTTAATAAAGATTAATAAAGAACGTTTTTCTTCTTTACAAATTTCAATACCCTTTAACTCGAAAGTGTAGTATTTTCGGACTGTGTTTATAAAGCAAATAATGTTTCACTACATGGCAACATTAAAATAATTAAATTATTTTAATTGCGCCTGATTTATAATAGTTTGTGTCCGTTTGTACCACATTTTTACCTTCAAACTTAGCCCAGGTTAAAAAATGTTAGACTTGAATATTTTTTATCGTTCATGACGGTATTCGAGATGATCGTTTGTACCTAACTGTACCATTCTTTCCTTTTGTTTGTAACTCAAGGGGTTGGTTTGTACCGAATTTCCAAATTAGGTAACTTTTTCGCTTAAAGAGATTTTGAAAATCAGGAAGCGGATACTGTTTCGTTGTACCGGTTTGTACGACTTTTTTCCTTCGCATTTCAAAAGAAATGCACGCTTTAATATTTTGATCGTTCTCGACGAATTCGATTGTACTCACTGTACTATTTTTCCTTTGTCTTTGTACATCAAAGTACAAACGTAACCAGGTGTTAAAAATTTTAACCTCATTTTAATGATTTTTGTTGCTTTTGACGAAATTTGAAACAGTATCATTTGTACTATCACTTTTGTGTTTATATCCAATTTATGAAGAATATTTTTACCAGAAAACTTGGGAGATGATAGAGGCTAAAATAATTATAGCACTTCATATAAAATTTTGCCTTAAGCACTTTGTTAACGAACTCTTAAAAGTTGAGAATAAAAATGGTTTTCATTTATAATTATTAATGACTTATTGAAATTAATAAAATTTTAACCGTTCATAAACACCGTAAATGTACACTGGTGGCGTCATCAACAAGTCTGCACTACACTTATGAACAGGTACGGACTAAGTTCAATGGTTGGTGCGGGAATTTTGTTTTACATACAACTTTTGCACTTATAAATGCCACAAAAATGTTTTAAATATTTCTAAAGAAAAACATCCTCTTGTGACATCTCGATAAAATTACGAGGTTTAAGAGAAACGGGCATTTATATCGCACTGCACACCGATCCGCATTGACCATTTTGTACATTTATAAAATAAACTTAAAATTTTTTTCTAGTTTTATTATTTATGATAAAATACTTTAATGAAAACGAATACATCTTGATTTAATAAAAATAAAAATACGAGAATAACAACAAAACCGTAAAAGTGAAAAAATACACTCCATTATAACAGATTAAAGTAACGAGTAACCAGAAAAATAACGAAAATAAAAAGGTCAAACCGGCATAATAAAATTACAACCATTGTTAAATATGGGTTCTTAATTCACATTTCCTCAGTCTTCTAAGATTAGATCTTTGTACTTGGACTAACTTTCCAGGACTATTTCGGATGCGTTCGCAGTGAATACGTATCCTATCAATTAATTCATTTCTTGTATTTACATGTGTACTGTAAACTAAACTTTTAAGATGGTCCCAAAAATGTAAATCTGATGGGTTGATATGGCGAACGAGTTTGCCATTGAAATAGTCCACCTCCCTGTCCACCTATCTCGAAAATATTGTTTAGATGGACACCTCACGATAGAAGTGAGGGTGCCCCATCGTGCATAAAGCACATACATTGACGCTTTTGTAAATGTACATCCGCTAATAAAATTCGCAGATATCCTGGAAAAATTGTAAGTGGTTGCCTCAATACAGCCCAGACGTTGACTATAAACCTTTGTTGGTGTTTGTCTCAATTATGCCGTGATTTTCGTCATCCCAGATGTTGGTTATGAATTAATTATACCATCCTGGTAAAACCTGCTTCATCTGTAAATAGTATATTTTCAATGAAATGTTGGTCTTCCGGTTGTTTACGCAAAAACAAGTTTGCATAATTAAGCCTAGCAGAATAAGTCATCTGGTGACAAAGCATGAACTTTTGGAAAGGAAACGGATGCAATAGTTGCTCGTGAAGAATTCATGTGCGCTTGATATTGAAATATTAAATTGTGCCGAAAGTTTCCTCACACCGGTTGTAGGTTCATTATCAATAGAATCTAGTATGTTTTCTTCAATTGTTGGAGTACGCACGTTTCTTATACTTCCTTCGCAACCTTTTTTCGGTAAAAATGAACCTAAAACGTAATTATCCATTGTAAAACCAGTTTATAAAATTAGCAGTTTAAGCTAAACGTAACTGCTTCTCTTACATGATCTATGCGTTTAAACATTTTCTTGGCAACCTTCGATTTGGATGACATTCGAATACAAGTCTTCTAGCTAGGCTAGAATTACCATCTGCTATTTATTACATCGAATTTTTTTTTTTATTATTATATTCGTATTTTTACTTTGTTAAATTTTGATGAAAATATGCTCGTTTTCAATAAAGTTTTCTTATATCACCATTGTAAGTAATAAAGTAGTATAAAAATGTAAAAGTTTATTTTGTGGACTTTACCGGTTTATTAATAATTTACTGATAATATAGGCTGCTTACTGTAATGGTAAAAATGGCGAATGCGCTAATGGGTGTGTAGTGCGACATAAAATTGCCCGTATCACTTAAACCGTTAATTTTATCGAGATGTCACAGGATGTTTTTCTTTAGAAACGTTCAACAAATTTAATTGGGGCATTTATAAGTGAAAAAGTTATATTTAAAAAAATTGCCGCATCAACCATTGAACTTAGTCCGTACCGGAGTTCACAAGTGTAGTACAGACTTCTTTATGACACCACCAAGTGTACATTTATGATGTTTATAAACTGCTAAAATTTTATTCATTTCCAATAAGTAATTTAATAATTCTTCGTTAACGAAGGGCTTAACAAAAATTTTATTTGAAGTACTATAATTATTTTTAGTTCTTCTATCATCTCCCAAGTTTCTGATACGAACTTCTGGGCCATACTGTACATTAAAAATCTGAGAAAGATTTTAATCCGGTAAAATGTTCTTCATAAATTGGATATGAAAACAAAAGTGGTAGTACAAACGATACTGTTTCAATTTCGTCAAAAGCGTCTGAAATTATTAAATGCGGTACTGAAATTTTAACACCTGGTTAAATTTGCATTTTGATGTACCAATGTACCAATGAAAAATGGTACAATGGAATACAATCGATGCTCACTGAATTCAGTCGAGAACGATAAAAATATTAAAGTGTGGTGCTGGCTGGCATTTTTAACCCGATTAAATTTGTACCTTGAAATGCGAAGGAAAAAAAAGTGGTAAACCGGTACAAACCAAAAGGTTACCCATTTAAAAAAATTTGGAAATTCAACACAAACCAACCCGTGAGGTACAAACAAAAGGAAAAATGGTACAATTAAGCACAAACGATCCTCTCTCGAATACCGTCATGAACGATGAAAAATATTCAATGTGTTAACATTTTTTAACCCCGTGTTAAATTTGAACACCTTGAGGTACAAAGGTAACAAATGTGGTACAAACGGTACAAACAATTATAAATCAGACGCAATCAAAATAATTTCATTATTTTAATGTGAGGTTCATGTAGGTGATATTTCCTACCACCTCTTAAAGTAGGCAGCTTTCTACCACGACAATCTGTTGCACCATAAGCAAGGTTCCTCAAATGAGTAATCCATTTTAAATAAAATTTTAAATTAACAATCAACACAAGTTTCATCACAATAAACTGCTCAACAGGATTAACTAAAGTAATTACTGTCACACTAACAAATTAATTTATCACAATGATATGTCGATCGATAATTGTTATTGATGGTAACTAGATTTTAAGAATAAATTTTCCTACTAATAAGTACATAATTACTTATTCTATGGTTCAAATTTTTCTCGAAAATTAAGCAAGATACGCAAAACCCTCAGTGAAAAAAAAGATACTTTATCTAAAAATGTTTCGAAATTGCAAAAAACGACCGTGTTGTCCCGTGAGCACGCCTGGAATTAATGTGTCTACTGTAATGGATCCAAAGATGACTTTTTTTCGATAATAAAACTATTTTTTAACAAACTTCAACAGCTTGTATCTCGAAAACGAAGCGTGTTCGGACTATGTTTACAAAGCAAAAATGTGTTTTGATGTCCCTACCACTCCTAAAAGTTTGTCGGTATATTTATGGAACACCCATATTTATCTTAAAATGTTGATGTGTTCAATTAAAATTAAACCTGATCATAAATGTGAATATTGTGAGTGACACACAAAATATAGATGCCTAAATAGTTTTTTTTTTAATTTGCGTTCACTTTAATTCTTTATTAGGCATTCCAGTTTCGTGTTTTGTGACCGAATTTGCATAAAACTAAAGGCAACTAGATTACCAACGCACACAAAAATCCTAAATCAACTAGAGTAAAAATTTTGTTTAAAACAACGTAACAAGGGCAAATTACAAAAAATAGCATAAAAACGTGTTCATAAGACTTTGAAGCACCTATTCTTTAAATAACTCGTGGCTATGCCACTCGCTTATTTAAACTTGAACCCGTGCTTCAAAGCTGTCTCATGAAACTTGTTTTTATTATTGTTTTTATTATACTATTGTGTTTTAATATTTTCAAGGCAAATCAACGCTGATACATTCTGGAAAAGTTGAATCTTCAAAATGACGAGAAATAGTTGCCTACAATTTTTATACGTTGATCCAAACCACGCCTATTTGATAGAATCGGATTACAAATATAGATTTTCAATAGAACACGATATGTAGTAAAATATTTATGTTATGTATTTTTTAGAAATAGATTCGTTTATAAATACTAATATAAGACTGTGGGTGGTAATTATTGGTAATATGGATTTAAAGTAAATAGGAAAAGAGAACAAACTTGAATTATGCGGTTTTGTGAAAAACCAAAGTACCTAAAATAAATATTTCATATTATATTCCACAAAATAATTAAAAAAACAGCAATATGATGGAGGTCAAGTTCATGTAGTAACGTAAGGACAAATATGTATAATAAAAATAAAATTGTAATTCAGCATTATTTGCAGTACATTGTGCATTGTTGCACAGAAATAAAATCCTTGTCATGTCAAATGTTAACTAACAAATGACAGTAAGGTAGAATCGGATGGAATTTAGTTAGCACTCATTGAGCTAAAAATTCATGTAGGTTAAGTCGTAATAAAACATGTATAAAAATTGCAATTCAGCATTATTTACAGTACACTGTTTATGAGATAATAACTATGGTTCAAAATAATTTGCCAGTTATTCTATTTACAGCCGCCAGTTGCAACAAAGTTATGTTGCAGCTTCAATTAAAAATAAAATCCTAAGTTGAATTTGGTTCAAGGTCAACCAAAATTGTTTTATTTAATAAGCTATTTATTGCAAATGTGAATATGGTTTTTAAAGACTGGTATGTACGTAGTGTTTGTACTGCTAAAATTTCCTTAAAACGGTTTTCTATAATTTATACTAAGCTATAATATGATTTTACCAGGTTGCCAACTTTGGAATATACAGGGTGTGGCGCGAAGAGATTTGATTAAAAGTAATGGCGGATACAGTTATGTTAAAAATCTGAAATTACGAAGCTGTAGGTTTTGGATGACGCTGAGTTCAAATATAATATTGTCCTGAATGTGGCACTTCCGGTTATACCGGAAGTAGACGTCAACTTTGTTATTTTAAATGGAACCTAATATTTTTTATTTTATTTTCGAATTCTACATGAAATTCTAGATAAAATTGTGCACAATGTCCTATGCCAAAAATGAAGTATTTTCGATATATTTCGATTTTTTTAAATTTTGAAAAATCCTAGTCCACATTGAATAACGATATCTCCATTAATAACGAAGCTAGTGACGTGAAATTGTAACCAATAAACAACAAGCGCTTGCCCGTTAACTCCATATATCCATCTCATTGATATTTCATACAGGGTGTTTTAAACTTAGCCGCCAACATGCACAATTTAAATCATTTATAAGTTGCTTACTTTAAATAGAACACCCTGTATTTTATTACATTTTCCGCTGTATTTTTTAAGCCAATTCGTTTGGTATCAGTATTCCCTATACCTAAATCCAACCACTTTTGAGATATTTCATTATCTTAGTTAAAACATAACAACACTTAATTATTTCAACATTAGTAAAGGGTAGGCCATGATTTCCATTATTTAAGGTGATATTTTGTTATTTTTTCATAAGTTATTAATTCTGAAAAGTAACCAATAGCCTGAAAGGATTATTAATTGTGGATATCATTAAAAACGTTGACTAGGTATTTTGTATTAATTTAATTAGATAACTTACAAACAAAAATAACTAAATGTAATATTAAACAAATAAAGTTTTATAATAAGTGTTCAAAATTAGCACCATCTACTTCTAAACATTTATGAATCCTTTTCATTAAGTTATGTCTTGTAATTCTGGAAATATGGTCGGGTGTTAGAGAATTAAAAGCAAGTAAGACTCTCTGCATCATATCTTCCTTTGTCGTAACAGGTTTGGAAAATACCTGATTTTTAATGTAACCCCAAATACCAAAATCTAGAGGAGCCAAATCAGGAGAGCAAGCTGGCCAACGAAACGGACCCTGATTGTCAATCCATCATCAAACATGTCGTAAAGATGCTGAGCAACAGGCCCAAAGTTATGAGGAGGTGCTCCATCTTGCTGATACCAAGCTGAAGCCGCCTCTCCATTTCTTAAAGTATGTAACGCCGGTCGTATGGCTTCTTCTAAAACGTGGCAATATCTTGTACCATTTAAACTTTAATGCTAAAATTTGAACGTCTTTTATTGCACAAAAACATTAAAACTCCAACTATCTTGGAAATAACGTTATCTACTAACATGTGGATTTTCATTAGACCAAAATGGGAATTATGTCGATTAAATAATCCATTTTTGCTAAACTTTGCTTCATCACACCATATAACTTTTTTTATGAAGTTTTCATCCTCTTGAGTCTTCATTAAAACCATTCACAGAATTCTACCCTTCGAGGAAGATCACCTAATTGTAAGTGTTGCACCAAATGATATGAAAATGGTTTCCATTTGTGTTTTTTAAATGCGATTAATCGTTCTCGTTGACAAAGTAAGATCTCTCTCACAATCTCTAATGGAGGCATTTGGAGAGGCCGTAAAATAACCCAAAACGTTAATTTCGTTTATGTCACTATCCACTAGTGGTTTATTTTTATTAATTTTTGTCTTAAATTGACCAAACTGACGGCAGTTTTCAAGCAATCTTCTTACAATATCGAAATATCTCGAAAATACTTCATTTTTGGTATAGGACATTGTGCACAAATTTTAACTAGAATTTCATGTAGAATTCGAAAATAAAATAAAAAATATTAGGTTCTATTTAAAATAACAAAGTTGACGTCTACTTCCGGTATAACCGGAAGTGCCACATTCAGGACAATATTATATTTGAACTCAGCGTCATCCAAAACCTACAGCTTCGTAATTTCAGATTTTTAACATAACTGTATCCGCAATTACTTTTAATCAAAACTCTTCGCGCCACACCCTGTATACTTATAAAGACATCCTAGCGCCCCGGACAAAAACAAATGTTAAGCCTCTATTTTAGACTAGATAAAAAATTGTTTGTAGTACATTCAACAATAACCATTTCTGCACAATAAAAAAAATAATAAATAAAAATTTGAGGCTAATTAGTTGCTGTATTGTATATTTTCCCTCTCGTCATAAAAAAAAAACAATGGCTGTGTTGACATAAGTCTAAGCTTAGCACAGCCATATGAAAAAAAAAATAGAAAAACAAGGCCAATTACATATTCTTATAGTACAAATTTGTGGCTCTATTGCGGAGATTGTAGCTTACGTCATTAAAAATAAACAAATTACTGTGCTGGATTAAACTCGCCATACTCAAACGAAAAAATTAGAAAAAAAACAAACGTAACGCACATATTGTTTAGTGTTAATTTGAAGGTAGTTATGAAAATGTAAACGTTCACCATTATTACTCATAATTAAAATACTTATCTTTTGAGTTTAAATGGTGTATTTTTCTAATTGTATTTATATAATTCAATACGTTTTTACAGTTGACCGAAGCAAAACATGATAGCTGAGAGGGCGGTACTAGCGCTATCGCCTTTTTCAGAGTACATTCAGTTTAAGGAGTATTTTGGCGGTAAATTTAAATATTTGAAAATTGGTTCTTGAACCGCAACACAAGTAACTACGTAGAGAGCATAAATAGATGTCCAGGCGATATTATTTTCTACGAGAAATATCAAAACTTTAGTCCATACCATGAAATAGAAGCTTGTGTTTGACATTTTTAGCGTAATGCATTAGGGAATTGAGAGGTATTTTCAGTGTTTTCTATTATTATTCATTTATTTTCTTTAATATTATTGTTTAATTAGTCTTTCTTATGATTCATTGTTTACAACGTTTAATATAAGTAAGTACAGCATAAACAAAAAGTAACCCGTTAACCTAAATGTAAACGATTTAGATTAAGCAATGCCCTACTCTCTGCAAGAAAACCAATTTATGTTGGAATCTTATTTTCGAAACAGGCTGCAGAATGAAAATGGTGAATGGATTTATTCAGTTTCGAAGTACAAGCAGTGTTGACAAGGGTAAATCATCTGTACGTAGTCTGCTTTAACTGAAAACGTGGTTGATATACGAGGGTGCATAGAACGTATTCCTAAAAAATTTACGGCAATTATAACAAACAGGTACAAACTTTTAATTATTATTTTTACTATGACAATAATTAATTATTTTATGCATTTTAGGCTGGTTATATAATGTGTCGAAAAGCACTTAAAACAAAAGTTACAGTTACATTATCGTCCACACAAAATAACTATAATGCCTGATTATGAGACACACATGAACTACACCAGTGGTTTAATAACAATTTGAGGAATGACGAAATGCTAGATGTGTAATTTTTTAGTGATGAAGCGTGGTTTTATCGAACGGGTTACATAATGTGATAAAATACCATATACGGTTTGGTCTGATGAGGCTCCTGGTGAATTTGTACAAGTCTGTTACATCCTACAGAAATTGGTGTATATGTAGCCATGTCAAAAAGATGTATACTAGGTCCAGTATTTTTAAAAAATGCAAGTAGAGCTGTGATTCAAAACATTAATCAAGACCAGTTGAAAAATGTGTAACAATATGAAAAAAACGAATAGATGCTGGTTTAACCCTTGTAAGGCCGACATATTTTTCTTACTTGCATGGCCGACAGGGGTGCATTTGTACCCCACATTATTTTAACGGTTGTTTTTAGTGATGCTGATGGAAAAATAACAGATGATAAAGATTTAGTATTTATATCTTTATTCGAACAAAAAATAAAAAAATACACATAAAATATAGTTTAAAATATACACAAAATATAGTTAGATTGTTTATTTACACTCAAGACAACACATTTCCTTCAGTGAATGTTCAGTACCTACAAAACGTTTACATTTTACACAATACTGTCGAGATTTTCTATCTCTTTTTCTGGAACAAAGAAAACATCTTCCTTGACTTGCTGTTGTACATGATACATCTTCTGAAACATCTTCCTGGAGCTGAAGTTCAGGAAGAATTTTCAGGATATGTTCTTTTATGCTCTTACGCAAAGTGATAGTTTTGTAACGTGATTTCATATTGCCTTTAGCTAAATCTTTTCCTAATTCAAGTAGAAACTTTCTTCTTGCATCTAAATATCCCCGCCCATAATCTGGATTAAAAATTTTCCAAATTTTGTATGCGTTTAGAGCACCAATATCTATCATGTGGTAAAATATTACCATGGGCCACCTAGCAGTTTTTATTTGGGTAGTATATTTTTGCACCATCTGATCAGTTGCGTCAACTGCACCTTTGGTACTATTATAGTGTAATACAATATCAGGCTTGTATTTATTGGACTCGTCACCGACCCTACCATCTTCATGCTCTGTGGAGAGCAAGATTACAGCTCGTGATTTTTTTGGCACAAAGATACCAAAGTGCAATTGTTTTTAAAAGCAAATATGGATGAATATTCTTTTTTCCAAGGCTCGGGCATTAGCTCCTTCGGTATAAACGTTTTGTTTTTTCTCAGCGTGCCGCAGAGTGTTATTTTCTTTTGCAAGAGTTGATCGGCCAATGAAATAGTTGTGAAAAAATTGTCGGTTGTAATCCCGTAGCCTTGATTCAAATATTCAGTAAGTTCGAGAACAACTCGTTCTCCTTATCCTTTTTATGGTTTATTATTTATTTTCCCTGAAACAAAAATACAGATCTGATAAGAAGAAACAATACAGAACTAGAATAGTTTACCTAAATAGACTTGCATGTTGAGAGTGTAATTGTATTCGCAATCTGCTAGTGCCCATATTTTGATCCCATATTTCGCAGGTTTGCTTTTCATGTAGACCCGAAATGGAGTCTTTCCTCTAAATGGGAGAGTTGTTCATCTACGCACATATGAGCAGTTGGATTTAATGCACTCTTACAATTTGATACCAACTTGTCAAAAATTTCCCTAATGGCTGCAAGTTTATCTGTAAGCTTTCTGTCGTCTCTAGTTTCAAAATTATCAAATCTTAAGAATTTTGTATCTATTTCTCGAAAGGGTTGCAGGAATTATAGGCCGACAGTATGCAGGATCCCCGGTAAAAAGAAAATCAATAGGTTCATTATTACTTTGTAATGCTCCCAAGGTGATCAATAAACCTATATATGCTTCAACTTCAATTTTGTTAGTTGGTATATATGTTTTGGTATCGTTAGGATTGGCTATATTATGCTTATCAAAATACTGTTTTGCTTTACGATTGGTTTCGTGAACAATTATGTCAATTATATCGTCGGAAAAAAATAATAAAAATGCTTCTTTGACACTACTAATTGCTGAACTCTGAGCTGTAAGTCCTGGAGGAACAACAATTTTATTTGATTGTGCACGTCTAACTCATTTACGTAGTGGAACCTTAGACCAGTGTGTTTCATCTTTGGATGTATAAAACGGTAAACCATCTGCTTCTTGTTCAACAATTTCTTCTACCTCTTCGTAGTTTTCATCCGCGAAAATTTCATCAAGTTCATCATGGTTCGAAACATGATCTTCATTTTCAACATCACTCGCATCATCGTATCATCCTAATCAGGATCGTCATTATTGTGCAGCCACAAAAGATCCTCTTCTGTAAGGTGCCGTTCGTTGCGAAATCGAGAATAGCCATATTATAACAACAATAGAACAACTGTCACGAGCGAAACGTACCGATATTCATAGAAGCAAAAGAAGAACTGAAATACTACTGTGGGCGACGACTGCATAACGAAATCAGCTTCCACTTCCGCGCAGTCGCTCAAATTTGCTGAGTGAGATGTACAAAGTCCATGTATACAATAGCTGTATTCGTTTTAGAGTTTGTGGTTGACTTTCGTCAACTCCATTCAATTACAAACATTCGTTTTATCCTTGTTTATATACATTATAAACAAGGATAAAACGAATGTTTTGTAATTGACTGGAGTTGACCTAAGTCAACCACAAACTCTAAAACCAATACAGCTATTATTTAGCATAAAATCAGAGCGTACAAAGGAAAAAAACAAAAAAAAATAGCTGCCGTTAAAGGCCGAGCGGGGTGCTAATGCACCCCACTCCCAAAAATAGCAAATATTTTTTTTCTAGATTATTTATTTATTTACTTATTATGTTGGTACGATAAAAAAAGACAACTACTGAGAATGAGGCGTTGTAAGATAAAATACATAGTTTAAAAAATATTAAAGAAAAAGAGTACTTGGGGTGCATTTGCACCCCTGTCGGCCTTACAAGGGTTAAATAATAATGGAGGCCATAATTTAGAATTAAAAATCCCAAATTAAAACATTTAATAAACATACTGTAACTGTTAAATAAATAAATAAATAAATAAATAAATAATAAAATTTTAAATTTATGGAAGTAAAATATGATTTCATAGGCAGTGGAAAGTATTTTGTTCTGGACATAAATTTAATGCTCTCACGGTAGATGGAATTAATAAAGGCGTTGTTGATGCCAAATAATTATCCACTACAAATGAATCCATTAAATTTAATAAACGTTATTACAAAATAAGTATGTATATAAAACAATGCATAACATGTTATTACAAAATAAAAATTTCAAAAATTATGTGTTATTACAAAATTTTGACAAGTGCATAATATGTTTGTGTTTAGATCACGGCCCACAAATACAAAAAAAAATATGTTATTACAAAATGCAAAGCAAAGATTATAAATTTAAAGTTTTATTCACTGTCCCAAACTTCTTCGTCAGAGTTTGTGTCATCGACAGATAGCCCACTATTAATTGTGATAATCAATTTGTTAACTTCTAGATCCGATCAATCCGTCTCGCTGCCACATTTCTTCGGCTATATGATCGACGTGTGTGCAATGTTTTTCCCAATCTGATTATTAATGCAGCCTTACGCATTTAACTGGTAGTAGAAACCCCACTGCTTTCAAGCCAATCACGAATATATTGCTATCGTGCAGTTTGGGTTGGGGGTTTATTGATTTGCACACTATGGTATGGCGCATTATCCATTACAACAATACCATTAGGTGGTAAATTTGGAATTAATTGTATTTCCAACCACTGCATAAAATTATGGTGGTTCATATCATCGTGGTAATCTCCTGATTTGCTTTTGGATTTAAATATTAACAACCCATTAAACACAAATCCGTAGGCACCATCTGCGTGTACAATAATGTATCGTTGACCTGATTTCTCGGTTCGGTATACTCCAGGCTGGTCTTCAGATTGCCAACACTTGCTGACACCATATGAAGGATGAATATAGGTTTCATCCAAAAAGGTTACCGGTTTCTTGGTTTCCCCCAGAGCATTATTTTCTAGCAGCTTATGTAAGCAGTGAGAACGCCAAACAACGATATCGTAGCGTTCCATCAATAATTTTCTTTCATTGTGGCATTTTTTAAATTTAAATCCTACATTAAGTAACTGCTTTCGAATATCTTCCCCACCAGCATAATTTACTTTGTCCTTCATTTTATCAACCAATAATTTTATTGTTGGAACTTTCTTGTTGACGTTATAAACTTCCTAAACTGTCCTTTTTAAAATGCCTAAGTCGCAATCATCAAAAACTAATTTGTTTGATCATCGGCTTCGTTTTTTTTTTTTAGAAGGTGATTTTATTAACTGATTTTCACATAACTGCTTTTCAATTCTAATTCTTATTATGGTTGGTAACGATTTACCGACAGCAGCAGCAGCTAGTTCGCTGGCCTTCACAAAGGTAAAACTCCATTCACCAGCAGCTTTCTGTCTATCAAAGAATTCAATCACATTACTAGTAATGTTTCGTGCTTCGGAATGAATACTTTTCTTCGATTTAGCTTCTATATTTCTAACCTAAAAGACAATTTATTAAAAATAAAATGTTAGCTAAAATATTTATACATAACTATTTTTACAAATACAACTAGCAACATTGCTTTGAAAAAAGCAGATTTTACTAACGAGTAACACAGAATAAGAAAGAAATTAACACACAACTACAAACAATACTGTCAAGTATAAATTTTATTTGTGAATGTACTAAAATAAATATTTCTGTGTGATTAGTTAAAAATCTTGCCGCTTCAAGTATTTCAAATAAAATTCTTTTAGTTATATTTTTCGAATATCTTGTTTGCTTTGGTTCGCTATATAACACTAACAGTTATCGTCCTCGGTAGTAATAAAATACAAATATAAAACTTTTTGATAGTTTTAATGGTAGAACACCTAACCCAGAAACCTTATCGTAGGTGTTTTTTTTATCAGAAAAATCGCCTCATTTTGCATTCTGGAATAAACTTCTTCCAAAAATCAATAGTTGGGAAATTACATCTCCATCTGAGTCTTCTTTGTCCAAATCCAGAATGCCATTTAAGATTGGTTGGTTAACAACTATAAATGTTACAGAAGGATTGTGGGATGTAGAAATGTGGGTTTTAAATTATTAAGAATGCCTTCGCTTAATCAGGACTCACTGGAAAATCAATTTTCATACATAAGACATTTTGGGGCGGAAAATGCAAACCCAAACTGCTATCAATTTAAACCGTGTAAAGGTAGCAGAACAAAATCTCAAAAATAGATTCAGTATATACTACAATAAAGTGCTTTTTATGTGCTAATTTCTTGCTGAAAAAAAATTTGTGCTTTTATCGTTTCGTCGGAAATCAAAAATCAAAATCGCTCTGCTAACTTAACATTAAGCTAGCAGAGCACTAATTATGTCATCACTATTCTTAAATAAAATTATACGATAATTATGTGCTTTTCAAATATTCTAGACCCGCACCCCTAAATTGTAAATTCAGACTGGATTTCATCCCCCCTGAGGTAGCTCTATAAATAAAATATTGAAAATACTCTCCAAAGTGGATTCACAATAACCTAAAATTAAGTGCTTTCCATGTGCTTTATCGCCAATCTAGTGAAATCCGTATATTTGTCAGAATACCATCCCTACGCATTCGAGTTCACCCGTGAATTAAATTTTCAACAAATTTCGGCAAATTCATCGGATTGATTGGCACTACATTTAAGTGCTATTTATGTTTTTTACAAAAAAATAAGTAATAAATTTTGCAATTGACAAATTCACACAATGAACACCCGACAAATGAAAGCTGCCCTTTCATAAAAATGAGGCCAATTTAGCGAATCGATGAAACTGACTTATATAGCAATTAAGTGCTATTTATGTGCTTACTGAATCGTCCAGTAATGAATTTTGTGCTAAAAAATTCACGTATGTAGTCGCAAGAAAATAAAAACTATCGTCTGGAGGCAACTCAGCTGATTCGACGAAAAAAATAAAATAACGCATAAAGAAACATTGCAACATTTTATACTTGATGTTTCTATCGAACTTTTAATAAAAAAGTATTATGATGATATTTATAGAAATTTTTTGTCTAATAAAAAAACCAGAGTTGAAGAGAAAAAATTAAAAAAGATGAAACACCTATAAAAATATTTTAATTGAAATTTAGCTGAAAAAGTAAATTAGGTATTTGTTTGTTTTATTGTTCTTTCTTTATTTTCGTTACAATTTCAAATATTTTTTACTTATTTTTACGTTTCAAATGTATTCTATTTTCTTTTGATATATGTCTGTAACTAATACCTTTTTAGTTACGATTAAAATATCATTTTGTAAAATTTATTTCTAATTATGTTCTTTTGTTTAAAAATGAGAATATCTTTTATTTGTTTAGTTTTAGTAATTTATTTTTAATTAAGTATGTTCCTTTTATGGAAAAATAATTACATTTGCTTTTTTTTTTAAATGAGAATATCTTTTATTTGCTTTTATATTTTAAATATATTATGTTTTGTTTTGATACGTTTTCTAAAATGTTGGAATTTTATTTTTAACTAAGCATGTTCCTTCGGTGCAAAAATATCTAAATTTACTTTTGTTAGGTACTTTTGAAAATAAAATAATATTTTTTTGTTTATTTCATAATTTTATTTCCTGAAAACAAAATTCAGCTAAAAACGTCAATTTAAATAAACCGCCTTATTTCTCGGGTGGAAGTGTAGGTATCTGCTTTATCGATTAATGCGATCATTGTAGTTCGATAATCCCCCACTAGATCGTTTCCATCAAATGCTCTTCTTATTTTTACTACGGAATCGGGCACTCTCTTTTTTTTAATTTCTCTATGGTTGTGCTAGTGAGTACTCAAGAGTAAAGTATCATAACAAAATCTGCTGCTCGGCCAATTATGGTACTAACGTCTCTTTTGAATTAATTGCTTCAAAGATATGCAAGTTTTGAATTTGTTGTTTATGGTAATTGCAGAAAGACAGATTGAGGGAGGGGATGTGCTAGTGCGCACTGAAGAGTAAAGTATGATTACAGAATTTGTCGCTGGATTCATTGCGAAGTCTAAGTTTGTCACGATGTGTTGCTTAACGTTTATTGTAAAAAAAAAACGATTGAAACGATGACTGTGCCAGTGCGTGCTCAAGAAAGAAGGATCATTACTGATTCTGTTGCTCGAACAATTACAGTGCTAACGCTTCTCACTTCTTGTTCGATTGGTATACAACATAAAATTAATACGTGAGGAATATATAAAAATCCATGACCAGTATATGAGACTCTCATATTGTTTTGCATTATCATTAAATCTAATTTTGTACTTTAGGTAGATACTTACCTATGTGCACCGGAATGTTGCTTAAAATGCACTCAAACCATAGCATATTGTTTTTTTGTTTGTTTGTTGATAATTAAATCTTCACATTTTGTTTAATTTTAATAAAGAAAACTGATAACTGATTTTGAATTAAGTATCGTTTGTATTTTTTCTTTTTAGTTTTACACTTCATTTGTAGTGAAATATTTTAAAAGTTACAATGTGGTAACTGTAAACAGGAGGATCGCATCTCTAAGTGGAAGAATAACCTTTAATCGGCGCGAATCGAGAGAGAGTTCGTATTCGCAGACACAGTGGTCGACTCCGAAGATGACTGCGCCTTCCTTCCGTTGAGGAGTCCGCAGGTCAACCACCAGATGACACCGGCGCTCAGCCTTACATACCGACCACCGAGCAGCGACACACCACCGGTACACAGGATAAACGGCGCCCAAATAATACATGACCAGGACCACCAGCAGACCCGTAGACGTCCACCGCCATCATCGACACCGTAAATGGAAGAAGCCAAGAAGAAGATGCCCGCCCCGGATCCACCAGCATCGATGACTTCGTGACGCAGAAGAAGAGGCCGAAGAAGACTCCGATGGTCCACCCGTCAATGCCACCCGTGACGGACTACACGTTCCAGCCACTAGAGGAGTACACCGACAGCACCAATGGACCAAACGACAACGCAAACCGCAGCAGACACCAGGGAGAAAGTGCCTGCGGTAATCGGAGGGAGAATCGAGTCGCTTTCTCCCCCGAACTTGACGACAACGGATCGCCATCACGAAGGCCAATCTCGCCTATCAGGCAAATAACGAGCGCTTAGCTAAGGTGGTGATACGTGTCCTGTCCGTAGAACTTTCCGGGGCAAACGTTAGCTCAGAGGTAACACTACAAGACATTATTGTTCTCTGTTGTTTCAGGATGAAGCAGCGTGGATGACCGGTCCCCCTTGTGCTGGTACCACCTACCGATAGAAGAGGACCACAAGAAGATCGGAGAGGTGGAGTACATCGCCCGCTTCCGTGTCACACTAGAAAACTTGCCGCGGAAAACTGGGGTCGGGTAGTGTCACCGGTGTCAGGGTTTTCGTCACGCACAGCATTGCTGCAGGACAGGTGGATGCTCCACAGCGGAAGAAGACGGAAGCATCACGGCGACAGAAGAAAACACGACGGACAGCGGCGCCATCTTCAACCCGGACCGACGTCTGAGCGACGGCGGACGAAGTTAAGAAGGCGGGAGTACCAAAAACGGCTCTCGACGCTGCCGATACCTCGCCTAAGGGTTCGACACCGTATTGAGTCTCCTCGGAGGTCTCAATATGCCCTATCTATCATCCGCAAGGTGGCAGTGGCACTAGCTTGGGCTAGAACTGCGACTGATCTGTGAGGAGTGATCCTCACGCACAGTCACGAAGATTGGTGCCCAAGGTTAAGTATACAATGTGTCTAGTGTAAAATGATGTTCATGAGGATATTGGAAACCGTTGGGAGATATAAAGTCTGCTAAATGGAAGAAAAGTTGCGTATTTATCTACCCAATGATAATCCAAATCTATAGCGTTACGTAAATGCATGGTAAAAGCAAAAATGTGCATTTTCGAAAAACCACATGTTCTTTGTTATGGAAGCTAAGATTATAAATTTTCAAGATAAAGGTAAAAGGATACGGATATTTTAAAAATAATATCAAAAAAAACTCTACGCCTACTACGTTGCGAACGGCCAAAATCAACTTTCTTATGGGCGCCATGTAGAATGTTTGCATATTTAAAATTATCATTGGAAATGCTCTTCACCCATGTATAACATGTGTATGTTCGGTCAAGATAAATAATGAAAAATAACATAAATAAGATTTCATGGTAGAAGACTGATATTTTTATTCAATTTTGTGACAGTGAACTTTGCTTTGCTGTCGCTTTTTAATTATCTAACTATCAAAGTAGAATTTATTGCAGTGTCCAATGTATGCAGTTAATACATTGTGAGTTTTAAAAAATGAATAAATTTTTAAATGGTGACAATCATTATTATAAATATCACCCATATTGTGTACGGCCCTGTCAGGATCTCCAAAATGGCGATGCGATTAGAAGAATGGCACTTAGTCAGTGGTTTATTTGAAAAAATAACGAGATACATAACTTTTTCTTAAAAGTCCTTTGGTCTAATCAGAGCCGAATTTAAGTTGATTTGATAGTAAAAATACTGTTTTTTTTTGGTCAAATGTCAATCCACGGCTAGTTCGACAAATTAGGTACCACGTTAAGGAAATTACACTAGCTATCCTGCAAAGAATGTTTTTTCAACAAGGCGGCGCTCCGACACACAATGGACAAATTATCACGAACTTCTTGAATGACGCATTTCCGAGCAAGTGGATAGGAAACCTGGGACCTGTAAGATGGTCCGAGAGATCGCCTGATATACCACCTTTTCATTTTATTGTGTGCGGTCACCTCAAAAATCAAGTATACTGTAGGTCCTACGACACGGCAGAGGAATTACGACAAGCTATTATAGAAGCTGGTAACAGTCTCACTTGGCAAATGATAAGACAATCCTATGAAGCAGTGGTGAAACGATGTACGTTTTGTGTGTGAGAAAACCGTTACTTACATTAATCCTAAAATGCTGTAGTTTCTTTATTTTCAATGTTCTTTGTACAAATAAAGAGCATTTAAAGGTTTGTACAACCCTTTAATTAGTTTTTATAATTTAAAGTAAGATTGAATAAAAATATCAAAGGCTACTGCCATGAAATCTGAATTTTGTTATTTTTCATTATCTTGACCGAACGAAACGAATCCAGCAAATGTTGAAGAAATAAAGCAAGAGTTAGCATGGTCTGATGTGGAAACGTTACCTAGACTGGGTCGATTTCTTTTGAACGGTGCCAAAAGATGGTATGAATGTTGGAATGCCGACCGAATGGATTGGGTTACGTTTCGACAAGATTTTATTGAGGCTTTTCCCCCAAAAAGGAACTTGGGTCGCTTATTATTGGAAGCGCCAGCTTGTAACAGTTACGAAACGTATGTTCATGAGAAATCAGCCTTGTTTAGAAATCTTAGACCGAATTGGTCTAAAAGTGATCTAACGGAATTTGTTATCCATGGAATAAGTAAAGCCGATGTACGAAATACAGCAGTGAATGCTAACTGTCCTACTATATCCCCACTCTTAGTTTTCCTTTCAAGTTTTCTAAAACCGCCGCGAAAGGATCTAGAGGTCCGTAAGTTTGGAAACAATGCTCCATTTACTAAAAGAAAATATCCCTTCGGCGATGGTGGACATTTAAGCGGTTCGGTAGTCTCGCGAAAGAAATATTTTCAGTGCGGTAAGACTGGGCATATTCATGCAAGCTGTCGTTCGAAAGTGACTGGTTCGAGTAAACAACCAGATTTAACGAGCTCTCACATTGACTCTTGCGCTTTCTATGCTAAGCGCAGTCATGACGTGTCAAATTGCTTCACAAAGGCTTTAATGGTGACAACTTATCATATTACGCTGAAAGGGCTCTCTAATGCAACGATTAGCGCAACTAGGAAATTCCGTGCGTGCACGACAATATCAAACGTCGTCGTTAACGTAACCTATTTTTTTGTTCCGGTTGAGTGTATTGACTACGACGTTATTATTGGGCGGGACGTTTTTATGTATCCAACATTGTTTGTAATTACTAATCACCAAGGCTCGTACGTAATTCGGCGCAGAGAGTTGTCCGGAATAAACAGAATTTCAGACAGTGTTTCCTTCAACCCATATGACATTGATGTACCCTTCGAACCTCACGATGGGCTCCAAAAGGCACTTGGATGGTAACCAGCGGAAATAAAATGCGAACAGTGAGGAATGCCATTTTAAAAATTAGATTAGGAAAAGATGTTATTGTTAACCGTCCCCCATGCCGTTTGTCCGCCAGCGAAAGAAATGCTATGCGTGAGATTACTGAAGATTTGCTTGTAAATAACATTATTCGGTCCAGCGAATCTTCTTTTGCGAATCCGGCCCTTCTCGTAGAAAAGAAATCTGGTGCATATCGCATTTGTGTGGACTTTCGTGTTACTATTAAAGACCGATTCCTTCTCCCCTTGATTGAAGATCAATTAGACCGACTAGGGAAGGCAAGGTTTTTCACATCCTTGGATATGGCGTCAGGATTTCAGATACCCATCCACGAGGATTCCATATGCAAAACTGCTTTCGTGACGCCCGACGGACGTTTTGAGTATCTGAGGATGCGTTTTGGCCTAGCCAATGCACCCGCTGTATTCCAGAGCGCCATCAATCTTGCACTGGGTCAGTTGAAGGATACCGTGTCATTTGTGTATTTGGACGATGGTTTGATCCCTAGATTGACGCCCGAAGAGGGCTTAGCATACACTAGACAAGTGTTAGAAGCGTTAGATTTGAATGGATTTTCGCTTAACATTCAAGTGCTATTTTCTGCAACCTTCTGTATTCAGTATTTATGAAGAAAAATATACAGTGACGGTATGAGGCCTGGTAAAGCTAAAGTTGAAGCCTTGATCAACTTGCCTATACCCACATCCGTTAAACAAGTTAAGCAATTCATGGGACTAGCGAGATACTTCCGAAAGTTTGTACCCGAGTTTTCCTGCAGATCCGCATCTATAACGAGATTAACCAAGCAGGATGTTTCGTTTGAATGGGGCGTCGAGCAAGAAAAGGCAAGACAATACGTAATAGGTCATTCGACATCCAGACCCTTACTTACGGTATACAATCCAGAACTGCCGACCGAATTACATACCGACGCAAGTAGCATTGGGTATGGAGCTATTTAGATCCAACTACATGGAACGCAACCGAAGGTAGTAGCGTATTTTAGTAAAAGGGCGACCGGCATTGAAAGTAAGTATCACTTATATGAGCTTGAGACGTTGGCAATTATACAATCATTAAAACACTTTCGCACTTATTTGTTGGGTCATAAGTTCAAATTAGTTACGGATTGCAACGCCATCAAGGCTACAGCTAACAAGAAGGATCTGATGCCTCGTGTGGCTCGATGGAGGATGTACATGCAGGATTTTGATTTTGAAATATCGTATCAAAAAGGAAGTAACCTACCCCATGTAGATTACTTAAGTAGGAACCCTGTTGGAACAGTTCGGAGAGTAGCACACCGTGACTGGGCATATATAGAACAAAAAGGGAACGAAGTCCAAGACCTACTCAGACGGCTCAGCAAGGGTGAAGTCGATTCTAATCAATATACTGAAAGAGACGGAATGTTGTATCGCAAGTGTCCTAAGGAAGACGGTACTGTGAACCTGCAGTGGTATGTCCCAAGACAAAGTCGGTTAGGACTACTCCGTATATTTCATGACGAGCAATGTCATATTGGCGCCGAAAAGACGTATGCATCTATTTCGGAGCACTTTTGGTTTCCACGGATGAGAAACTTCATCAAATGTTATATAAAACATTGTGTAATGTGTGCGATTAAGAAAAAAGAACAGGGCCACTGCAAAGTACCATAAAACCTGTGGAGAAGCCAAAAGAACCTTTACCGAGAATTACAAACACATTCTTGAAATTGTCGACGCATTCACAAAGTATTGCATTCTAACCCCCATGAAGTTAGTTACTACTGTCGAAGCTCGCGAGAAACTACAAAATGTGCTGGCCCTCTTCGGAACTCCCAAAAAACTTATCATGGATTCTGCGACCACCTTTAAAAATACAACGTTTCCCAAATATCTAGACGCCTAGAAAATAGAATACCATTAGTTACACCAGATATCCATTGGGGAAATAGAGAAATGGAAAAATACATGCGAACAATTCGTAACCTACTTAGGATCGAAGCTATCACCAAGTCAGAATGGCCGAGTGGCTTATGGAAGATAAAGCTGGTATTAAACTGTACTGTCCAAAAGACTACGGGTATGACCCCTCTTCAACTTTCGTTAGGCATTAATGGCTCCACCCCTCTATTACAAGCTCTATTGCAAAATATTTCGGAATATTTAACACCTGTTCGTAATCGAGAGATAGACAGGCAGCGAGTTTCACAAAAGTTATCCCAAACAAATGTAGAAGAGAATAATCGCAAAAGGAAAGATTTTACACATTTTACACCAGGCAATTTTGTTTTAATGAACCGTGATTCACAGATGCATATCAGTAAAAGCCATTATGTGTTTCAGGTCCGTACGAGGTGGTGAAATGTCTTGGAAATGGTCGGTATGAACGTAAGAAAGTTGGTACCAGTATAATCACGAAAGCAGCCAAGGAACAGCTAAGATCATGACCCTCACAGTGGTCTCTGACGTCCAACATGAAACAGATCTTAGAGTTTCTGGAGGAGAACGATGATGTTAAGTAGGTAAGGTGCTTTCTGATGTTTGATGATCTCTGTCCCGGTAGTGTTAGAGCCAAGTGGTGGCTGCGGTCCCCACTACACATGGTATGCTTGATGGTCTCTGTCCCGGTAGTGATAGAGCCAAGTGGTCGCTGTGGTGCCCACTATGCACGATATGCTTGATGGTCTCTGTCCCGGTAGTGGTAGAGCCAAGTGGTGGCTGCGGTCCCCACTACGCACGATATGCTTGATGGTCTTTGTCCTGGTAGTGGTAGAGCCAAGTGGTCGCTGTGGTGCCCACTATGCACGATATGCTTCATGCTGTCTGTCCCGGTAGTGGTAGAGGCAAGTAGCGGCTGATGTCTCCACTATGCACAATATGACTGACGGTATCTCTGTTTAGGTATGTGAATAAGAAGCTCGTAGAACGTCGCCGTGTTAGAAACCAGATGCTTTATTGACTTTACAGTAAATAAACAATATAACAATTTTTACTAGGGCAAGCACTATTATTGTATTATCGTTATTATGTAATTTTGTTAGCTAGAATAATTAATTTTGTCCAACAGTTGCAGTTTTTCACGTGTTTTATACGTTAGTTTTCAGTGACTAAAATCAAATTTTACTCACTAGTGACTAAATTTTATATTTATACTAGTAAAAATGAAAATATGATCGAAAATTTGTTTTTCATCAACAACGTATTCATGACAACCGGTCGACTGGCCATGACAACCAAGACCTGGCTGTTTGACTCTTTTTTATACTTTTTTTTAAATAATCTCTTCAAGTTTCTCGTTAAAAAAAATGCAACTGTTGGACAAAACGTCATCTATCACACGAGAGTGAAATACCATTATAAGCACGTGGGAATTTGTCGCACTCGCGCTCACTTGCTAGTAAAGGTTTATTTCACTCACTTATAATATAATCTACTATTGTGTCCAGAAAATCAGATGTTTTATTGCCTTTACACTTTTTATTAGGACAAGCACTTTTATTGTATTTTCGAATTGACTTATTTAATCGCATACTAATTAATTCTAGGAAACATTAAACTTTTGTTCGAATTAGATGTTTTATTTTTTGAAATACAACGATTTCTTTTAATGGGTCAATGTAACCCCATAAATATGTCAGAAATATTGTTATCAACTAGGAAATGTTTATTTTGTAGATGTATGTAATTCCGTAAATATGTCAAATATTGTAATTAAGAAATGCTGAATTTGTACGTTTATGAGGGCCGCTACCGGTCAAGGAAAACGTTGCGGTTGACTACGCCTAATTTTGACATATATTTAGAAATAAAAGAGTATGATGGACAGCCCATCGTAAGATTTTCCGTTGCTCGGATATATTGCAGGCTCTCTCATTTGTTTTGTACTCGAATAAATCGCACGTGTAGTATTTGAATTTTATGTTTATTTTTTTTATTATCTCTAATTGTAAAATTTCTAACAATATATATATATATATATATATATATATATATATATCATTTTTAACCGTATTAGATCAATATACGATAAAAAACTAACATTGTTAATGTTTGAAAGATATTTAAAACTACTTTCGGAATAAAATTTTATTATATTTATACAAATGTAGACGTTTCTATAATACTTACAGTTATCGTCCTCAGTAGTAGTACATTTTTTTAGAATTGTTCAAACATTTTACTACTACTGAGCAAGATAACTGTAAGAGCTATCGAAATGTATTAATTTGTATAAATATAAATATAAAAATATACACCATAAAAAAAAAAACAAAAGGTAAGTAGTTGAATTATGTGTAATAATGGTGAAAGTTTACATTTTCATACTTTGGGAATATGTTTTAGAATTGCTTGTAGTTGAGTGTTACGGGTTCCCGTTGGTTTACAGTGAAATAGTTTAAACATTACAGCGTGGTAACGGTAAACAGTGTAAACAAAAAATCTAAATAATAATAATGCCAAGTTAGTTTGGTTGGAAAAATGTATCTGCGATTGTTAAATGTAAGCCTTAACTAAATTTAAAATATTATGCAATATGTTTATACTGTTTATCGTTGTGATACATTTAAACCATTTATAACTGTGAACGAACTGAAAATTACAACAATCAAGTACACGTATATTCGTGTTCACATTTACACTTCTAATGACATTAAACTTGATTGTTTAACAAATTTATACAAGGCTTAGCCGTTTATGTATATTTGAAGTAATATGTACATGTGTTTAGTTCAATATATGACACCAATAAACGAGAATTTGTTTCGAACGATTTTATAATGTGCTTTTCAGCTGATTTCAAGCCATTATATTCCACCCAACAGTTTCCTGGACGCAGAGCAATGGCAGTATAATGTCCCAACGTTTCTCTCGATGATCTTGTATGCTGTGATACTTTGTACAAGACCTAAAAAAAGAAAAGCTGGGTTCGGGACCAAGGGATTTGTGATGGTCCTTGGAAACCCATACGATTTTAAAGGTTTGCTACGTTATACGTACAAACATCGAAGACTATAATAGGGCCTGAAGTATCTGTATGTTCTTCTATGTTTTAAGCTGTACACACTTCACTACAAATGAAAAGTAAAACTACACGCGGTACATAAATCAAAATAAGTTAACAATTTTTTTTATTGAGATTTAAAAAAAAATGACGATTTAACAACGAACAAAAAAACGCAATGTTGTCGTTTAAATGCATTTTTAGCAAACTTCGGGTGCACATAGGTAAAATACCAACCTAAAGTACAAATTTAATGACAATGCAAAACGTACTTTTATCACTTATCAAATCTTATTATGTTAATGCAACACGACTAAGGCATGTGAAAGGCATGCCTAAAATTTTTATAGCGTTCTTCACGTATTAATTTTATACTGCACACGACTCGAACTAATTAGTGAGAGACGTTAGCACTGTAATTGGCCAAACAGAAGATTCTGTAATGATACTTTACTCTGAGCGCGCACTATCACGGTCACCGTTTTACACCCGTTTTTAATAAAATAGACAATTAGCAACACACTTTGAACTTAAGATATCTAGACAACTCATTCGTGACAAACTTACACATCTTTGCAACGACTAATTTGTGAAAGACGTTCACACCGGACTTGGGCGAACAACAAATTCTATAACGATCTCTTCTACGCGCACTAGCACCGCAACTCTCAAGAAGAACAACAAATTCGAAACTTGCATATCTCTGGAGCAAATAATTCGTGGGAGACGTTAGTTACGGAGTTGGTCTTGCAACAAATTCTGTAATGATATTACTATTGAGCGCGCAATCGAACAGCTGCAATCTTAGGCCTTAATTTAAATATTTAGTGTTTATGAAGTTATATTTTCCAACAATAACTATTGGTCGTGATGGAGCTACACAATTCAGAGTAATTAGGTACAAATTTGGCACTAAACAATATGTATGTTACGTTTGTTGTTTCGTTTTTTTTTTTTTTTTTTTTTGTATGGTGAGTTTAAAGCCTGCACAGTTTATTTTTAATGACATACGCGACAATATCCGAAATAGAGCCAAAAAATTATAATATAAAAATATGTAATTGAAATGTTTATTCTATTTTATTTCTGCATACGGTTTTACTAAGTTTAGATTTAAGTTAACTTAGCCATTGCCTTTTTCCTTAATAATGCGCGAAAAAATCACCGATGTGAAAAGAGCGGCCAGTTCCAGCGGCTAAAATCTCCGAAGATGCAGGAAGTATAAGTGGCGTGCGTTTTAAATTAAATTTCTTCATCAGGCAGAAGCAGACTAAAGCATGGGGATGAAAATGATGTTAGTTAATAAGCAAACTATTGTGGCTCAGTGGCTCAGCGGTAAAGGTGACTAGTAAGTGAAAGGTACCAGGTTCGAATCTGAGAGTAGTCAAGTGCTTGGGAAAAAATCAAAACATATGGATTCGACTCAAGTGCGAAAATAGTCCTTCTCAGGATTAAGCCTGATGACGGAAGCTGAGTCCGCTTCCGAAACGTCGCGCTCAAAAACCAAAAACTGTGGAAATAGGCCGATCAACTAAACTAATATTAAAGCACAGTTACAAAACACTTATAATAAAGAAACTATATTGGCATAGGCTTTCACTGCATTCATAAAGGGTTGATAACACCCAACCCCATATTACATCTCCGAAATAATACGTACCATCAAATTGGAATAGAATTGGAATCAATTGGAATTTTCACAATAATAACAATAATAATAATTCTAGTCTAAAACACTAAAAGAATTTATCTCCGCCGTCTAAATGATTGATAATACCAACCCCCATATTATATCTCGGAAACGATACTAATCATCAATGAGGAATTTTCATATATAATACCACTAGTGCGTCCAAAATTATCGATAATCCGGGAAAAAGCGGTGTTGCCTGGGAACTGCATAAATATATATATATATATATATATATATATATATATATATATATATATATACAGGTCGCACAACTAAAGATGATTTGGAGAAGTTCAGTAGTGTCGCAGGTAAATTGGTTCAAGTGTATATTACGTCATTGTACGTATACAAACATAATTATTAACACATTTTCTTAATACTTATGGAAATTTTACATTTAAGTTAATGAAATTAGAATGTTTTTAAACAGATTAGGAATGTATATAAATTATTAAATTAATAAAATAACATAACACTTTAAATGTGATTTTGTACATGTACCAACGATTAATTACGCCGCCCCTGGTAAGTGATTTTAAGCTGTTACACTTGACGATTGTTCCCGAACGCAATGACGTATCTGCGCGACCCGAATCATCTTTAATTGTGCGACCTGTATATATATATATATATATATATATATATATATATATATATATATATATATATATATATATATATATATATATATATATATATATATATATATATATATATATATATATATATATATATATATATATATATATATATATATATATATATATATATATATATATATATATATATATATATATATTTTGTAACGTGCCAATTTCTTGTCTGACGTTACCTTAATTTAAATTTCGAAATTTGCATTATTATTAATAAGTATATTTACATTACATCAGTATTTTAAGCATTTCCTTTTTTCGTTCAATAATTAAATTTTTATATCGCAATATTTTCTTTTCAGTCTACATAATTACGAACGTCCCTGTGTATATTTTAGACATTCAGTTTTAGTTCTATGCGCAGCGTAAGTTGAGCATGTTCGATGCATTTCATTTTGCCATGTCGTGCTTTTAAGACGTTATCTTTTTTTAAGTTTTGCTTCCCTTTTATAAGGTATGTAAAGGCGTTTAATTACATTTTCTATATATATATATATATATATATATATATATATATATATATATATATATTATATTTAATAGGGAATCAGGAACAAAGGTAGGAACAAGGAAACCGTTTATCTTCAAGAAAAAGCTTTCATTTTGGTAAATTTACGTATCATTGAATGGCGTGGATATGACGTCACGAACAGTTACTTTGTTAAAATGGCAGGTTAATGTAATGTCATCATTATGAACATAAATGGAAATACCTTTGTTTTGCATCAATCACATATGCTGTTAGACATATTCTGCGGTCGTCGTTATAAACAGCTTTCGTCGTTCAAAGCTGCTTTCGTTATACGTTTATGTTTCGTTTATTTGTACGTTAATTACAAATGGAAGTTATCTTTATATTATCGTATATTTTGTCTTGGAATTGGAAATGAAAATTCTCAAGCTACAGTTCGTTTATAAACTATTTGTTTTGTACAAGTAAGTACCTATCCTTTTAGTGCAGTTTAACTAAATAACAAATCGGTTTGTGTTATTTTGATACGGTTAAGAAAAGGAACAGTTAGCCCTGCTCCTGAAATAAAAACATTTGAGTTCATAACCTATCACAACTGTAATTTGTTGACATTGGTCAATATACGTTTCATTATGGAATACCTACATGTTGAATAAATTGCATTTTGAATTCTAAGTATACATTGATTGTACGTTTATCTACTGTGTTTAATTTAGTACTTTAAGATTGTAATGCAGTACAAGAAGTAGCGTTTTAGTTATTTTATTCTGATATTAATCAGACATTTTGCTTTATTAAATATACATATAAACACAGATGTTTAGTGCTTATTCAGATTACCTATTATGTTTTGAGATACAACCTTTCTCAATTTTTGTTGTATTTTCATTATTAAACCTAGAAATTGAGTGGTGCCCAATTAAACAAATGCTAATACTGATTATATCTATGAAAATATCTCTGCTTTCCTCACACCTGATGAACGAGTTCTCATATTCAGTAAGTTTTATAAGTTTGTACCTCACTAAGCTAGACCGTGGTGCGATTTACCTTTGTAACAAAACAACAAATTTTTTTTTATTTTTTTTATTTGTTACAATATAAGCAAACGAACAATACTTGCGTCCAAATAAATGCCTGAATTTTCACTGTATTCTTCGGAACACTCTTTTCGATATTGCTATCCAATGGTTTCTCACGAAATCTTACAAAATCGTTTCATTTTTACAATAAACCTAACTTAAATTTTTTAATGTGGTCGTCAGTGTTTGACAATTCATGACAAGAATAGCTCTGTTACTATGATATTTGAGTATGACGTCATTGCAACTGAATTACCCCGTGATTCATAACGTTCAATGGGATTATCGCTGTAATTCTAACGAAGTTGCATTGCTGTATAGGAGTAAATTATACATGAGGGAAATAATCAGGATAATTTACCTAACAATCATATAAAATATAATTAAAAGCAATACGTTGATACTATTTAATTTAATTTGTGTATACTGGGTATATGATCCATGCCTTGCAAATTTAGAACAGGGTAACAAGGTATCGCTTTCAAGCTAAAATATGTTAATTTGCTAAACAAGTTTAAAAAAACCTTCGATTTAAAAAAGTGGATGTCTGTATCTTAGTAACCACATATTTTTCATCATTTACTTATAATATGTATTTCTTTTACAATAAATTGTACAGTCAATCATTATTCGTTTTTATATGGCCAATATTGATGGTCACATCACAAGTATAATTTAATATTAGTAAATCCAATTCGAATTTTTTAGTAGGATGAGTGTGTACTATTTGTTCTGTGCCAAGTTGCGTATAAATGTTGGGGTCTAATATACGAACGTTTTTAAAGCCTTTCATTTTTATAATTGTAGTTTAGGTATTTAGTGCATATTTTATCTTTTCTGTTGCACTTTTTCTTTTTCTTATTTGAAAGTAATAAGGGTTATAACGTCTTTATTTTAGTTTCTTCTATGTTAATGTATTTAAAAGCACATAAATGGAAAGATATTTTACTAAAGTATACCGAGCTAGAGGGGATGTGGTAACACGACCTGTTTAGCATCCAAGAGCTATTTTAAACGAACGCTGGAGTAGTCCCTCAGAACCCCAACTCCCTTGCTTTCCATCCTATCCTGACCGCACTTATCATACGCGTGTGAAGTTAGCACCCCGACAAAGAGTTCCTATAGTTCTGATTAGAGTTCCAGCTTCCTTTTTAAAGAGTATAGAAGTACTTTATAAAAAATAAGAGTTCCCCTCATTAACGGTTCCAAATTTTAATTTGAAAAAACGGGGTGCTAACATCACATCAAAAATCGAGGTCCAGTAGTTCTGACTTTCTCAATTACTATATTTTGTAAACTTTAAGAGTTCCTGATATGAAAAAAACATTTTGAAAATTAAAAAAAAATTTAATAACTTTTGGAAAATTCAATTTTGATATGCAATAGTTTCAGTCAACTTTTGATGTTCTTTTATTCATTCCTAAGAGTTCTCGCTAATTTAAAAAAGTATATAATCAAAAATGAGCATAATTGACAACACAGTCTTTCAATCTTATCCATGCACTTTCAACGTCATTGTCTTTTATTTGTTCGTTCCACACTGCTTTATTCACATTCAACTCTTTACTCACAGCATCTGCATGTTTCATTCTCGCACCATTATTCACCAGTGTATCTACCCTAATTCTGGATGTTCGCACTACGTTTGCTTTCCTCTTCTAGGCCCACTTTTGTCCTAAACACACTCTCGATACAACCAAAAAGTGGTCTGATCCGCGCATTACTTTTGTGTCTCTCACCAGGTTTCTAAGTCGTTCATCATACACTATCAAGTCAGTCATACTTTTAGATTTGCCTCTTTGCTATGTATACATATGTACATTTTTATGCTTAAACCACCTATTGGATACAAACAGGTTTCTGTCCACACATATGTTCACCAGGCGCTCACCATTCCCATTCACTCTTTGGTCTCTCAGCTTTCCTAGGACGCGTTCAGTGTGTTCTCTCTGTAAACTCACCCATCCATTCATATCTCCCACTCTTTCGTTTGGCGTACAATCGTTTGAATAACATCAAAATTATTTGTTAATGAAAACATTTCTTCAAAAAAATCCCATATTTATTTTTCATTTTTCGTGTGTCAGTAACTTAAACCATATCATTAAGTGAAGAGCGTTCATTTCCCACTAATGTAAGGAGACCATTCGTCCCGTATTATACGGGACAGTACCTTTTAAACACATTATTTCGTATATGTAATTATTTTAATAAATTACGTAAATGTGTCGTATTTATAAAGCAATCATTTTTTTGTCCCGTTCTGACGTTTCATTGTTTAAAAGGAATTAATTAAAGTCTCGAAAGTGCGGAAAAGATAGCGTAATGTTCAGATAAAACACAATAGGATGGCATCACAAGTTTTACAATGTACAACACTTTTCCAGCGCAGGTATCAAGCCTAGCGCGAAAAAAATTTGCTTACGACGGTGTCTGGTACGTGTGGAAACTAAATATACCGGCGTGAGTAAATAAATATGGTGCAAATAAACAATCGTTTATAGTATAGAGAGTTTATCTAGGACGGTAGAAAATCAGAAAATGCCAAAAAGAAAGTGTACATTTAATAGAGATTTGGAAAGCGAATATCCATCAATTAAAAAGACAACCTCATATAGTGATGTAAAGTGCTTCAAATGTTGTACCCAGATTTAACTTGCACATGTACTTGGTCATATCAAAACGTGATCCACAATCAGTCCTTTCGTTCTATGGTTTGCACTAGTAAGCTAATAAAAAGATGCATTCAACAAAAATTGCATGTGCATCTGAACGTATTGTGTGTAAAATTTTACAAAATGATCTTGAAACGGTCAATTTTGTAACAATGTAAACCCATTGTTCAAACCACAGCATTCAAATAAAACTTGGAAGTTCAAGATCTTTCAGGTGAAACATCAGACAGTAATATCTGAAAATATTATTAAAATTGGTTCACAAATACGAATTAACAACAAAAGTAACGAGAAGCAGCAAGACATGACTAAAATAACGTCCTTCATAAAGTTCAGTAGTTACAACTTCAGTTGGGGTACTGCCCATTGACACCGCAGCCATTATTGTGAAAATCTATGGCTACATTTATACTGTTCGAGTTGAACAATTAAAAAAATGTTGTGAGTTTGTTTATGTAGAATACCAAAAACTGTTGGGGTGCAGAAAAGCAGATGGTTAGCGTTATTACCTTCTATAGAAAGAATATTAATAATGTTCAAACCGTTACAGAAGCTATTTCCTTCCTCAAGAAAAATGTACAACATTGATTCTTCATAGTTTTAAAAACAATGTTTTTTGAAGTTTGGCTATGGTTTCTTCACTCATAAGCTTCTGCGTTTCATAAATGTGTGCTGAAAGTGGAGTCTGAAAAATCTACAGTGGTAGAAGTATACATGGTTCTATCAAATTTAAAGCAACGATAGAACGGAAAAGTGAAGTCTTTTGCCAAATCAAGTTAACACTATGCTAGTAGCTTTCGTAAATGAAGGAGAAGACCTAGCCGTAACTCAATTTAAAACGTTAGTGACCATGTTTTATACTACTTGGATAGGTATAGCCTATTTGGATAAATAGACCATGTACTTTTAAAAACCGAAGTAAAATACGGAATTATATTTCTATTGCATTATGACATGAAACGCCTAAAAACTTACCGTAAACAACCATTACATTTGTCACTTAAGACTAGAGAGTATAAAACTCATAATTTTGTGTCTAATTTAAAAGAAGTTTCGACCTCTCCTTCCCCTTACTGAGGAATATTTGGTACCCTTCAGGCTCTTCGTGTGATGCGTCCATGATCCGTATTTCCTTTTGACATAAATGGTCACCTTACTCTAATGACAAAGCGGGATATAAGATTTACCTCCCTTTTCCCAATTTTAATTTTTTTAAGCATAGTCAACCTTTCGAACTATTTGATTTTAAACGAGAAATGCAGTAATGAAAGGAATAATAAATATAAAGGGTAATTGGAACTTGTTTTAATGATGAATATTATTTATTTATTTTTAGTTTTAAAGAATATTTCCTCTCTTTTGACACATAAAAGGGCAAAGGACTTATTTTAAAATACTGTCCTTGGAAATAAAGGACGGTTGACAACCCTCATTACTACCATCCTTTCACATACAAATATTGATGTTTGAACGGCAAACTATACATTCAAATAGTTGACAGACATTCTAAAAATTATACCAAATATTTGCAATTCAATAGACAAATTAATTTATTTCAAATAAAACAACAGTAGCGTTACCTAATCCACGTTCATCAAGTTTTAATAAATATTGAAATGAAAAAAGTAACAAAAATAATAGATAATCTTATGGCTCCTAACTGAAAGCTTCATCCCAACTATAAATTGCTTAGAATTAATGCATGTTTGCATTAGCCGACTCCTCAATTTCATTTACCGTCTTGCACAATATCTCAAACCTTTTTAAAAATGAAAATAGATTAATTAGCAAAATCCGGATAAGTAAAGCAAATAAACGAACGGTTTAAAAGGCACATTATTAAGCAAACATTCAAATTAGCAAATTGATATTGTAAAACTTGGACGGTATCATAAGTGATGCAATAAGTACAAATACTTTTTTCAGAGAGATTAATTTGTAGCCTACACTAACATATTTCTCAATAATTATGTCATCAAGTCTTCTCAATAATCGGCTTAAGTTCCCCATTGAATTCATAGTAAACTACTGCTCTGCTTTTGTATTCTTTCAAATCACTTGACTACCTAGGGTGAGTTTTTTTTTAAACACATGTCTTTGTGTCACCAACTCCTACAAGGTTTTCTACAAAAGAATGTAGTACTTAATGCTTGCAATACTTTACACATTTAAATATTATAAAGCAATTCAGCGATTTGGAGATATTTAGGACCGAGATTGTTATCGGAACATAATTTAAGATCTTGCCTCTTGTAAGATTAGTATATCTAAAAGACTTATAAACACGATTGTCAACACGCACGGTGTAGATAAGTGTCTTCATGACTAATAATAACTCTTTATCCATTATTAAAAAATTACCTAAATTAATGATCGGGTTTGTAGCCTAACGTATAATTGAAATCTCCAGCAGTAATTTGCGACACAAAACGTTAAATACTAACACGAGCGTAAAATTTATAGCTTTTAGCCTGTTTCCTCTAATTTTAAATATCCACATGTGGAATAGGCGTAAACTATGCAAAACGTTAAGACATTTATTGTCTTTGACCGTCGGAAATACGTCGCCTAACGTCGCCTCAACTCCTATTAACTGGCTTGACCGCACACTAAAACCCACAAAAGCTGTAGACTCAACAAGTAATCGGCACTACAGACACTACATTCATCGACAACTAACTGGCATATTCAGCACTAATTATAAGAAAAACACAATTGGCATATTGTTTAAAACTGCAATGCAAACGAATTACAAGCATATTGCAACAATGTTACGCATCATTAATGTTATCCAGCAACGCACACGTATATATAAACTTATTATCAAGCCGTTTTATTCCCATTATTTTACGTCATTCAACGACAGCTTTTTAAAAATAAAACAAAAAAGGAATAAAAATCATAAAGAAAGCACTTTGTTATATTTGAGATTTTTACATAAGCTTTTATCTTGATGTCCCAAAAGTATCTTAAGGTCCCGGTAATAAATTATGTAACCAACTGCAAGTGCGAGTGAGAATTTTTGGTGATCCCAACGCACATCTGTTAGTCAAAAATGTGTTTGTACTAAAGGTCAACACGTTAACAACCAATAAAAATACAACGTGAAAAACTTACCGATTTCGATCTGTTGAGTCGAGGGTTGCATCAGTTCGAGCCCTTTTCACCTATAAAATAAGAAGAAATGAATTTTTTTAAGCAGGTTGATCCGTGTTAAAAATGAAATCATGATAAAAGTAGTTATGTGCGTTATTTGAATATAAATGTGAAAAAAATTCGTACACCTGGTATATCTTGTTCTTTCCCACCCATAATGACAACATAAGTCATAGTAAACTCTTTTCTTCAATGAATTTTAATAAAGTTTGAATAGACAAGTAGTAGATAAAGAAAGAAAAAAATGATACTTTTGATAAATGTAAGCCCGACATTATTTTCTGTTACGCGAAAGAATCTTTCCAAATAAACCTTAATACACCTACAATTGATCATAACTAACATACATTGTTGATGCTCCTCTCTAAATTTTGAGAATTTGCCATTTTGAATCACCTCAACTACATAATTCCTTTGTACCATAAAAAGCGTACTAAGATGGATTGTGTGAATATAGAATAACGAAGAACGCTTGAGACCTAAAGTTATTTTTACATTTTTTTTTTGTGAACCATTGCCCAGGACCGTTATACGCGTGTTACACTCACAGCTACACTTCCATACAGATCCAGATTTTAATGAATTGGAAAGCATGCCCAAACCGTGAACATCAGTTAAAAGTCTTTAGTTGGCTATATTTTTCCTGTTTTGAACATACAAAGCCCTGAAAGAAAAATTCAACAGACAGTCTACTACGTACTGTTGTGGATGAAAACATCAGAATCTACCCTAAAGTTGATTCGATATTAAAGAAACAAAAGTTGCTGATCTTTGTGAAATATAAAATTTGCAAATTGTACAAAAACATACGAGAGCACATGAGAATCAATTTCGAAGAATCAGCACAGTTCTATGGTAAAGAATAATATTAACCTTCTCGGAATACCCTACATAGTTTTTGATTTTATAGGTACTTCATGTTTCGTCATTATAATAAATTCAAGATCACCGTCAGGCTAAACTCTGATCTAGTAACAATCACTACAGCAATGTTCTATATATAATTTGTTTTAATTAAAGTCTAACTGTATAAACATTTTTAGATTCTATGACATTGCTTGGTACGAACACTAAGAATGAGTTGGATATTAGCGTTTTTCTGTGGTCGAGTCTGTTTCGTCTGGTTCTTTGCCAGGAAATGGAGGATAACAGATGTAGACTTTCAGAGCGTAAAATAACATACAAAGTAGGCGACACCAGTATCGTTTAGTACTGTGCTAGTGTGGCACAGTGAGAGGGGCTTGTGTCGACAAAAGCGATTCAAAAAAGGGGAAAACGAATTAATGTGGCTCATGAGATGGTAACAAGGATAGAGCAGAGGTTGAGTAAAGGAACGGCGAGATGGAGTAGCATCTGCGGCGACAAAAGGAAACCAGGTTGCAGTAAATGTGCACAAATAGAAAATTTTGTATTCAAAACTTTTCTGGATGATCATCAGTCTAACAATAAAGGCTCGTATTAAAAACATGGAAGAAAACAAAGTTCGATTAGTCATAACTGTTACGAGACTGCGATTATTTTGAAAAAAATAAACTAGGAAAGAGACCTTACGGATTAAAATTGCTTCCAGTTTATTCACACAAAAAAATGGATGGCACAATCCGATAAGCATCCATAGGTAACTCTAAAATTGGAAAAGGATAAAGCAGAGAAAATAAGGTTACTAATAGAACTTGCATTAGATCAAAGGTAGGAATTAATCACACAGCTTTCTTTATAAAATTTCATGGGAAGGCTTGTGACTAATTATTTCTACTTGACTTTTCTACCCCATTGTGAGTCTTAAATAAAACAACAAATATGGATACATATAATTTTCACTTACATTTTGTTCATTTACATTATGAATTTTTCTCTTAACCCATCTTCAGCAGTGTTGCAAATGTAAAAACTCATTATAATGTATCGTGAAATGCTTAATATTGCAACTAATAAAGCAGCAGAAACTGTATTAGAGCCAGAACAGTTACAAAAGTGCAGATGGTTCTGGTAATAACCTTGTAATAAGTACGATTCGTATTGCAAAATAAGACGTTTTTTTTAGGAAATGGAAATCAAGTAAACGATAAGTAGAAATATTAGCTGAATTGCTCAGCCTATTTCCAGTCTTTGTGTTTATAAGGCAACGTTTCGGAAGCGTACGTTGCTTTCGTCGTCAGACTTATTCTTAAGAAGGACTGTTTTACATCTCGATTCGAATCCACTTGTCTCATATTTTTTTCTTAAGCAATCAGAGAGAGACCTCAAGTGAGAATTCGCTTTCGAAACGTCACGCTATAAAAACAAAAACTGTGAAAATAGGCCGGTCAACTACAGTAATATGAGATCACAGTTACCGAACACCTATACTATAGAGAAGCTGAAAGCCTCGTAGATTTTCTCAGCATTGTGCTTGTGAAAATGGATATTGAGAATTTGGCAAATGATAAGATAACAAGCATAAACGTGGTAAGTGAAAATACAGGCAAACACAGTGTCCTTTAGGTTTGTTTGAGCAGTACTTGAGAGGAGTATACAGCGTAGCTCACAAACCTCAATTACAGTTATCAGCGACGAAAACACGTTGGTAACCAAATAAATCTGTAAGCCCTGAAAAACTCGAAGAAATAGTAAAAACAAAAAAGCAATCTTGCTTTCCTGCAGTACGGTAGGTGGAGCATTTGAAAAACTTAACCAAAGCAGCATAGCACAATCTTAGTTTTATGAAACAATATTGTGTAAATATCTTAGAAAGAAGATCATCAACCTCGCACGTCAAAAACTGAAAAAGCTTCTTCTAGCGGCATTTAAAAAGTAATCCACTAAAATGTAACTGGTCCATCGATTATGGGATAGAGATAGAGGACAACCCTTGAGTTGATTTATTCTAGATCATTTGAAATACTTTGAAGAAAATCCTCGTAGGCAGGACGTTACACCTTCGTTCTGCTACGATGGTATGCAAAAAAGAAAGAAACTATATTGATTTGTAAGTAATTTGTATCTCAAAGAGTATAATAGGATATGATGATCATTTGAACAGAACTTATGCTTTCAAAAATGCAAGCAGACCAACACAGGTCAGTGGAGCCCCTTTTGATGTAAAAAATATCTTCTGTATGCAGCTGAAAATAACCCAACTCCTTCAGATATGATATCATCCATAGCAAGACTATCACTACTTTAGGGTAGACCTACTCAGCAGAAAATTGGAGCAGTCATGGGATTCTTTGGTCCCTCAAGTACTAGTCCAGACAAAGAAACTAGTTATAAAACGGATGAGTGTGTTAAAAAGTTATTTGTAAAAGACTAATTTTTTTAAAAACATGAAAAGCAACAGCTATTTCCTTGCTTGGTTTAACTTCAATTAAAGAGTTTTTCGGATAAAAACTATCCTCCAATGACTTACGACTTCGATATAAGTTAATTTTCAATGTACAAGATCCTGTTAGATTCTAATGTTTCACGGTTGTGGAAAAACCAAGTAACCGAAATCAAGACATATAAGCAACGTTTTTAATATTAAAATAGTTTGTCTTATAATTATACCATAACGATAAAAACGTAAATCTCCGAATAATATTTATTTCAGAATTCAAATAAAGTTTGGAAGTTTACTACCTAACAATAACAAAACAAGGTAAAATGATGCAGTAAACGTGCGGCAAATAGTGCACTTTTTCGCTACATACTTAACATATCACGTAAGTAGTTCGGGAAATAGAAGAGTTAAGTTTATTTCAAAAATAAGGAAAACATATTCTTACAAAAGTGACTTTTCTTCACTATTGAAATAGTATTATAAAATAAGTTTGCGAACGTTAAGTATTTTTTTTTTATAAAATCTCAACGCTATCTCTGATAAAATAGAAATTAACGCAACGTTAAATATCATTATTTATACAATTTAATATCAATAGGTAAGTTTTAATGCCTTCGGTGCAAAAAGTGTGCATACCACAGGAGTAAAGTACGTTCTCATACCTGGAGTGGCCGTTGCCCGACACTAGACGATAAAAGGTTGTACTTTAGCCCCTGATATACACTACTCAGTCTCACTGGAATTAAAAATCAGAGTAAGCAAAGTCTGGGATAAGTGACAAATAAAAATTAATTGTTAATAGTTATATTTGTATGTGGATTCTCGCAATTAAACAAATTGCGTAAACAATTAATCTCTTTCTATCTTTAAATGAAAGAGTTTGAAACTGATGGTGAAGGGTTAGACGCATTCGCTTCTTCACTACGTTGTAAAAGTATTTTCGGTAATATTTATTTTGTCATTAGCTAAAGTAGATTTTCAATCACTGGATTTTTTCACGTTCTAAGCTTTCTCCGGCAAATTTAGAAATGTAGCAATAAATTGTTGGTGCCGATTTTCTCAATGTATTTTTCTGGCAGAAATAGATCAGCTTTCGGATGATGATGATGTTTAACGACAATCTGAATACGACGATCTTGAAGATTTGCCCTTCATTTCACAAAGAATTACTCTCCGAAGATTTAAATGATATGGATTCAGATGATGCGTATAATGATCCAGACTGCGTATCGACCGAGGAAGATGTGTGTGAACCTGATGTACTAGTGGAAGTTGCGATGAGAAATTTTTTTGAAAAAAACAGAGCCAATACGCCTAGTCCTTCTACTTCCAGGAACGACAACTCGCGTGGCCCTTCTACTTCCTGGAATGCCGACTCGGCCAGCCCTTCTACTTCCAGGAATTCCGACTAACTTCGCCCTTCTACTTGCAGGAACCATTCAGTTTTTCTCACAAAAAAGAGTTACAAAGCAAGCCAAACCACCAAAGACAGCAAAAAAGATGAAGAAATTAACCGAACATTTAGCATACTTAAGGTAGGCGAAAAAGAGTTAACTGGCAAAGACGGTACAACTAAATGGAATACTAAACCCATTCCTATAACCAGTACTAAAACTTCAAAGAAAAACATCGTACATATTCCCGTCAAGACTGAACAATGCCGCATTAGCAAAGGAACTGACAAAGTGTTTCCAAATCTCATAGACGCAGTTTTGAAATATACAAACGAAGAAATGACCAAACGTGGGCAATATTTTTCAGAAACAAAACGAAAGAAACTTGCCTTCAAAAATGTACTCGTAAAAGATGAGTTACGTGCTTTTTTGCGTCTACTTATGCAAGCAGGAGCAACTAAAAACAATCACGTATCAATAACGGTGTTATATGATGCAACCTTATGTGGGGACAGATATCGCGCAACAATGTCAATGACTAGATTTTGATTCATCAGTTCATGCGGAAATTTGATTCCCGTGAGACAAGACAAGAACGCTTAGTACATAATAGACTTTTTTTAGTGTCTGAGGTTTGGGACATCCTAATAAACAATTGCCAAATAAACCCGGTTCATACACAACTATTGATGAGCAATTGGTTGGCTTTCGGGACAAGTGTGGGTTTTCTAGCATCATTATTTTTGATGTGATTTTTTCTTCTTCCCTTGAAGCTACAAGTTTCTTTATTTTTATCATCTTTTCAAGTTTATTTCAAAAGGATATTTTCCTTTTTTCAGCTCTTTATTCTCTTCCTCCTTTTGAGTTTTCTTTGACTGATTTCCTCATATCTTCTGTGAGCAGCTCCACATTGTTTAACAGTTCTTGGGTTATTGACATATTCTGGACATTTTCATGGAATCTGATGTCATTTTCAACAGTTCCTTGGGCAACAAAGCTATGTTAATGTACATTTTCAATTAATACATTTTTATTTATTGAAAAACTGCTCGAACAGTTGCATTTGTATGAGAAAATATTAAACGCAGTTGAATTACTTGCCACAGTTCCTGGTAATTTTGGTTCCCCACCAAAAATCCTAGACAATAGTCTTGAAGTTGAACTTGCATTTTCTTTTGTTTGTTCAAAGGTGGTGTGTGCATTAGTGCGATTATAGCGATTATGATTTACATTTTTCCACAGTATACCCTGACTTTCCCTGACCTTTTTCAAATTTCCTGACTCTCCCTGACTTTCCAGAAAGTGAACCATGAATAAGGAAAATCCGCACGATTTAAACTTGCCCTTAGAACACGCTGCGTTGTAGATTTTGAAACAGTGTCGTTCTCCCGATTTTCAACATTATGGGGTTTTTGAACAAGATATGCGAAACAATCCAGGATTCATTAAATTCGCTTCAATACTAAGAAATGTTTTTTCTTTAGAGCGCAAGCATGGAGGTCTCGCTTATTATAAGAGATAGGATATACGTTTAAATCCGGCACTTTAGCTAAATTCGATGCCGAGTAATAATCTGAAAAGAAATTTGAGCTAACTCGAATGGATTTGGTTTTATGCTCAAAAAACTAAAAATTTCGATTTTCGTTTTTCGCGTTTGGCCACCTTATTATTAGGAATTTTCAAAATTCGATTAAACATTATTGAGGCACCTTTTTACGCACAATACTAATACGGTATTAAAAATATTATGTGACGTTTCGTTTATTCAGAACCATTATCAGGTTTATTTTTTCTTATGGGGGTTAAGATATATTTTGATGTCGTTGGATGGAGAATGTTATGCTGATTTTAGCAATATAGAACACTTTATGGTTTGATAGACTGCGAACTAAAATAATGAGAAAAATACGAAGAACAAGATTCCGCCTTCTTGGATCCAGCAAGGAATAATTACAGTAGTTCTACTTATTTAATTTGTTAAACTCGTTAGAACATCCAAAAAAATATAAAAACATTTAAACAATTTAAAAAAAAACATTAACAAACAACTCAAACAAGTAGGTCTATGTAACACGGTCATTATAGCGACAACGCAAATTTATCGATAGGTATCAACAAAATAATTACACAGACAAACAAACAAAAATTATTATAATAAATGTTCTAACAAGTTTCCTCCTTCTTGAATACAGTAACGAATTCTTCTTCTACAATTGTGTACGCTTCTTTGAATGGTTCGCCTGGGAATTTGACGAAGTTCATTAACAACCCTATTCTGGAGTTCTTCTATATTTTGCGGTGGCGTCTTATAAATCATATTTTTTAAATAGCCCCAGAGGAAGTAATCTAAAGGGGTTAAATCTGGACTTCTTGCTGGCCACCTAAGTGGTCCCCTATTTCCCATCCATTTATCAGGAAATTCGTCGTTAAGATATTCACTTATTATCGCAGCATTATGAGGAGGAGCTCCGTCCATTTGGCACCAGAGAGTCCATCTTTCGTTTAGCGGAACATCATCCAAAAGGTTTGATATTTCGTGTGTTAGAAATGCGAGGTAGTGTTGAGACGTTAGGATACCTTCGTAAATAATTAGCCCAAGGAGCCTATCCTTCCAGATTCCAACCCACACATCAAAGAACCGGTGGCCTTGTCCTCGCATTTGCCTGTTAATTCGTGGATTTTCAACGGACCAGTAGTGCTCGTTATTACTATTAAACATTCCATTAGTGGAAAAATTGCACTCCTCCGTCCAAATTATTTGATTGAGGAAGTTGCGATTTTCCAGCATTTTGGTATTAAGTTGGTTACAAAAATCCAACCGTCCAGGCCGAAGAGTTTGACTAACGTGTAACTGAAATGGTTTATAACGGTGTTACTTTAACACTCGCCAAACTGTCGTTTTTGGCACTTCAATAGTTTGCTCTATTTCTCTGGTAGCTGTTGAAGGATTTTCTTGAACCTAAGATAGATAACATAAAGTCATAACTCTCAAAAAAAAATGTCTGCTGAAATTAGCAGTGAAGTGAGTGGAAATTCTTATAATTAGTATAATACTAACAAATAGTACCTGATGTAATATTTCTTCTTCGGCATCTGTCTAGTCTGCTACCATATGCATTTCGAGGTTTCTAAAAACATCCAAATTCTCGCAAATTCTGGTCTAATTTTAAAAAATATCTCTGGTTTGGTTGCTGCCTCTCCGGATATTCCTCTAAATATCTTTGTTCTGCTCTGACACTATTTCTATTGCAGCTATAAAATATCCTTATCATGTCTCGTTTTTCTGAATTTGAAAACATTCTAAAGAAACTTGCAAATTTTAAAGCACTACCACGAAGGATGTTGCAGTTATTACCCTTTTTACAATTAGAAAATGACATGACAAAAGCCAACTCCAGAGTTTTGTTTGATTCATGGGTATCGTGATAATGTAATATTTAGTTTTTAATTTAAGAGTATTTTAGTTCTCAGTCGATCAAACCATGAAGTGTTGCTAAAATCAGCATAACATTCTCCATCCAACGCAATAAAAATGTCTCGAGGTAAACTTTTTATTTATGTATTTAATAAAATTAATAATAATTTTTAATTACATATTTACCTTTGAACATATTCGTTCATAACAAAAACTTATAATAATTTAATATTAGTCAAGTTGCTTTGGAATGTGTGAATCCTTGCGATATTGCAGGCTCACATTCCATTAATATAAGTAATTTGATTGTAATCTCATTATATTTAGAATTTACATCAGTTCTACATACATAAAGACAAAGTTTGCATCGATTGGGGCTTGAACCTTGGTGGCGCTGTTGGTAGCGCGGTACTCTAGCAAAGTACAGGTCGTAGGTTCAAATCCTACTCGAGGTAAACTTTTTATTTATGTATTTAATAAAATTAATAATAATTTTTAATTACCTTAATAATGTTTAATCGAATTTTGAAAATTCCTAATAATAAGGTAGCCAAACGCGAAAAACAAAAATCGAAATTTTGTTTTTTGAGCATAAAACCAAATCCATTCGAGTTAGCTCAAATTTCTTTTCAGATTATTACTCGGCATCGAATTTAGTAAAAGTGCCGAATGTAAACCTATATCCTATCTCTTATAATAAGCGAGATCCCCATGCTTGCCCTCGAATTTGGGACAGTCTGTACACTTTTATTCGCTCTTATACGATTTATAGTGAACCCTTTGAACGTAAAAAATTGAAAAAATATTTGATCCAAAAGTTCGACACACCTTCCAAAATTAGATAATTTGAAAACTGGAGGTATGTACATTTTTATTCGCTCTTATACGATTGCTAGTGTACCCTGCTAACATAAAAAATTAAAGAAATAAATACATTTGAAATATAACTTCAAATTAGGTAATTTCAATACGGGAGGTTTGTACATTTTTGTTTGCCGGTATACTATTGCCAGTGAACTCTTTAAACAAAAAAATAAAACTATTTCATGTACAACAGCATTCAACAAACCACTCACTACGGCGCAGTGCATTAAAATTTCATAATTTCAAAACGGGGCGAGGGTACGGTTTTAAATTTTATTTTAGATTCCATTTTATGCAACGTACAAAGTTCTTTTTCAAAATTATAAAAATCAACACCACCGAAGTTACTCTTATTTGTCACCCCTTCGCCCCCCTAATGGTTTTAATAATATTTTTGATGTACGGTAGGTTCAAGTACATTCATTTATATGAAATTCCACCTAAAATGTTAAATTGGTTCCACAATTGACTGAAAAAACGTCTATTGCTGAAATCTATTGCTAACTTGTTGAGTGTTGTGAAAATTTTTAAAAAGGTTGTCATTATATTACCGTACACATGCATGATCACAAATTTTACAATTAATTCTATAAATTCTGGAAATAATCAAAGATCCAACTACACTTAATAGGGATAACATGTAATGGATGACTAAATTTAAAGTATATCGATTAACGGTAATGGTTGTCGTTTATTGTAATATAAAACAGCAGATAAAATTCTTCTATAATGAAGGGATTTAGGGGTTGGTTAAGACGAGGCTAAGTTAAGCGGTTACCTATAAGTTCTGATGGGAATGTTTGCCTAATTTTCACAATTTTTACAATTTCAAGAGTAAGGGTGCAACAGCTCGAAAGGTGTAAATTTTAACCCCTTTTTCATAAAACTCTTGTGTATAGGTACGTAATCTTAATACATTCATAATGGTGTAGGGTTAAGGTACACAAAAGGGATACATGTACAGATGAGATACTAAATTAGAAATATATAGCATTTGGAACAATAGAACAGAAATCACAGTGCTTTCTTAGGAACCAAATTTCTGTTACGAAGCGGTTTTTTGAAATTCAGAGCGCCGTTTTTTTAGTATATTAATTATTACATAAAAACAAGAATCGAAATAATAATTAATTCATTTATAACATACGTTTGTCTTTTTTAATTTTATGGCCTGTGATTACGATACTTTATTCATTCAAACTTTCAATTATAATGGGATGATTTTTGATATTCACGCAGAAATATTATTTAAATTTTTAACAGTTATTCGATAAATTACAAGTAATTTTTTAACGAAAATAAAATGAAGGTATCGTATATTGCCAAAATTTGATACAAAACTTTCTATCGCATTTTTTTAAAAATAGTTACTGTACCTCCATATCTAACAAAACATATGTCGCTGAAGATTGTAGTAACCGTAAATTTTTTTTTAGAACTGTACATTTTATGCAAAAATAATAAAATTGTACAACTTTTTTGTCATTATAAAAAATGATTGGTGTAGCGGTTTGTACTCCTACGCAGTGTAATAACTACTGCTTTTGTAACAAAAAATCGGTGTCAAGCAGTTGGTTATTATCCATAAGGAGTATGTATATCTGTGTAATTTATCTGTGCTTAGCCACAACTTAAAATATGCGTAACGGATTTTAATGAGTTCGTACCCAAATATTTCCGTTCACATCAAATGTTGTGTTGAAGTTCTGAAAAGATACTTTTATAAAATTCCCTTTTGTGAATATCTTGAAAACAGTCAACTTTAGAGCATAAAGTAAACAGGCTTTCTTTAAAGATAATTCATTTATAGAGCAGATTCCTTTATGAAAATTTTCCGTACGATAAGAAAGAAGTCAACCTTAATATATAGGGTGTTTATTAAACATACAGCAAAAATTCAAGGGGTTATTCCCTGCGGTATACTTCGCCCGTAAGTCTTCCTGGTAGAAATACCGATCCAATTAACGTGTCTCCCACAATTCCAACTCAAACGTTCAACGAGAACTGATGTTGAAAACGATCTTATGGCTTTGTTGGGAAACTGGCTTCATCGATAAAAAGAATCAACGTCAGTAAGTAGTTGCGGGAAGCAATGTGTGTAAAAGTCATTGACAGAATACATGGAGGATACTAAGCAGTAGGAAGTATCTGAACGCGTTGTATGTGATATGGGTACAATAAAGTACCTAAGAATCTTCCAAACAGTCCCATTACCTACATTCAAAGTACTTCTTACTATCATTGGCCTTCAATGTTCCTGTTTCACGAAGACGAAGAATACTTTGAAAAGTTTTTCTATCAGGAACATTACGGTTAGGAAATCGTAATGAATTGTCATCAGCAAGTCCATAAATGAAATGCATGTCAGCCATCTCGGCGTTCGTACAGCGGTTCATGATAGAGGATTTCACTAACAACAGTTCAAGTATTAAAGACAGAAAATACACGTCAAATAGCCTAACGTCAACCAGTCTCAACAAATTTAACACGTACAAAATAATCAATCACGCATTCAAATTCAATGTCTGCAGCCGTTCGTAGTAATCGGAATGTTGTTAAAAGATAACAACACATTTAAACTTCTTATCAGAAGTGTAGTACGCCATACTTTTCTTTCGGTCGAAAATTTGTTTCGCCCTGTATCTTCGAAACAAAGCGCCTTTTCAAAAACCACCAAAGAACAAAGTGTTCTTAGAATAGTCCAGCAAATAACCCCTTGAATCTTTGCCGTATGTTTAATAAACACCCTGTATAAATATATCAAAAAACTTAATCAGAGTAGCCATAATTTTCGTATTTGGTGAACTCAGGCGTCATTTCATAAATAATTAATGCATTCTTATAATCCAACATCTTAAAAATAGCATACTTTCGAACACTACCATTTGTTTATAACAAAAAGCAGCTTTAACCAATGTAAGCAAGCTGAGAACGTCCAGAAGGTTTATCACATTCCTTTGTGAACATCGCCATTACCTCATGGAACCACTTCAATTTCACCAGTGGCTAATATAATACATTCCCAATCAAACTAATCAATTAGAAATTTTTTTCATTTAATGTTAATTTTGTTTAAAAAAATATATGTTCTCTGCGGTTCTTAAGGTATGTTTCTGCCATAACGCGGTGATCTGTGTGCGAACGGATGTACTTGAGGGAAGTTTTCTACCAAAGGTCTTGCAATCCTCGCCAGACTACTTTTCGTTCCATATTTTTGTTACCTATTTTTCGGTTCATATTCCATCTCCTATTTTCTGTCGAGCTCTTTAGTCGAAGAGGTACAAGCCACTTTTTAGCGAAAAACGGCAAAACATATATAAAGCGTGATTTTTTGCATACTTGAAGAACAGGACCTAACGGTCATTTTGAGCCGCAGCGCACTAAAATCGGACTCATAGGAGCCGAGCTACGTTCAATTTACTGTTCAAAAGTGTTCAAAATGTTCAAAAATTATTTTTTGTTGCTCAGAAACAAATTTGGTGTCGTTTCCGCATAATTTGGAGGTAAAAAATCCATTGAAACTTCAAGTTTGTAGGATCCATAGTTTACGCAGCAGATGTCGCCATTTTAAAAAAACCTAACTTAGGTCCTTTGTCCTTTGTAAAACAGGTATCCGGCAACGCCGAGTGTCGCTAGGCAATGTCCCCACCATTATTTTAATTTGTGTACCGAACACCCCAGACGCAAGTGATTTCCCCGCTGCTTCTGTCGGTTTCGTCGCTGTCAGCAAGCACGAGTTTCAACAGAATCCAGCAATAATTGCTACATTATTGCTGGATTTTGTTGAAACTCGTGCGTGCTGTTTTCCGAGTTTAACTGTTTGTTAGTGCGCTTCTCGTTCGACATTATTTGACAAGTTGGCACTGCTTACGAGGTAAGTTATCTTTAATAACAGGTATAACTTTGTCAATACTCTTTGGTTCAGTGGTGCCGGTAGTTTTTGAGCTGTTAATATTAATTTAATCTTCTATGCCAGTAACCATGTTGGACTTTAGCGTTTTTCTCTGTAGTATTATGAGAAATATTTTATTGGTATAATTAGTAAATAACATTGCATTTTTTTTTCGAAGTAATTTGGTCATTATTGAGACAGATAATAAATAACAAATATTTTGTAATGAAGGTCCTTTGTAGAATTCCGTGCCTTCTTATTGCGTAAGTTAGGTATTTTTGCAAGTAATAAAAATAATCAGTAACTCCTTGATTGAACGTGGTTTGGTTTTTATTGTAGCCTATTATTATCTGCGTGTTTATTTGCACATTGGTACTGGTGGTATGGATAACAAAAAGAAACTGGTGCTGGCAGCAGCAGTGCCTCTTGATAGGGTGGAGAGCAAACTGGTCCCTTTGTTGTTTCTGTCAAAAAAGTGGTGAATTGGTCTGTCCTGCAAAAAAAACCCCAATGTATCAATGAGAAATGTAGGATATAAGAAAGTTGCATCTAATTTAGAGACTTTAAAACTGTAACAGCATGTCTTACCTTGTGGTCGTAATGTTAGAGAATATGATAATGGTGATGGTATATTGAATTACCTAATCCAACACGAAGCTAAGTGGCATAAAAAATGTCTTATTAATTACACAACCCGGTTTTCAACAGATGGATTAGAGAAACTAGAAGTTCCCGAACAGGTACCTGCATGTTAGCTCTATACTCCAAAAGATTAAGTTCCGGTACCAGCAAAGAAAAAGGTAAAGTTATATGTGAAGGACTGGCTTTCGCAGACCTTATTTTGTACATGAATGCTGAACTTCAACACACGGAAATGAAGTGTGCTTTCAACACAGCTACATTAAAAAAGCTATACATTAAGAGATTGTCGCAGTTACTCGGCACTGAATATGATGGCGAAGTACATTCTCAGAGGTTCAGTGAAAAAATTCTATTGCCTTTTCCAGAGTTACAGGCAATAAAGTCGGGTAGAGAATATGTACTTACGGTAAAAGATGTAAACATTTTGAATAACATTCATGTTTCACATGAAGATCTAGATGCATTAGCTGTAAACAGATTCATAAAAAAACCTAAGAAAACATGTACTAAACACAGAAGTTTCATTCAAAGGACACTTTGAAGAAAAATGTGAAGAACATGCCATACCTCCGGCACTATTAGCCCTAGTTAATATGCTTTTGTACGGATCTACCATTTCGTCCCAGTGCCGAGCGACCATTCCTGCACTCACCATCAGTCAGCTTATCATGGCAAATATGTCTTCATTAAAACCCAAAGGTGATATTGTGCGACACAAAAAGTTACAGATGCCTCCTTTGCCAATGTACATTGGATTATCCACTTACGGGGAAAATCGTGACAAAAAAAATTCATGATCTTCACGAGATGGGAATTTCGGTATCATCTGATACAGTTTACAATGTTACGGCTAATCTGGCTCGCGTGGGAGTCAACAGAGCTGCTGAAGAAGGAGCGGTTTGTCCATCAATACTCAAGAAAGGAATTTTCACCGTTGGAGCTCTTGATAACATCGATTACAAGCCTTCAAGCAAAACTAATGTTGGTGAATTCCACGGGACTGGGATATGTCTTTTTCAGTTACCCATTAAGGGAGAAGCATTTAAAACAAGGAGTTTTCAAACACAATACTCAGATGAATCAGATTCAAGGGCAGTGCCAAATCTCCCCGAAGAATACTCCGAAATACCCGAGTTTTCTTTACGAAATACACAACCTTCTCCTCCAATATGCAACTCTGAAGGAAGGTAATGTGATTTGAACTATTCATAAATCAGAGTACACTTTTTTAATGCAAGTATTTTTTGTACAGGTTCTAGCAATGATATTTGGCATGGACAAAAGGATTGGCTCGATCACATGCATAAAGTATTACTGGAATTCCAAATTTCAGATGTGTCATGGGCAGCATTTCGCGTCAATAAAGCAGAAGTCTGTCCCCTTGCTCGTTCGCCAAATTCCTGCTGCTCCCTTTGTTTGGGGAAAAGTCTACTTCCCTACCATGATTAAACATGGCATGGACCTGATTAGGATGACTACAAACCACTTAAATCCTGGGCAAATCCCTATAATATGTGTGGACCAGCCACTTTTTGCCATTGCAAAGTTACTCCAGTGGACGTTACCTGAAACTTACGGAGAGATCCAGTACGTTGTTCTGTGCGGATCGCTGCACATAGAGCAGAACTTTCTACGAGTGCTAGGTCAACTAATGGAAGGCTCGGGCTGGGTTGGAATAGTTGGTACCTCTGGAGTCCTCCCAAGTGGTTCCGCTGAGGGTCTATTAAAGGTATGGATTTCAATTAAGCAAAAAATTGAAGAACTTATTGCGCAAAATTATAATAATTCTAATATATTTATACTATCTTTTTCCTTCAAATTAGGTTTCAAGCATAACAAAAGCATGAAGGTTTCACCAATACACAGCCGCAGTGCTTTACTCTCTACCGGCAGACGCTTACCTCGAAGACAACCCCGACCAGAACGTAAGCCTGGAAGACTGGATGCATGACAGAGAAGCCCGTTCTCCTATGTTTAAGTATTGGTTTCTTGTCCTAAGACTTGAACTAAAGTACACCGACGGTTTTCTTTAGGTGCTTAATTACATTCAACACGATAATATAAGCTCTTGAATATTATTAAAGAAAGTATCTTAATTAATGATTCATCTTTATTACAGGTTCATTCGTGGTTCGTAAAATAGAGAATGCCTTTTCTTGCTTAGGGTAGATCATGCGTATGAGCAGAACAATTCAGACATCAAGTCCAAAGGAGGTGCTATTGGCTTGACGCAAGACGCAGCAGCTCTTCGGCGGTGGACCCTGGCTGATCCTGCAGTTTCCCGATTACTGTCAGAATTTCACAAAGCCAAAGGACGATCTGAGGGTGTGCATCTCTACAACGAACAATATCCTAGATTTCAAAAAAACTTTATCGCTAACTGTGCTGCCATTAAAGACAGTTTCATGCAGAATGAAAAACCGTTTTTGTTTAAAGGAGAGAAAGTAACTGTTTTGGACACGAGAGTTGAAATTGCTGAAGGTGGAATTCATGCACTTAATAAGATTGAAAGATATGGTACTGATATGTTGGAAACTTTTGAAAGTATGATATCTTCATAAATTGAACCCATTCAGTTTTAATAAAACGTAATAAAAAATAATAATCTCAATCATTAAATTTTATTCAATGATGTTGATATTATAAAAAAGTTTAAAAGAACTAAAACTTTATTCTTTGGAGTGGGTTAAACAAACAAAAGTAGTATCTAAGGGTATTACGGCCGTTGCACAAGACAAACTCATTATTATGTTCGCTTACAACGAGAAGGTATTGAGATATATACACATCCTAATAACTTCAATAGGCAAGAAAAAATCTGTTTTAATAGGTTTAGGCATCTTATAGTTAAAAAAAGGCACAATGGTACGTCTTAATTTTAATTTTAGCTTTTGATATGTCTAGGTTTTTTACTGTTCCTTCCTAGACCTTGAAGTAAATGCACCAATTATATATGTTAAAATACCACAGCACTGCAATTTAACACATGTAGTTGAAATTTAAATTAAAAATAAAAATTATAATAAACGTACTATAGTGTGTTTTTACTGTAAAATAACAGCTACAATTATAAATAAAGCATTCTTTGTTAGGTTTCACTGGATTTTTAATTGATACTAAATTATTATATGTGAATGCTTTGATCATTTGTAAATTAAAGTTTTTCAAAACTTTAATTTAAAACAATATTTAATTTATTAAGGATCTAATTATTCTTTATTAACCCTGTATTGCATAGTTAGCTTTATGCGTTTATCAAACTGTTATATTAATAGCAGGCTTATGTTTGCGTTTTCATTTTTTCATAAATTCATAAATTTGTTTCAACATCTTAAACACATTAAAATAATGAAATTATTCTGATTGGATCCGATTTATAATAGTTTGTACCCGCTTGTACCACATTTTTACCTTTTGTACCTCAAGGTGTTCAAATTACCCAGGGTTAAAAAATGTTAGCACCCCACTTGAATATTTGTTATCGTTCGTGACGGTATTCGATAGATGATCGTTTGTACCTAATTGTACCACTTTTCCTTTTGTTTGTGCCTGAACGGATTGGTTTGTACTGAACATCCAAATTTTTTTAAAGGAGTAACTTTATCGTAAGAGATTTTCAAAATCAGGAAGCGGATACTGTTTCGTTCTCGTTTGTACCGGTTTGTACCACTTTTTTTTCCTTCGTATTTCAATGGGTACAAATTTAACCAGGGGTTAAATATGCTAGCACTCCACTTTAATATTTTTTATCGTTCTCGACGGAATTCGAGAGAGCATCAATTGTACTGCATTAAACCATTTTTCCTTTTGTTTTTGTACCTCAAGGGGTTGTTTTGTACCGAATTTCCAAATTTTTTTAAAGGGATAACACTCTGGTTTATAGAAATTTTCAAAATCAGGAAGCGGATACTGCATCGTTTTCGTTTGTACCGGTTTGTACCATTTTTTCCTTCGTATTTCGAAGGGTTAAAGTTGCTAACCACTTTAATATTTTTAGCGTACGTACGTGCGTGCGTGTGTGTGTATGGATGTATGTTAGTATCCACGATAACTCCAGAACGAAAATACCTATGTACTTAAAATTTTGTATTTAAGCTTGTTTTTATTTGGCTTAGACCTAATTAGATTTTGGGAGAAATCCAGCGGCGGATAGGGGGGGGGGTTTATTAGATTCAGTTATTGTTTTTTATCAAATATTTCTAAAACAGCTGCATATTTCAAAGATATAAAAATACCTAGATATAGACCTTAAACACATCGATTAATTATATTATATGCAATTTTTTGATACGACGCGTAATTTAGCGGGAAAAAAAAATTCCTAAGGTAGAATTTGAGTGTAGGTTTAAATTTTTTCATTATCTGAATAAGGATTAATTTCATAAAAAAAAGTGTAGACGTATTTTTTAAAGAAAATTTAGTTTTATATAAATTCTTTTTATAACGTTTTTTAATGTAAAGCGAAATAAATGTAAAAATTAAGTAAATATGATTGAAAATGCAGAATCTGTATTATCGATATTTTATAGAAGCGGGGGGCTTTGGAATTTTTTTTTACGTTAACATGTATTTATGTCTATTAATCTCTATCTGACATGAAGTTTTAAACGTCATTCTGACATAGATTATTGTTTTTGTTTTAGTAATGTTGTCTGTTTTCGTTATGAACGTATAAAAAATAGGTTGCATAGTTATCTAAAAAAATTGAAATTAAAATTATTTAATTTCTTTTAATTTCCATTTTGTAGGTTGGAAGGTCGTGTGGTATTCCACGCCAGATTTTTAATATATATAAGATATAACTATAATGTATAAGATATTACTTGATCGAAAAAGAAAAATTAAATTGTCGGTAAACAGTAAACAGGTCACATTACAAACACCTTATAGCAACGTATTATTTATTAACACCTGGTTAAATTTGTAGTCCTTGATGTATCAAGACAAACCAAAAAAGGTACAATTGAATTTAATCGATGCTCTCTCGAATTCTGTCCATAGCGATAATAGATATTTATGTATTAAGGGCATAATCAGAAGATTATGGCTCGAGGGAATGTTAAAAGCCCGACGCGAAGCGGAGGGCTTTTATATTCTGAGCCATAATCTAATTATGCCGTGGTACATAATGTTTTATTTTATTTTGCACCATGAAACTGGAACAAAATTTTAAAAGATTCAGTATTTTCGGCAAGTTTTTAAATGCAAATGCAGTGAAATAAAGTCGACAGTAGGTTAATTTGTTGTTACTAAGATACTGTGATATTGCTATTATATATCATGTCATGTGTTTGCTGTCAATCATGCTGTAGCATCAATGACATTTCCGTGCTATAAAGACCACATTACGCCCGCATTTGGAGGCGTATAAAGAATATTATGGTGGCAAAATAAAATAATAGATATTTATGTTAAGGGCATAATCAGAAGATTATAGCTCGAGGGAATGTTAAAAGCCCGACGCGAAGCGGAGGGCTTTATATTCCTGAGCCATAATCACAATTATGCCCGTGGTACATAATGTTTTATTTTATTTTGCACCATGAAACTGGAACAAAATTTTAAAAAGATTCAGTATTTTCGGCAAGTTTTTAAATGCAAATGCAGTGAAATAAAGTCGACAGTAGGCTAACTTGTTGTTAGTAAGATACTGTGATATTGCTAAATTGTTGCTAAGGTACTGTTTGTTTGTAAATAATTTGGATTCTAAAATGGAAGGTGAAAACGCAAAAACTTATTCACAAGAAATTTTAGATGAATTTGAGGCCCAGGCAAAATAATTCAAGTAAATTGAAATATTTATGCATAAAAGAGTACGAAAAGTTTTGCGCGTGGCGGAGCACAAAATTGTGTCCACAAAATGTGATGAAAAAGTTGTGATGGCATACTCAAATGGTAAGGGATTGTATAATATACATTAGTCAATTATCTCTATTCAGTAAATATCTGTTTTTGCAGTCAAAGATCTATAAGCCGTCGTCACTGTGGTGTTTATATTCTAAATTGAAAAAGTTGAAGGAAGATGTTGATATATCTCGTTTTTCCATGCTCACAGAATTCATGAAGAATAATTCTGTAGGTGATCAAGCTAAAAAGTCCTATGTATTGCAACGGCATCAAATTGAAGAATTCATGTTGAAGGCGCCTGATCATACGTACTTGTTAGTTAAGGTATAACGATTTTAGTTTTTTTTTTCCAATTCTCATTATAAAAATTATTGTTTTATAGGTTGTCACAGCCTTTGGTATTTTTGGAGCATGTGGTCGCGAAGAACTGCACGATTTGGCTGTACAGGACGTAACAACTGAGGGATCAGTGCTATTAGTGAAGATCAAAAAACCAAAACTTATACTTCGAGGCGATTTACAATTGTACCAAGCGATGGATTGGTTGATTACGTCTCTTTGTACCGAAAATATGCAGCATTACGACCGGAACATACTAAAATTGACAGCTTGTTTTTGTCGTATCATAATGGCAAATGTAATGCTCAGACTGTTGGGAAAAACACCTTAGGCAAAATGCCGAGGATAATAGCAGAGTTCCTCAATCTACCGGATGCCCATAAGTACACAGGGCACTGCTTTCGCAGGAGTGCGGCGACGATCTTTGCAGAAAACGGCGGTGATACAAGGGCACTGAAGCAGCTTGGTGGATAGCGATCGGATAAAGTAGCCGAATCATATGTAGAGAATTCTCTGCAAAATAAAATTAAAATTGCTCAGAACATTACTGGTACAGCAGCTATAAGTACACCACAAAACGGCGAAGGAACTGTCAGCATTGGTGTTGGCTCATCTGGAGTTACAATTTCAAATCCATCCAACTGTATCTTCAATTTTTATAAAGAATAAGTTTTATTACTATTATTTTTATTAATAAAGGTTGTATAGTAAGGTTGTTGTTTCAATAATTCTTTCAACTTACGTGACATATCATGTCATGTGTTTGCTGTCAATCATGCTGCTTAGCAACAATGACATTTCCGTGCTATAAAGACCACATTACGCCCGCATTTGGGGGCGTATAAAGAACATTATGGTGGCAAAATAAAATAAAATATATTATAATATTAAACTATTATAATAAGTGGGGTGCTGGCATCTTTAACCCCTGGTTAAATTTGTACCCCTCGAAATACTAAGTAAAAGGAAAAGGTACAAACCGGTACAAACGAAAATGAAACAGTATCCGCTTCCTGATTTTGAAAATCTCTAGAAACTAGAAAGTTACCCCTTTAAAGAAATTTAGAAACTCGGTACAAAACAACCCCTTGAGGTATAAACAAAAGGAAAAATGGTAAAATGCAGTACAATCGATGCTCTTTCGAATTCCGTCGAGAAGGATAAAAAATATTAAAGTGGGGTGCTGGCATTTTTAACCCCTGGTTAAATTTGTACTCCTTAAAATACGAAGGAAAAAAAGTGGTACAAACCGGTACAAACGAAACAGTATACCCTTCCTAATTTTGAAAATCTCTTTAAACGAAAAAGTTGCCCCTTTAAAAAAATTTGGAAATTCAGTACAAACCAACCCCTTGAGGTACAAACAAAAGGAAAAATGGTACAATTAGGTAAAACGATCCTCTTTCGAATACCGTCATGAACGATAAAAAATATTCAAGTGGGGTGCTAACATGTTTTAACCCCGGATTAAATTTGAATACCTTGAGGTACAAAAGGTAAAAAAATGTGGCACAAACTGGAACAAAATCGTATAAATCAGATGCAATCAGAATAATTTCATTATTTTAATGTGGAGTGCCAGGTTCATGTAGGTAAAAATACACCATTAAAAACCCAAAAAAGCAAAGTATTTTAATTATGTGTAATATACAAAAAATACATATTTTGATATTAAAAATATGTATTTTTTCAACGGAGTTGACAGAATTTGGAATATAATGGGATGTTTTACTTATATGAGGTTGTAATAAAAATCTAAGATGTTTTGCAAGATTGTATTTATGAGAACCAAATGCACTAACAATAGGCCTTAAAGAAACATTAATTTTGATGAAAGAGCTTCAGAGTTGTATGTTAACGGTTTTATATCTAATTTAGTACACAGCATCATAAGATAACGATTTAATAGAATTCTCATTACTGGAAATTATATCTATCCTTGATGTTATTTCTACCTTAGAAATCGCTTCAATAGCTTCAAAATATGATCAGAAAGGTTTCTAACTGTTTTTTATTATCAAAAAATTAGCTATTATATTGCTGTTTAAATAATTTATAAAATTTTGCTTACATCATAAATTTGATTAAGTTTTGTTAAATTTGCTCTTTGATTACGTTAGTATCCCGAACGAAAATAACTACTTACTTATATTTAAGTTTGTTTTATTTGGCTTTGAGATTGTGGGAGAAATCCAGCGGCAGAAAGAGGGGGGGGGGGGGCAGTTTTGGTTTTTATCCAATATTTCTAAAACAGCTGCATATATCAAAAATATAAAAACACCTAGGTATAGACCTTAAACATATGTTCTATGTAATTTTTGATATGACGCATAATGTAGTGGCAAAAAAATTCCTAAGGTAGAATTTAAATGTTGGTTCAATTTTTTTCATTATTTGAATAACGATTAATTTTATCTATATACGTATTTCTTTAAGAAAGATTAATTTACATAAATTTTGTTTATAAAGCGGCTTTTGGAATTTTTTACGTTAACATGTTTTTATGTCTATTTATCTCTATCTGACATGAAGTTTTAAACGTTATTCTGACATAGATTATTCTTTTTGTTTTTACAATGTTGCCTGTTCTTTGTTATGAACGTATAAAGAGGAGATTGCATAGTTATCTTAAAAAAATTGAAATTACAATTATTTCATTTCTTTTAATTTAAGTTACAATCTAGATGTCTATTAAACTCCGTCTGCCATAAAGTTTTAAACGTCTGTTTGGCATAGGTTATTGTTTTGCGTTTTTACAATGTTGCATATTTTCATAATGAACTTCTTATAAAAGAGGTTGCATAATTATCCTTAAAAAATGTTAAAATCATATCATTTCTTTTAATTTCCATTTTGTAGGTTGGAAGGTCGTGTGGTGTTCCACACCAAATATTTAGTTATTCAAAAAGAAGATTTGTCATGTTAGACTTATCATTTGTACTAAAATTCAAACACATTTTTTATAAGTAATAAATTACATTAATAGTAGACAAATTAGATAGTAATAAATAATATGCAAATGCTAGATACATTGAACTTTAACAAAAATTTTAAGTGTAGACGCTGAAGCCGTACTGATTACTCAAAACTTGTACATCTTCACTTGAAAATAATTAAACCTTTCGAAATACAGAGGATTTGTACAGCAAAATAAATCGATTACATTACTCCATCTTGAACAGTTACACCTACAGAAATAAATGCGTTTAATAAATACTATTATGGCATTAGGCATGCAAAATTTGAAGAAACAAGTTTATGGATTAATAAACTTTTCTAGTTAATGGATTTTATATTTGTTTTCGAAATTCTAATACTAAATTTAGATGACTGTATCAATCTTAATTAGAATAACATCCTAATTATTACATAAAGCTCAAAAAAGTTAGATACAGCGTATTCAGTATGACTAGAATTTATTTGTAAATAAGGATTTTATATACAGTCACGTTAAATGTGACTTCTGAAAATGAGGGAATTAGCAGATTTTATTTTCACGAATTTGCAAATTACAGTTACTTAAGTACAATTAATAAGTCCACTCACTTTTTCGAGAACCCGCATTTTACAAATAGTAAATATCACGAATCGTGGCGTCAGTCGCGGACTGCACAGCGACACATTATTGAAATGATTTGTTTGTATCTGCGGTGGCAAGTCAACACATTGCACATTGCACCCTGCCTAGGTTCGTCCAAATTACAGGCAACGTTTACCAATTCATATAAATTATTCGCGTTAAGAAATAGAATTATCAGATGAACATATTTAGTTACGGAACTAGATACATACTCCCTCCCCTAGGAATCAATTTTTAAGTTGATAAGAAATCTAAAGCTAACACAGCCAGTGAAGCACAATCGTTTAAAACCTGTACCATAATTAGGTGTTACCCTAGACTGAAATTGGTTACTCGAATTTATCATAAAATTTTTGAGATAAACGTGATGGAAATTACGAAAAATAACAAAACATGGCATCAGGGTGATACGGTATGCGCCGAAACAAAGGACACTGAATTCAAGCAGCTTGTGAAATATAATCGCGTCAAGTGACATAAGTGACAATAGTTGTCATGGTAGCTCTACACATTGTTTATTCGAATAAGCTGTGAAAAAGATCCGAAATGGTATTTGCAACGCAAGAAATTTTTTTTAGTACTGAGTATTATTTTCGCTCATGCAGGAATAGACGGTTAAATGGACCTAGGTTGTTAATGGTTGCCAATTAATTTCGAGAAGAGTTTCAGAAGCAAAATTAAAGATGCACCAAACCCTTTATCATCTTCTGGAGTGTATAAGTTATCTTGTTCATGTGGAAAAGTATACATCGGAACCACAAAACGTAGCTTTGATACAAGACGCAAAGAACATATGAGATTTTGTAGATTAGGTCAACCAGAAGTCTGCTGTGGCTGACCATGCCCTGAATAATCTAAATCATGACATTCAATTTGACAATATGGAAATATTGTCAAGACAAACTCATTATTATGTTCGTTTGCAACGTAAAGCTATTGAAATATATAAACACCTAATAATTTTAATAGACAAGAAGAAAATCTCCGTTTAAATAGGTTTTGGCATCTTATAATTAAAAAAAAAGCATAATGATACGTCTTAATTTTGATTTTAATTTTAGCTTTTGGTATGTCTAGGTTTTTTGCTGTTTTTCCTAGACCTTGAAGCAAATGCTTTACCAATTATATGTTAAATTACCACAGTACTATAATTTAACATAAGTAGTTGAAATTAAATTAAAATTAAAATTACAAAGAACGTTCTACATTGTGTTTTCATTGTTAATAACACTTCCAATTATTGATAAAGATATCTCTTTGTTAGATTTAACTGGGTTATTTTATTTGATGTGATGTTTGGATTTGTGAATGCTTCTATCATTTTTAAATTGAAGTTTTTCACAACTTTACACTTACATCATAACTCGATTAAATTTTGTAAAATGTGTTTTTTGGCAGACAAATTTCATTGTTAGCTTTCGTCGTAGAGAGTGTTCTGGTTTGTCATCTTTAAGGCAGTTTAACAATATTTAATTTTAATGACCACTAGTTATTCTTTACTGAAATTTAAAATTTAATTTTTATAGTTGGCTTTATACGTTTCTCAAACTGTTGTATTAATAGCAGGCTGATGTTTATGTTTTAATTTTTCAACTTTGACAAAATTGTTTACAACATCTTTAACAATTTTTACAAATATTACTACTGACGAAGATAACTGTAAGTGTTATCGAAAAGTTTAGATTGTATAATTTAAATACACCATTAAAAACCCCAAAAAAGATACTGATAATGTTTTGTTAAAAGATTTTCCTGATTTTCATAACGTTTTGTCCGCAAGCTTTATGGAAAGTACAAGAAAGAAATTTCATTTTAGGTAACAAAGTAGCACCAAATTATAACATATCAATCACTCTGATGTTATGTTGTGTTATAAGGTTTTCGTGATTTCCATTACGTTATAGCCCTTAAATTTTATAAAAAATACGGGTAATACATTTTATTTTTGTAGTAACAAAATCAGCATGATTTTTTTAAATAAAAATCGTTATTAATTTAGTTTAGAAAAGGAGGTAACTTAAAAATGTATTTGTTCATAAAAAAATAAAAAAATAGAAATACTAGTTTAGCTGCTTTATCACCCCAAGTCTGTTTCTTATATCTCAATGTATGATTCCATAGGTAGAAAACATCCTATTGATATCAGCATCACACGCTTAATTTCTGGAACATCTTCTTGGGATCTCCACCACTGCACCGCTGTTACATTTTATTATTTCATCCGAAAACATAGTTTTGGGAAAAGGGTCTGACTTGGCTTCCAACTTTATTAGTAATGGTAATAATCCTGTGTCTACAATACATTGGGTACCTAACAATATCTAAGGCCTCTCCCTTTTCTTCAGCTAGTAATGGATATTCTTTGTTTATATTTATTGTAGGACCCAACATATATGCGTGAAAAAGTGAAAGGGGGTTTGAGTTTGAACACATTTTATTAAATATTTGATACTGACGCAATCTTCTATCTTCTACAAAACTGTCAGTGTCAAAAATTGTCATTAGCTTCTTCCATGTGTAAACTGCTCGAGATAAAACTTCACCTTTTTGTTGTATTACGTCAAATGTTATAGAAATTAGTTTTAGCAACTGTAGAAAATCTTCGGCCATCCTTTTAATACAGATATCTGAATCTTTTTTAAAAACCACTGGATCAATTTCTTCTTTATGCTCTTCACATATTAATAACAATTTCGGCCAATCTGAAAGTGTATTCCATCGAACATATTGAGACCAATTTCATGCTCCCTTTTTCTTTATACTAAGCATTTGGCAAATGGGCATTTCTGAAGTATTTCACAATTTGTACTATACGTTCTTTTACCCGCAATGCTTCTAAATCTTCGAAGAGCAAACTAATCAAATGCGCCGAATAACCATATGTAATTATAGGATAACTAAAAGACTCGGAAATTTTTTTCTTCATACTGACCAGTACCCACCCCAACACAGAGTTCCAATAGTTTTGATTAGAGTTCTAGGTTCCTTGCAGAGTTCCGCTTATTAACGGTTACACATTTTAATTTGAAAATGGGATGCTAAATTCACATCGAAAATCGAGAGCCAGTAGTTCTGACTAGCTAAATTACTATATTTTGCAAGGTTCTAGAGTTCCTGATATGAAAAAAAATTATTTTGAAAATTAAAAATTTTTGAAAATTTAATTTTGACTTTTGATGTTCTTTTATTCATTCCTAAGAATTCTCACTAATTAAAAAAAATTATAATCAACAATGAAAAGTTACAGTATGTGATTTTTTAAACTCGAATAATTCTATAAATATTAATCGGATCGCTTTCGATCATTAGAATTTCTTTCAAAACTTTTCGAATACTATACAAATCTGCTGCGAGAACTATTAGAACTCTTTAAAACATCTGTTGTTAACATTTTCTTTTTTGAAGTAAAAGGGCTGTAACTGTTTCATTGTTGATTATAATATTTCTTTAATTTGTGAGAACTCATAGGAATGAATAAAATAACATCAAATTTTTTTTTAATTTTCAAAAAAAAAGTTGGCACTTTTCAAATTAAAATTTGGAACCGTTAATGACCGGAACTCTTTTATTTTTTATAAAGTACTTCTTAACTCTTTAAAAGGAAGCTATAGCTCTAATCAGAACTATTGGAACTCTTTGCCGGGGTGCTAACTTCACACGCCCGTTGGCCGCATTGTCTGTCACAATATTGGTAACTTTATAGTAATATTCATTTTTACACTTATGTATTGAGTTAATAGCCTACTCAGCAAGCTGTATGGGGATGACCGAATGTATCTATGCTTTCCAAGACATCACTGTTTCGATCCTCTGCTACCAAAACGACACAGATTATCGACTCATTATGTACATTGGACCATCCATCTTAGGACATGCAAACAGACTGTCCAGAAAACTTTCTTAAACATTTAGATTTGTCTTCCTCAAATATTTTATTCAGGAGCGTTGACGATAACTGAAATCTAGATGGAGGAACGTAACCAGGTCTTAACATTTCTATGGCTTTTCAAATTTACTTCTAAAATTGTAATGTGTTGCGTAAACGGCTTTGGTTATTTGTTTGTCCAATTCTTCCTTCTTATCTTGTCCAGTACGCACAACAAAAGAACCCAAATGTCCGCTACTTCCACTATTTTCACTTTCACCTACAGTTCCATTTTCACAGTTTTCTCTTCTCTGTTTCTTTTTGCAACTGAATAATTTCATTCTGGCTACTTCCAAGCTGTGACTGACAATCACCACAAAAAGTTTCAACATCAATGATATCATTAGTTTTACTTTCACAGGTTTCCCAGTACTAGTCTGCCCACTAGACCTTGCAATTCTTTACACCATATTTTTTACTCACTGTTCTGTAACCTAGTTTGCCAACCAGATTCTTTTTTACGAAATGTTGCCAAGTACCAAATTCCATTCTGCTCCGGCTTTTCGTGACTCCAAATGTCTTACTACATTACCCACAGAACCAAAACTATTACTAATAACTAAAGAAGTGCGTGTCGTTTATATAGCCGAGCGTTTTCTGCCAGTTTTTACAAACTCGCCAAACTGCGTGAACAAAATTTTCACGTTAAGACTTGTCGAGTTTTGCTTCGTATCTGTACTATTCTTACCTGCTATGGTTCCAAAGTTTAATAAATAGGTTTTATTAAACGAGTAGAAACATATTAAACATGTGAAATTCTTAAATATCTTAAAAATATACAAAAAAAGTGATGTATAAAGGTATTTAGTTTCGTAAATGATAGTTTTATTACAAATGAAACTCTATCCTAAGCTACTAAATGCTTCAAAATAAAAACATTTTCATTGTTGTATATTCAATAGAAATGAGATTTATGACCACACATGCAGTATGTAGTAAATAAAAAAGTTGACCTAAATTTGTAAGGTGGGTATATAAAAAGACTCCTGCTAAATTAAATATAGTATAACTATTTGAATCATCACAATTTCAAGAGTAAAGAACAAAGATTATTCTAATTTAATAATTTATATTCTGCATAAAAATGCAGCAGCACAATGAATTGTATGGCTTCAAAATTGCTGACATTAAAAGGTTTTGACAATTAAATGCGAACTTACAACATTTTACCTATGCAAGGACGTTTAAACGTGTAACTGTAAAAGTTTAATCGCTGCATCCCTACTGCCTACAAATATTTGTTTGATTAACAAAACAAAACATAAACAGTTAGTATTACATTAAAATAATAAATTAATAAAAAACTAGTAAAATTTAAAAAAATGATGATTTTTTTAAAAAATCATCGACTTTTGATATTTTTTTTAAATCATCGTGATTTTTATCAACCCGGCGTTATAGGGATTTCGTTATTTTCAAAAATATAAAAAATACTAGCAACAAATTTCAATTTAGGGTAGCAAAGTAACACCAAATTATGGCACATAAATGATTTCTATATAATTGTTAGTACTTGTTTGTACGTTAGCTACCCTAACTTTATGTTAAGCAGACACCCCTTAATTTTTTGTTAGTGATAGGCGCACCAAATTTTTTTTATGGTAACATATTATTACCAAATTGTGGTATAAGTTTCAAACATTGTGCTGCAATATCTGTGCTAACTTTAGGTGCGTAGTGCATTTCAGCATGTCAGTCATCCGTTACGTTTTTAATTTTCAAACAAACAAATTATAATTACATTATCTTAAGTTCACAATTTATAAACAAAAGAAGAAATTTGTATTGTAAGAACGGGTAATAATACAATAAATTCACACAAACCTAATCTTTATTGCAAACGTGCAACTAAATATCACTTAAAACAGAAATAAACCTTTTTTAACCAATAATGATTGTACAGAATTCTTAACTTTGCACAGTCATCTAATTCAACTGAACCTATACTAAATTTCAAGTTATGGAAAAGATATCAAAAATGAATAAATTTAGTAACGTATGTTAATTTAATGATACAAAGATAAATTGTGATGAGCTACCGTTCTATGGAAGGAATCCCAAATACTCAACTATAAATTTACATGCGAGATCTTGTGATCTTATAACGTTATTTGAGGAAGTTTCCTGTAACACATATTACGTATTAAATTCGGCTTTTTTAATTTAATTTAATTCATTAAATAAAGATTATTACATAAAAGAAGTATTCATTCCATTTCATTTTTGAAAATACAGTAGTATAGTTTTCTTATTAAAAACTTACTCCAAAAAAACGTCATCACGAACTGGTTGTAGGGAAAATGACCCTCTTTTATAAAGCAGGTAATGATTTAACCGCTGAGCACCTTAATCGCAAATAGAAAAACATACATTTCTGAAATTGTATTTCAGAAACAACAAATTAATCAAAATAATATTAGCACGAGTGCTAGTTAACGAAGAAACAGACAAAGCGACCAAAAACAACTCTTACCCAGCAAATATCGAATTTTTGTAAAACCAGCAATAAGTCAATCATTTGGACCTTTTAAAGAACGTCCCCAGACAAACGCATTTTTTATAAGCAAACGATGTATTGGAAGCTCGTTATTTACTTCACTGTATTTTCATACTCACTCACTCGCTCGCTCGCCCGTGTATGATTCTTTTTTGCCAACATCAACTCGGACCCCCACCATCTCGTAAATAATGGACAGCTATTGAAAAATATTGCTAATTTATAGCTGAAGAATGATTTTTTTTTTGCTCAACCGTTTAGAAGGGAATTGAGATCAACTTAATGTAATGCTAACCCACTCATACCAGAGAAAATATATGAAATGCAAAAATTTCTAAAACTAGAATTTGTTGCATACAAACCTTTTGTAAAAGTGAGCTTACTTAAAAGATGTAACTACATAACAATCATTAAGCAGTCGCGTCTGCAACTCATACGTGTTGCAGTCACATTTACTAAATGTTTCGGAACGGAATTAGCCCTGATTTAACGTATTACTGCATAGTATGACAATTAAAGGTAAACTGTATCGAAATTTCTTGGAGAATGAACTAAATAAGTTATTAGAGGATGTTCCATTGGCAATTATTGGTAGAATGCGTATAATGACGCGCTAGTTCACTTTTCTCGATTGGCAAGGGAATTTTTGGATAGGAGATTTGGAAATACGTGGATTGGTCGAGGGGGACCTGTACCCTGTCCAGCTCGTAGTCCCGACCTTAATCCCCTCGATTTTTCATTTTGGGATTCATGAAAATGATGTTTATTCTGTAGAAATACATAATGAAGAGCAACTATGGATAAGAATGATGGAATCCGCAGATAGATTCCGTAATAAACCAGGAATATTTCAAAGATGCCGTCAATCCTTAGGAAGAAGAATTGAAAAATGTATTCAAGTACAAGGACAACAATTTGAACATCTTCTAAAAATTTAATGTTTTTTTTTAATCACTGCCCTTCATTGTTGCTATTAAAATTTAATTGTTGATGTGTTATGTCATTGTTTTTGCAAATAAGTTACTTTGGCGCTTTTGGATAATTTGCATGCATCGGATGCATTTTTCTCGTAACCTGTTGGTCCTAGCGACTTTAATAAGGTATACCTTTCTGAAGCAGAAAAGATGAGAAAACAAATTTTTCCAGTCGAAAATGACATACAGTGTAAGGCAAAAAAGTTAGGACTGATTCAAACAAGATGGAAACCTGTATATGGCGCCCTCTATCAGTAATAAAAGAACTAAGGGCATATTTGAATTCTGCGTGATAAAAAGCCCCTGTATACAAAATTTCGTCCGCTTATTACATGATTGTAAAAAGATATTAAAAAAAAATAATAATAATTAAACTTCAACACCCTATATCTTCTAAACGAAGGCGTTGCGGACCTAAGTTCATAGGAACTTTTTTTCTTATTTTAGTGTCCTCTATCGCGTGGCACTATGCATGGCACTTTTTTCTATATCACCCTGTATATGAAAGATAGAATTTGTAGCGCATTTAAATAAATAAAAATCGATACTTCGTTCACGAAGGCTCTCCCCACGCGCTTTTTTATTCTTTCTAAATTGACTAAAAAATTTGTTGCTCTTAAGTTTTAGCTACTAAAATGCTCTCCAAACAATCTACTTTCGATACGTATCAATCACTAATCAAAAATTCATACCTTGTTCTCGCGGACACTGCGTCGAGCTCTTACACGTTTAAAGGTACCTAAAAAAAATGTTGCCGTTTTGTTTTAGCTACTGAAGTAATGACCGAATTTGTTGTTCGTCCTAACTAATTAAAAATGTCTAAGTCTAAAAAAATTGTTAGTCTTATCATTTAGTTACAAAAATGTTTCTCAGATAGCGTACCAAATTTGTTGCTCATCTAAACAATTAAAAATTGTCAGAGATGACAAAGCATCAATTTCTTATTGTTTAGGACGAGCCACCAATTCGGTCGAAAGTACATTAAATAAGGAACATTTCAGTAGCTAAAACAGAAGAGCATCAAAATTTATTAGTTAACTTAGACCGTATTAGGATACAAAGGGTGTGAGACCAAGAGTCGATTTTTAATAAATTAGGACGACCAACAAATTCAGTAACTTATAACATAAGAGTAACACATTTTTTTAGTTTCAATTTTTATTTAGTTAGGAAGAGCAACAAATTCGGCCATTAATCGGTATAGAAGGGAGACTGTCTGAGGATCATACTAGTAGCTGAACAACAACTTAAAACGTATAAGAAAGCGGCGCTGAGAGTCACGAGGACGAAGTATCGATTTTCACTTGATAAAAACGAGGCACAAATTATGTCCGTGAAGTTGGCATATCATTTTCCAGCAGATCAAAAAAAAATGACAGTTCTCCTCGCATGCAGTTTAGTTCTATAGTTCTTGATACTTTTTAGCAATAGTTCTGATGATTTAACCCAAAAAACAGTCGATTGAAAAAATGATCTGCTAACTTCCCGTAGCAGATCATTTTTCAGAAAATCACAAATAAACTAGAAATTCTATTGCAAACAGTCGAGTTAGACAGTTCCTGACACTTTTTAATTATAGTTCTACTGATTTTATTACAAATAAAATTATTTCGAAGATCAAGATGCTCTGCTGGTTGATATTCGATAGTTCTGCTCAGCAGAGCACATTTAACGTATAGTTTTAGACATATATATCGCAAATTGGAATAGTCTCATCAATAAAACAATTAGAAAATTTTTTAAATAATTATTTTGTTCGAAAAACTTATGATTTCAAAGATTAAGGTGCTCTGCTGGTTGATATTCGATAGTTATATTTAGCAGAGCACATTTAACGTATAGTTCTAGACGTATATATCGCAAATTTAAATAGTTCTCATCAATAAAACAATTAGAAAATTTTTTAAATAATTATTTTGTTCGAAAAACATATGATTTCGAAGATTAAGGTGCTCTGCTGGTTGATATTCGATAGTTCTATTTAGCAGAGCACATTTAACGTATAGTTCTAGACGTATATATCACAAATTTAAATAGTTCTCATCAATAAAACAATTAGAAAATGTTTTCAATAATTATTTTGTTCGAAAAACTTATGATTTCGAAGATTAAGGTGCTCTGCTGGTTGATATTCGATAGTTCTATTTAGCAGAGCACATTTAACGTATAGTTCTAGACATATATATCGCAAATTTAAATAGTTCTCATCAATAAAACAATTAGAAAATGTGTTAAATAACTATTTTGTTCGAAAAACTTATGATTTCGGAGATTAAGGAGGTCTATTAACCTGGCACCCCCACCATGTCAAAAATTTTTGGTCTTCGTATGGAAATTACAGGCTTTTTATGGGCTTTCAAATTTTGTCAGTTAAATTTTTTGGGCTCTTTTCATTCGAGGAAATCGATATTTAAGTGTGGGGTGCTGATTTGCCGTTAAGCTAGCGCCAACTTTTTCCTGGGATACTTAAAATTTCCCGTTTGTCTCAGATTTATGGACTTTTATGGGCTTTTCGAATATGCAACTCCCGATTTACTTGGATCAACCCTAACAAAGATATCAATACTTAAAATTAAAAGAACATAAAAATATTTTTTAAAATAAATATTCTTACAGGCTTTTATGTGCTTTCAAATTTTGTAAATTAAATTTTTTGGGCTCTTTTCATTCCCCAGGAAATCGATATTTAAGTGTGGGGGTGCTGATTTGCCGTTAAGCTAGCGCCAACTTTTTTCCTGAGATACTTAAAAATTTCCCGTTTGTCCCAGATTTATGGACTTTTTATGGGCTTTTCGAATATGCAACTCCAGATTTACTTGGATCAACCCTAACAAAGATATCAACCCTTAAAAATTAAAAGAACATAAAAATATTTTTAAAATAAATATTCTTACAGGCTTTTATGTGCTTTCAAATTTTGTAAATTAAATTTTTGGACTCTTTTCATTCCGAGAAATCGATATTTAAGTGTGGGGTGCTGATTTGCCGTTAAGCTAGCGCCAACTTTTTCCTGGGATACTTAAAATTTCCCGTTTGTCTCAGATTTATGGACTTTTATGGGCTTTTCGAATATGCAACTGATTTACTTGGATCAACCCTAACAAACATATCAACCCTTAAAATTAAAGAACATAAAAATATTTTTAAAATAAATATTCTTACAGGCTTTTTATGTGCTTTCAAATTTTGTAAATTAAATTTTTGGGCTCTTTTCATTCCGAGGAAATCGATATTTAAGTGTGGGTGCTGATTTGCCGTTAAGCTAGCGCCAACTTTTTCCTGGGATACTTAAAATTTCCCGTTTGTCTCAGATTTATGGGCTTTTCGAATATGCAACTCCCGATTTACTTGGATCAACCCTAACAAAGATATCAACCCTTAAAATTAAAAGAACAAAATATTTTTAAAATAAATATTCTTATCAGATAATTACGGGCTATTTATAGGCTCTTCGAGAATGCAACTCTTGATTGCCCCGGATTAACTTCAATAACAGTATCAACCTTTAAATAAAGAAAAGATTGAAATATTTTAAAATTAAAATTCTTTTCATATAAATATGGGCTGTTTATTGGCTCTTCGAATATGTAACTCCCGATTTTCCTGGATCAATCCTTAAAGATAAGAAAAAATTTATATTTAAAAAAATTCCTGTCAGATAATCATGGGTTATTTATGAACTCTTCAAATATGTAACTCCTGATTATCCCAGTTTAACCTAATAAAATATCAACACTTAAAGGTTGATAAAATAAAATATGTTCAAAAATAAAAATTCGTGTGGGTATTTATGGGTTATTTGCGGGTTCTCCGTATATATTATCGCCGATGTGTCTGGATCAAACCTATCCAAGATATCACCACTTAAAAACAATGTTTTGATAGCAAATAGAACTGGTAGACTATAGAAAGATTGAGTTCATAAATAAATAATAAATTTATTAGTTTATATGATCGTTGGGTGTTGCTTCCTCAGGTATTGATATATAATGGATTTGGGAGTAGATTTTTTCGTCCAGGACTGCAGCGCAAAAATCACGGGCCACAGACACACGGGTTAGATCTATAAAGAAATAAAGATTTTATCATATTTTTATAATAATACGTTGTAATTTCGTTTACTTGGTTGAAACTTCATTCAGTTGTAGTTTTTTTTAACCTGGAGGGCAGCCCAAAACTCATGAGTAACAGAAGTGTTAAGCCCATAAATGAATATTAATTTTAAGACAGTTTACATGACTGTGAGACGTTGATCATCCCAGATATCGCTTATAACCAATATACGGGTAATTTTTGACGGGGAGGGCAGCCCAAAATCATTAACGGCAGAAATGTTGAGCCCATAAATAAATAATAATTTTCTGATAACATTTGCGATTTTAAAGCGCTGCTATGCTTCGCTACTTGAAATACTTTTATCAGTTTTTATTTTTATAATAGTAACTAATTAATACGTACACACGGTAATCACTTTTATAGGACATACTCAAACGGATATAGGCGGCAGTAGGCTGCTAAAATGTAGCTACAAATTTCAAATTTGTATACACTCGCAAAACTTATTGCGACACGGATTGCCTACTCAACGATAGTCGGCTACAAACTAAAAGTTATTAAAGTGTAGTATAATATTTTACAAAATACAGATTAGTCTAAGGTTAAAACAATAAATAAAAGTAGTCGACTAGTCCAAACAAAATATAAAGGTACAATATTACTGATTACTTTGCGAATTCACACGCCCACGCATTATGCGTACGTATGATGCGTCTTGCAGGCGCCAATATTTTATTAGCAAGATTAGGGACCGATGCTTCCTGTAACGCAAAGCTCAGCAGGATAGCAATAATACATCATTCTATCAAAATATTTGACACTTTTACGACCTTTTTTCTGCAGTTTGAATAATCATTGATGCGATATGAAAAGAATTTTTATTTTTTAAAATATTTCAATCTTATCCTTCTTTAAGGGTTGATACTGTTATTGAGGTTAATCCGGGGCAATCAAGAGTTGCATTCTCGAAGAGCCCATAAATAGCCCGTAATTATCTGACAAGGGTTGATATCTTTGTTAGGGTTGATTCAAGTAAATCGGGAGTTGCATATTCGAAAAGCCCATAAAAAGCCCATAAATCTGAAATAAACTGGAAATTTTTAAGTATCCCAGGAAAAAAGTTGGTGCTAGCTTAACGGCAAATCAGCACCCCTACACTTAAATATATTTTTCCTCGGGAATGAAAAGAGCCCAAAAAATTTAATTGGTAAAATTAGAAAGCCCATAAAAAGCCTGTAATTTCTATACGAAGCCCAAAAATTTTTGACATGGTGGGGTGCCAGGTTAATAGACCTCTCGATTTTTCATTTTCGGGATTCATGAAAAATGATGTTTATTCTGTAGAAATACATAATGAAGAGCAAATATGGATAAGAATTATGGAATCCGCAGATAGATTCCGTAATAACCCAGAAATATTTCAAAGATGCCGTCAATCCTTAGGAAGAAGAATTGAAAAATGTATTCAAGTACAAGGACAATTTGAACATCTAAAAATTTAATGTTTTTTTTAATCACTGCCCTTCATTGTTGCTATTAAAATTTAATTGTTGAAGTGTTATGTCATTGTTTTTGCAAATAAGTTACTTTGGCGTTTTTGGATAATTTCCATGCATCGGATGCATTTTTCTCGTAACCTGTTGGTCCTAGCGACTTCAATAAGGTATACCTTTCTGAAGCAGAAAAGATGAGAAAACAAATTTTTCCAGTCGAAAATGACATACAGTGTAAGGCCAAAAAGTTAGGACCGATTCAAACAAGATGGAAACCTGTATGTGGCGCCATCTATCAGTAATAAAAGAACTAAGGTCATATTTGAATTCTGCGTGATAAAAAGCCCCTGTATACAAAATTTCGTCCGCTTATTACATCATTGTAAAAAGATATTAAAAAAAAAATAATAATAATTAAACTTCAACACCCTATATCTTTTAAACGAAGGCGTTGCGGACCTAAGTTCATTTTTTTCTTATTTTAGTGTCCTCTATCGCGTGGCACTATGCATGGCACTTTTTTATATGTCACCCTGTATATGAAAGATAGAATTTGTAGCGCATTTAAATAAATAAAAATCGATACTTCGTTCACGAAGCCTCTCCCCACGCGCTTTTTTATTCTTTCTAAATTGACTAAAAAATTTGTTGCTCTTAAGTTTTAGCTACTAAAATGCTCTCCAAACAATCTACTTTCGATACGTATCAATCACTAATCAAAAATTCATACCTTGTTCTCGCGGACACTGCGTCGAGCTCTTACACGTTTAAAGGTACCTAAAAAAAATTGTTGCCGTTTTGTTTTAGCTACTGAAGTAATGACCGAATTTGTTGTTCGTCCTAACTAATTAAAAATGTCTAAGTTAACTAAAAAAATTGTTAGTCTTATCATTTAGTTACAAAAATGTTTCTCATACAGCGTACCAAATTTGTTGCTCATCTAAGTAATTAAAAATCGTCAGAGATGACAAAGCATCACTTTCTTATTGTTTAGGACGAGTCACCAATTCGGTCGATACCTGTCGAAAGTACATTAAATAAGGAACATTTCAGTAGATAAAACAGAAGAGCATCAAAATTTATTAGTTAACTTAGACCGTATTAGGATACAAAGGGTGTGAGACAAAGAGTCGATTTTTAATAAATTAGGACGACCAACAAATTCAGTAACTTATAACATAAGAGTAACACATTTTTTTAGTTTCAATTTTTATTTAGTTAGGAAGAGCAACAAATTCGGCCATTGATCGGTATAGAAGGTAGACTGTCTGAGGATAATATTAGTAGCTGAGCAACAACTTAAAACGCATAAGAAAGCGGCGCTGAGAGTCACGAGGACGAAGTATCGATTTTCACTTGATAAAAACGAGGCACAAATTCGGTGTTTAATAGCTACCGAAAGTATTCTGCCTGGAAAACGTTTTTGTAGCTAAAGTATAAGAGCAGCAAAAATTGTTAGTTAACTTGGAGAATATAAAAAATTGCAAAACAATTTTGGCAAAAATAGACGTCTGCATCAATCGAACCTACCTAATAGTTATAGTCAGGTACAATGATTTCCATTTTTCCACGCCATCTTAGAGCAACAAAATAGCAACAAATTAGCAATAAAATAACATTAAATAAATTATTTTTTGCGAGGGGGGTCCAGTTTAATGTGAGCAATTTACACCGAAGTATCGATTATTATCAATTGCTGAAAACTAGAAACAAATTCGGTGCTTGATAGGTGTCGAAAATACACTGACCCAGAAACATTTTGACATTGTAACTCTGCGTTTGATATCATTTTTGTTAACGTAACGAAATTAGTAGCTATTCGTTAATAGAATTATTAAACTAATATTTCATGGTACAGAAAGTAAGATGAGAACTGCCCACGAAATATTTAATTTAGAGTATTATACAAAAAAAATCCGGCGTCGTCAATCCGACGGAAAACTCAAAGTCAAAATAGTTTTTACCGCTTCAGGTGTAAAAACGTATTTATAAAAATCAAATTTGCCAAGCAATAGATTGTAATCAATAAGAGATTAAAATTTCATTGGTTAAAGAAACGAATTCTTTACTTCTTACACGGTCCCAACTTTTGAGCAAAATTCGGCTTTGAAAACGTTTGACCCAAATACAAGGGAAATGCTGCAAACTAAAACTTCCAATACTCACTGAAAATTAAAAATTGATACGTATCGAGAATACACTGTCTGAGGAACATGTTAGTAACTAAAACATAAGCGCAACGAAATTGTTTAGCTAACTTACACCATATAAAAGTGCGATGCAGTTAGCCAGCGAGGAGAGAGTTCAGATTTGTAATTACTTTGAACAAACAACAAATTCAGTGTTTGATACATATCAAAAGTGCTCAGGAAGATTGCAGTAGCTAGAACATAGTAACATTTTTTTTTAATTAACTTAAACCTTTTAAGCGCGCGGTGCATTTGGTGCGGTCGAGCTACAAATTCGGTATTTAATACGTATCGAAAGTTTCAGGGGCATATTAGTAACTAAAACATAAAATTTTTTTTGTTTAGACCGAGGTTTAGGCTTCGACTGTGTTAAGAGCTTGGCGCAATAGGTTTGCGAATGGAGTATATCGATTTGTATTATATCAAACGAGAAAATTCGAATGTCTTATATTATGCGGAAATATGTTAAACCAGGACTATTGGATGACAGTCGCGACTCCACGATGTTAGGGTGTGTGAAGTTAGCACCCGGACAAAGACTTCCAATAGTTCTGATCAGAGTTCTAGCTTCTTTTAAAGAGTTTAGAACTAGTTTATAAAAATAAAAAGAGTTCCGCTCATTAACGGTTCAAAATTTTAATGTGAAAATGGAGTGCTAACTTCACATTGAAAATCGAGATCCAGCAGTTATAAGAAGCTAAATTACTATATTTTGCAAAGTTCTAGAGTTCCTGATATGAAAATTTTTATTTTAGAAAATTAAAACATTTTCAAAATTCAATTTTGACCTGAAAATAGCTCCAATCAACTTTTGATGTTCTTTTATTAATTCCTAAGAGTCCACGCTAATTAAAGTAAAATTATAATCAACAATAAAAAGAAAATGTTAACAAAAAATGTTTCTAATAGTTCTCGCGGCAGATTTGGATAGTATTCGCAAAATTTTGAAAGAAATTGTAATGATTGAAAGCGGTTTAGAATTATTCGACTTTAAAAAATCGCATAACTTAAATCATCGAGGATAAATATTTTGAAGAGTTGCAATAGTTCCCAAATAGTTCTCGACATGCACAATGCCTTTCCAAAGAGTTTCGGTGCTAAAATTAATAATTATAATATAAGTTTTTTAAATATTAATTTATCCGAAAAGTGGGCTCAGAACTACATGAGAATTGTTTTAGAATAATCAGAACTCTTGACATTCTACCAGCGTCTCGTCTATACCCTCGTAAATTTTCAAAGTATCGATGAACAACATTTTGAAGGGTTCCAATAGGTCCCGCAGTAGATTTGGATAGTGCTCAGAAAGTTATAAAAGTTATTCTAATGACTGGAAGCAATCCGATCAATAATTAATGTGTTAAATTATTATAAGTTTTGTTATGAACGAATAATTTTTAATTAATGTGTTACACAAAAAAGTTTGGATTTAGCACGAAAGTTAAAGACTTAGAATCATTAAAAAATTATTTTTTTCTCATAGAAGTGTTGAGCTGTATCAGTGTAAATAATTTTTCAATTATTAAATACATATTTTATGAAAATAGAAAATGGAAATTAAAAAAAATAAAATAATTTTAATAGCATTTTTATTAGGATAATTCGCAACCTATTTTACAATAGGTTAATTACGAAAATAGGCAACATTGTAAAACCAAAAACAAAATCTGTGTCAAACAGACGTTTAAAACTTCATGTCAGACAGAGGTTAATGGACATCTACATGCCAACTTAAAAAATTAAAACAAATGAAATAATTTTTTTTACGAAAGCGGAAGTAGAAGTTAGTTTCTCTGTTGTCAAAATCGTGACAGAAATGGAACATTTTCTCCCTAGGGAGCAAATATGTCACATTATCTCCCTAAGTTCATTTTATACGTTTTGACAGTTTCAAATACTGAGTACAAATAAAAACACAAGAACTAAATAACTAACTTATTTATTTGCGTTTATAGTAAATGATACAGGCCCAGAATTATTGAAATTATTCACAATCTTCAGTTTTTTTTTTAAACAGTTTTCTGACACTAGATATGGTTATTAAGGTACGAATACCAAAAGCCACTAATTATTACATACGAATTTGACGAAAATATGGCTAAATTTATTAATTTTCCGTGTTTTTGTGTTTCCGATTTCGCAAAAAATAGTATATACACCTCTGCTAACTTCACACTGAAAATCGAGATCCAGTAGTTCCGACTAGCTAAATTACTACATTTTGTAAAGGTATAGAGTTTCTAATATGAAAAAAAAAATTTGGAAATTAAAAAAAATTACAAATTTTTGAAAATTCAATTTTGGTATGCAATAGTTCCAATCAACTTTTGATGTTCTTTCATTCATTCCTAAGAGTTCTCCCTAATTAAAAAAAATTTATAATAAAAAATGAAAAAAATGTTAAAAAATATTTTACAAAATTATTCGCATAGCTTAAATTTTCTATCTACGATAAATATTTGGAAGAGTTCCAATAGTTCCCAAATAGTTCTCGATATGCACAATGTTTGCATGTGAGTTTCGGTGCAAAAATTAATTATATAATTAAAAAAAAAAACAATTTATCCGAAAAATGGGATATTTTTTAATAATTGTTAAAAAAATTATCTAATTGATTTTATCATTAGAACTCTTTGGAAAGGCATTGTGCATGTCGAGAACTATTTTAGAACTATTGGAAATCTTCAAAATATTTTTCGTCGATATTAGGAGAATTTAAGCTATGCGATTTTAAAAGTAGCGTAATTCTATCAATATTAATCGGATCGCTTTCGATAAGAATTTCCTTCAGAACTTTTCGAATACTATCCAAATCTGCTGCGAGAACTATTAGAACTCCTTAAAATATTTTTTGTTAACATTTTCTTTTTTTAAGTAAAAGGGCTGTAACTTTTCATTGTTGATTATAATTCTTGTTAATTAGCGGGAACTCTTAGGAATGAATAAAAGAACAACAAAAGTTGATTGCAACTATTGCATGTCAAAATGAACTCTAGAACCTTGCAAAACATAGTAATTTAACTAGTCAGAACTACTGGATCTCGATTTTCGATGTGAAGTTAGCACCCCATTTTTCTAATTAAAATTTGGAACCGTTAATAAGCGGAACTCTTTATTTTTTATAAAGTACTTCTAAACTCTTTAAAAGGAAGCTAGAACTCCAAACGGCGATTCTTGCACTGAACTTCTCTGGGGGGGGGGAGTGCTTGAAGTTTAGCTGACCCTCCCTACTTTAATCACTATGTATAACGATAAAATAGCATTACATTTTTCAGTAAGTGGATAGTTTTGGGAGTGGGGGGGTCCTAGCATAATGTGGGTAACAAATTCTAATTTTTCGTTTCTTCAATTTTATGCATATAAATAACCTTTAATTTTCCAAGAACTTCTGGAATAAACTTTTTTTTGTGTATATTTATTGCTGATTCTGCTAAGATATTTATACCCATTTTCAGAAAACAGAAGGAGCGAATAAATTGATGTTTGGACATTAAATAGTTTAAATAATATCGTCAAGTAGATACTCCCGGGCTAAAAAAGTTTTTTTGGGATATATTTATTTCTGGTTCTGCTAGCCTTGGGACAAAACTAGTGGTCGATATAAAGTTTTCACTTTGGCAAATTAAAGGAAGTGATTCTCTGAAAAACTTTACAAGCTACAGCGGCGGGCGCGCCTTGGTATAAAGTGCGCCACTCGGCCTAATTCGTATATTATTTCGTTGTACGACTGAACGACTAAAGACTAAGATAGTCTGCAGTTATTTGTGGGATACCGGTGGGACAAGGCGGAGCTGTTTGTAGTTTCAAATTCGTTTGTCGAATTAACGCTTGTCGCCTTTGACGCACCAAGTACTACACGCGCCTGATCATGCGTTTCTCTGTATTACTTTCTATGATTATGGTGTAGAATTTTATTGTTTAATGTCTATAATTTATATTCTGTTGCGAGCGAGAAATAGGTATACATATCTTATTCATTTCTAGGGCAAGAAAATATCTATCTGATAAGGAACTCGATACATTTCGAAACGAAGGCTCCGATATTTTAACAGATATTCCGGACAATTCTTCCGATGTTAACTCGGAAGAAGAAGAACGTATAGAGTAGCAGGATATTTACAGCGAGTCAGAAGAGGGATATGTTCCTCATACAAATGAATCCGAAAGCGACGATGGAGATATGAATGACGCTGAACACTCTGAACAGTTGTTTTATGGGAAAGGACAAGCAAACTATTTGGCACAAAAAAGAATTTCGATTTACAAAAAAAAAATTAAATCTTTTAAAAAAATTTCCTGATCCAAACACGGTCGCACGTAACACTACCAATGACATCGGCGCATTCCTTCAGAATATTGATTTATCCATGGTTGATGATATTATAAAACACTCAAATTCCTACATAAACAAAATTACCGTAAAAAACGCAAGAGAAGGGGACGCGAAAGAAACTTCAAGAAAAGAAATTATGGCATTAATAGGCTTATTATACTTACTTACTGGGGAGTAAAAGCTAAATCATACGAACGTACTGTAAATTTGATCTAAAGAGGGGCCTGGAATGCAAATAGTTAGGGCAGTCATGAGCTATAAGAGATTTTTATTTCTACTACGCTGCATACGTTTTGATGAGAACGTTACTAGGTTAGATAGACGTAGAGAAGATAAATTAGCAGTCATACGATCAACATTGGACTCATTCGTTCAGACTTGCGAAACCACTTGTAATTTATGAAAATTCATGACTATAGCTACTATTACATGTGACCAGTGTCATAAATATGTATCCAAGAAAAATGTAAAAACGACTAACATCTGTTCTAATTGACAAGGCGTTACCGTAAGTGGCTCAGAGTAATTTAGTCATTAATTGTACTTATTAAAGTTTTATACAGTTAAGTTTTTTATTATTATAGGCTTTATGGTCTTACACACATGTACCTTTCTTTATTATTTCTTTAAAACTGATAGAAAATGTTTGCTATTTTATAGTATTTAACACACTTTGTATGCAAAATGAAAGTATAATTATTAATAAATCTAACAAAAAATAATATAAAATATACAGGGAGAGTTTTTAGTGCTTATTTGCTCTGTAGTGCCTTAGCTACTTATCAGAGAAAAATGTGTGTTATCACAGGTTGTTGGTATCCTTTTTTGGCGTTTTTTTAAAATAATCGATGAATGTACAGTGTGTTCCACATCTCCTGGACACCAACTAACTTTTTTATTTTAAATGGAACACCCTATATATTTTTTGAAATTCGGAAAAATTTGAGTCAAAAACAAATGTCGCACCCTATGCTAAATCCTAAGGTATCCGAGATGTTTAACGTACTAAGAGAAACATTACAGGTGCAAAGGTCTGGAAGGAGCCTTTTAACTTTTGTTTATATGGTATATCTGAATTTAATTTTGGCACAGCGTAAGAACATAGTGGTCTAACTTCTGCAATTAAAATAGAACGGAGTCCAATATAAATGGAAAATAATATACCAAGCTAATTTTAAACTGCGAAAACTTTTTTTTCAGATGAAACATTGTATTTATTATGCCCTGTTATGTAAAACTAAATTATCTTTTTTCCGGTATAGCATTGCAAGGGTCAAAGTTAGCAATTTTTGAGAGATTTGCTTAGAAATTACATATAAACTTATAATTCGAAATTATTTATTTTTGTTAATTTCTATCAAAAAAGATGCATTATTATGTTTGAGATAGGTGCTTCATAAAGGATCTCGAACAAGATATGAGTAGAGGCTAATTGGTACGAAGAAGGCTTTGACAAGTTTAAACAGCAAACAAAACTACTGTCAGTTTCTTAGTAGTTTTGATAATCGCATTTAATTGCTTGCTTTACTACCTGTGTTTGTTATCCCATTAATTTTACCTCGTATAAAACGTTAATATGAATGAATTATTCAACTCAAGGATTAGTTAATATGACTTATTTATTAGGAGAATGTCATAGAAAGGCGTGCAGAGTACATGATGCGCGATTTCCTGAGCGAAGAAAACGTCAAGTTAAAGGTTTTGAAAAACTTAAGGAGCGTTTTGAACTTACTGTTAATACTAATTATAAGAAGAACTCGGCAAGGGAAAATTAATGGTGAAGCTATGCTATTTGACTCAAAATTTTGCGCTCTTTCCGAAAAAAAAAATGTATAGGGTGTTCCATTTAAAATAAGAAAGTTAGTTGCTGTCCAGGTGATATGGAACACCCTGTACATTCACCGATATTTTTAAAAAACGCCAAAAAAAGGGATACCAACAACCTGGGATAACACACATTTTTCTCTGATATGGCGCTACAGAGCAAATATGCACTAAAAACTCACCCTGTATCTATAACAAAAGCAAATCAAATAAAGCATGGCGCACTTTATGCAATATCCGACTGCTGGTTTCATAAAAGTAATGCTCTCGCCTTTATTAATGCACATTATATAGATATTTTGTCTCCGTAAAGAAAACAATTCTGGTTTAAATAGAAAATACTAATTTCGAGAAAGGAGCTATGGACAGTGGCGTAACATAATGATGTTATCTAAGACGAAATTTTTAAATATATTTATACAAACTTTACTATGAAATGATGAATTGGTAAAATACATTAAGTAACGCTATGCACATAACTCATTATCTACTAGCATTAAGTTATCAAAAAAGGTCAAATTGGCGATTGGTATCCGTTCGAAGGAAAGTTTCTCAGCGCAGAAAATACCAAACAATTAAAAAATAGAAATAATGAAAAAGTTACTCTTGAAAGGAGGCGGTAAACAAAGGACATTGGATGAGGATGTGCCGATGTGTGACGTCATCATAGCTCATATAAAGAGGTATTTAATAAATGGTTTAACTTTGAGCACTTAAATTGCCCACAATTTTGAGACATCTCAAATTGAGATTTGCAGTCATGTCTCTCTGTTGTACCTTTGGATATGCAATCGTAAATTATGGAAAACAATTTTCAAATGTATACAATGTGGGTTACGTAAACAATTGCAATTTATAAATAAATATCTCTTTTAGATAACTGATGTGATTTTGTCAATATGACGTTTTTACAGTGTGCTATTTTATGATGCTGTCTTGAAAAGGAATTTTCAACCAGCAATGATAACCACGTGGAGCTTTACTGAACGCAAACACTTCGGCACGAATGGTTTATGTTCATACCGTAAATCCTAACATATTATGGAAAAAAACAAAATATTACATAGATGAAATACAAAATTAGGCTACAAAAGTTTGCATTCATTCCTTTTGGCACGTGCAACATTGACATCAAGACTATTACCAACACAAACTTGTTATGATTTGATTTACATTTAAATTTCGAGTTCATTATGGAACACATGGATTATTGCGACGGATAAATGAACATAATTTTCTAAAATTTTTCTATGCCTTTTTGAATTTTAACCTACTGGCGGCGAAACCTAAAACCGACGTACTTCTTGGGAATGCTCCAAATCAAAAACAGACCGCACAATGCACGTTTTTTCGGAATATTAAACGTAAATTGAATTTTAAAAACTCTAGTGAAGAACCGAAGAAGTGTAAGAATTTTTTAGGCCTCATGGCGCCAAAACTTGGCCCACTTAATTATACACGAGTTTTAAAAATACGCACTTATCTTTATTTAGTTACAACATACATCATTAATACACTAAATTATTTAATTTTATTTGAATATGAGAACGTCTACATGTTTTGTATATTTTCTTTGCAGTCTGCTTTGTTAAGTCACATTGAAGTTTTCCAAATCGTTATTAGTTTCTTGAATGTAAAAAAGATAGGGGAGCTGCGTGTTTACCAAAGTATCTTACGCTAACTTTAAAATGATTGAAAACCTGTGATTGTTTTTAGTAATCGTTTGACCCTTCCAAAGGATCGATTTAAACTTCACTGTAAACGTGAAATGAATGTTTGTTTTGTCCATGCAAAATTGCGAAAAACAATATCACTAACTGCGACTGTTAATACAATCGTACGTAACCCATGTATGAACGCGAAGATAATCAAATGGATAATTGTGGAAAAATAAAAAATCAATTGGCAGTTGTTAGGTTCATTTTAATAATCTGTCTCAATCACTATAATGATTATCGTCTAACAATATTAAAAAAGGGCATCTAATCAGCTCTTGTGTGTAATTTAAGCGAACAAAGAAGATTTAATTATCGCTAGTTAGAATGTTGGCGTAGGTATAATTATGCATATGAAGCATCAAAAGTTCATAAATGTAAAGGCGTAAATGATTTTTTATAGTTAATTTAATAATTTTGCAATTTAAATATTGTTTTTCGAATTTTCTACATTATAAACAATTAATAACTTAATCTTGTAATGATCGAGATTTAATCATTTGTATCAATAACATGAAACGAAGTGAAAAAAACCGGTGATTGTTGAAAAAAGAACAGCGCGTGGGAGCGCAAAAATATGCAATAAAACTTATATATAGGTATTTTTCGCTTCCTTATTGTTATTAAATTATACCAACGATAATCATGCACAATTATAAAATATAGAAAATTATAATTAGTAGTAGGTACCTTTGGTTCACACATCTTATCGATCATGGTACATCTGGTAGGTTGTGCACTTAGATAATTACAAGGCATTAAAGTCACCATGATGCGTTTCCGTCGCAATACAAACCCCTAAGCACTACCACATTTGTATTAGTAAACCACTATTAATTTATCAGTTATTTCGAAATTCACAAAATTCTACACATTCCAAAAAAAAAACACACACAGAAGGAGAAGGATACAAAACTTACTTATTTTTAATTCCCACTTCCAAAAATATAAATAAACGGACTTACGTACACATTTTTTATTGTTCGAGAATATACACAAATTATTATTTAACATGCGATTTTTAAATTTAAACGTGTTTTTACGATCGGTTTAAATACATCTCGTTTACGTCCTTGCTCCTTCCCTTGCTTTATATGAACTAAAACTTAAAAAGCTCTACCTCTACATTCTATTCGAGTCAAGCTGTATACACTCGCTCTAGTGGTAGAATTGTTAACTTATTAGGAAGCTTTTAGTGCTTTCAGAAACATACTCCAGAAGCATAAAACCTTGCGTAACTTGAATATAAATCTAAATCGTTAACTGAAACAAATGTTAATAAATATGTAAACAAATTTTAAAGAAACCCTTCACAATTCATATATTTAAGGGTTGCTTATTTATTTGAGATGTAAATTAAATTAGTAATTAATTATTCTTTGACGTATTATTATTTGAATTTGTAAATTTGCAGAATTAACAGTATCCCGAATAATTTTTAGAGAAATTAAGATACGTACTGATCTTAATGACGGCTTTTTAGTTGATATTTGTTTATAGTAATTATCCTTTTATTGATAATGGTTTATCAAATATCATTAAATTTCCATAAACATTATTATTGATTACCTTTAATTCTTTACATTGATTTGGATAAAACTTTATTACTAAACCCTGTTCCCCATTGTTCCTCAACTTTTTATCATTACAAAAACAACTTGTAATAATTATAATAGTTTGATTAAGATAAAGACATTGTTTTGCCACATTTTTTAAATCCCATAATAGTAGTATGTTAATATCTTAACATTATGAAATTTTCTGGACTAAAGAAAAAAATGTGACGAAAAATACAATAGTATGGATTATTTCTTAAAAGAGTAATTAAGTGTTTATGTACAGTGTGTTATAGATAAAAACATTTTCAAGCATTATAATTTTTCTATTTTGCATTTATAATATGTATATTATGACACTCAAACGGGTGCTTTAATGTTTGACTTTATGAAACCAAAATTCTTTTTCATAATGTTGGCATGTAAACTAACGAAATTTTTTATGTAAACAGGACTGTACATGTCCTATTCTTATCAGAAATGTGTAAATAATTAAAAGTAAGAATTCTTTTTACATGAATTTACAATATGAATGCTTAATAAACTAATAGAAATAAAATTTAATGATGGAATTCAATTTTCAAGATCAGTACAAATATCAGAGAATTTTGTTGTAAAAGTTGATTTCTTACTTTAATCACTTTAATGTATATTTGAGGTAAGCTTTACGCCACAAAACTTAACTGTATCCAATAATTTAATAATACATTTACAGTAATCAACTGCTTGTAAATCAAATCAACCTGATAAATCATATTCACTGAAGAACTTCATGTTTGATACATAGAAAGACCCTTAACAGTATAAAATTATCGAATTGAGTGCAACAATAATTCTAAACTTCGACATTTAGGTGTATGTGGAAATAATCATAATCCATCTTTGTAGTGAATTATTCCTGATTAATGGTATTGTAATGGTTGCGATAATCGATTTTTCTTTTTTATTATGTGTTTCAAGATGATAAGGTGTAACCTTTATTTAACGTTGAGGTATTTTTGTTAACTTGAGTGTAAATTATTGAGGTTATATATAGTTATTTTATTCTGACTATATGGACTACAACTTACTTCATTTCTTATTGAGAACATATTATTTAAAGTCGTTGGAAATTCATTAGTAGCAAATAAAATATTTGAATCGAACTGAAACATAAAGATACCAATGTTGGCTACCTATTTTCAAAATTATAAAACTTGTCATACGTGACAAACGGAATTCAAAATTTTCAACATAAATACGCAAAGTGAGAAAACAAAACGAACTAATATGACATTAAAGTTGGTATGTGCTGTGGGTATTAATAGATGTGTATGCCCTCGGGCGACTTACTAAAATTGTCGCCCTAACGGCATAAACATTTACTTAATACTCTTAGTACTTAAATAACTATTACAGACACACTACACAAACTGTACGTCATCCTAAACCATGAAATACATCGATATATACAGGGTGTCCATTTAGTACTCCCTTCTTCTGTGGTGGTGTTACGTCAAATCTGTCACAAATACGACTTAGTGAATCGTTAATGAAGCAAAATTATTTTAAAATACACACGGTAGTCAAAAAAAGCATGGAAACAAATTGTAAGATATTTAAATGGCACAACCTGTATATTATTACATTTTGGATTCCTCTATAATATAGCCCGTGAAGAGATAAAATGCAATTTATGGACCACGCGGGAATAAAAACAGTTTTTGATAACTTATTAATACCTATGATTAATAATATTACAAAATATGAAATTAAAGTATTATGTAAATATCGTTTCCTTGCAATTTCCTCATAATTTCAAAACTTTCAGGTATTTTGACTTAAGTTTGACTAGCAACGATAGTGTATACTATTACTATACTAACTCAAATTGAATTTTTGAATTTTTTTTTGTATATTTACATTTTGGATGCAATAAGGAACTAATATGACATTAAACTTTGCATGCATCCGGAATATTAATAGATGTGTATGCCCTCGGGCGACTTACTAAGATTGTCGCCCTCAGGACATCAACATCTACTTATACCCTCGGTATATAACTAATTATTATAGACTTACAACAAACTGTACTTTTTCGTAAATCACGAAATATATTAATATACACGGGTGCCCATTTAATACCCCGTTCTTCGCCGATGGTGTTATGTCAAATCTGTCTCAAAAATTACTTAGCGAATCATTAATGACGCAAATTATTTTAAAATATACAGGGTAGTCTAAAAATCTGTGGCAACAAATTGTAAGATTTCTTTAGTGGCACGCCCTGTATATTATTTCATTTTTTGGATTCCTGTATAAATGTACCTTACATTGACTTAATATAGGTTTTGAGGTTAGAGTCAAACAAACGTATTTTCAAAAAATAGCGCTCACATCATAATGGGATTTTACAAAATGGCAAATTTTTGGAATATGCGCTTTTAGTGTAGCCTTTAGTAAAGAATGACGTATTTAAATTTTAACTCAAAAAACTCAACACCATACAGGGTGTTCCATAATTTAAGCCGAATTATCATATTTCTAGACAAGGATAACATTTTGTCAAAATTTTGATACCAGGGTCGGCAAAATGGTTGAACGTGTTTTAGTGACGATAAGCATAAAATTCGGAAATCAAAGGCACCAAATTGATTTTCTTTAACGAAATAATTGTTAGCGACGTTAAGGTAGACTCACCATCGCGAAATTGATTAAAACAAATTTGGTTCTATTTTGTTGCTAATTTATTACTTCGTACCGAATTTCGTTGCTCAATCCGGTTAACCGGAAATCGTGAACATGGTGGGGAAGAGCAGCTTGACTTTAAGCCCCTCCCCCACCCCAATATTAAAAAAATATGTACAGTGTAAGAATCGCAAAGGCAGGTACGTCAAAATTTGTTGGTGTTTTGTTGGTTTAAGATAACTTGAAAATATTTTGAAAAAGAGCTTAATTTTAAAAAAATAACTAAAATAATTTGTTGCTCTTACACTTTAGTTACTGAAATGTTCCTGAGATTATTGACTTTCGATACGAATAAATGACCGAATTTGTTGCTTGTCTTAAGTAATCAAATTAAACTGAAAAATTATAATATTGTTCATTCACTTATTATATTACTATTGAATATTATGAATAAATTACGGACTGCATTTTCAATGCTAAGAAAAATTAAATTGTGTGGTTAACTGTACCTACCTATGTTGTATTTTTAGGCAAGTTTCAATTAAACAAGCTTACACACATTATTAACACAACGAGATTTTTGTATCGCCGTTTTTTTAGTTTATGGGCGTATTTAGTATACCTCTATTCCTGTGCTTTAATTGAATGTCAAAAAATAATCTACTCAAATATATTTCAAAACTGAGAATAAATTAGAAAGTAACTCTCCAAATCCTTTTTCAAACTTGTTGCTATTTGGCAATAGCCACTCGCTCCTACGGCTCTCGTGTCTATTGATTGGCAACAAGTTTTTAAGAATCTATTCTTTTTAATATTCTTCACTCCCTTGTTTTATTACTACTGAATATTAGGAATCAATTACGCGCTGTATTTTCAATTACTAAAAAAATTAAACTGTGTGGCTAACTTTATCTAACTATGATACATTTTTTGGGCAATAATGAAGTTTCCATTAAAAAAACTTAGTTTATAGGGGTATTTAGTACTTATAGATTTATTCGTGGGTTTTAACTAAAGCTGTGAGTCAAAAAATAATCTACCCAAACATAATTCGAAACTGAGAATTAGAAAGTAACTCACAAACTTGTTGCCATTTGGCAATACTCACTCAGCCTATGGGATCTAGTGTCTAGTGACTGGCAACCAGTTTATAAGAATATTCTGCACAATTCTTAAATTGTGAAGTTTCAATTAAACTTCCACTGTTTTTTAACTTATAGGCAAACTATGACACTTTGCAAAAACGTTATTTATTCTTGTAACCCTAAAAAAATAATAATTTATTGATGTAAAAGAGTTAAAACAAAAACGGCAGATTAAATTCACATATTTAAGAATACTGATTATTTTGTACTTTTTAAATGTCTTTATTATTTGGTAATTAAGAGTTATTAGAAATGAATTCGCCAGATTCTTTCGTAAGCTTGTTGCCATTTAGCAATAGGCACTAGGGCCTACGGGCTCTCGTGCCTATTGATTGACAAGCCTTTAAGAACCTGTCTATTTCTTTTAATATTCCTCACTCTCTTGTGGTATCACTACCTAATATTATGAATGAATTACTCTCTGCAGTTTCAATTGCTAAGAAAAAATAAATTGTGTGGTTAACTATATCTAAGGTACGTCCCAGAATGTCAGAAAGTAATAAATCATGCTATTCGTGAAATAGTGGCGTTTCTTTTGCATTGAAGCGGCAAACAGAAATCAGTAGTAAATCGGGCTAGTTTAAACGAGGTTGCTGTAAATGTGCCGCCTGCAAAATATTGTGTTAAGACGGTTCATTAAACGGTAAACAAAAGACGATCCTTTAAAATTCGACTTACGGCTGATAGACGCGCGGTTAGGAATTCAGTGTATTAAAAATTGTAGATTTTTATATTTAACAGACCTTATAGTATACGCCTTTAATAAATATGCCACTGACCAGTCGTTGCCTAGATGATTTATTAGTCTCTGATATACTGGGAGGTACTACACCAATGTTGCATTTTTTTAGGCAATAATGAAGTTTCAATTAAGCAAACTGACGCCCATTATAAAAATAATGTGATTTTGGATCACTGTTTTTTTTTACTTTATAGACTTATTTAGTATAGCTCTTTAATTAAATATATGAGTCAAAAAATAATCTACCCAAATATAATTCAAAATTAAGAATAAATTACAAAGTAATTCTCCTGACTTTTTCTCAAACTTGTTGCCATTTGGAAATAGCCACTAGAGCCTACGGGCTTTCGTATATATTGACTGGTAATAAATTTTTCAAGAATCTATTATTTTTAATATTCTACACTCTCTTATTATATTACTACTCAACCTTATGAATGAATTACGCCCTGTATTTTCCATCGCAAAGAAAAAATAATGTTGCACTTTTTTAGACAATCATGAAGTTTCAATCAAACTTACACCTTTTATTAAAACATTGCGATCACCGTTTTTTTTACTGTACACTGCGTTCCATTTTGGTTGAAATTGTAGGGTATCTTGTTTGTGAGCAAAGATAAAAAGATGTGGTTTTCGCGACCCTGTTCTACTTTTTGGTGAACGAAAGATACCACAAACAGAATTGTCATAGTATTTGAGATACAGGGCGAAATTCAAAATTTGCACATTTTAAGCAGCCCCCGTAACTGCTTTGCCTTGTAATGCATCGAAATGGTGAAAACTGGGTTTTATACAGAATTTTCCGTAGAATTTAGTGGCGTGCATAGTTTTCTTACCAAATGGAACACCCTGTATATTTTTTATTACGTAATAGATCTTACTCTCAGCTTTCAAAAATATATATTGTGTGGCACTTTTTTTGTATTCAAAAAGGGCTACTAGATTCTTACTGCTTTATTATAATTATAAATATCTAAATATGCGATTATAATAAATCTAAAGACTTTTACGCAGAAATGCAAAAATAATAACAAAAAAAATTATGCAAATTAGATACAATAGTTTTTGAAACATATTCAAACTGGCAATTTTTTTTTAATTGGGTAAATGCATCTTACAGCTTCAGAAAAAAATATGAATGGCAATAAAACTTATAAAGAATACCTTACATTTAAATGTGTATGTAGGCTGGGCGTAATTTGATCTAAACGTAATTGACCTGTTAAATCTGATCTTAATTATTTTTGTGCAACAATCGTATTGTTTGTTCCTTGTGCAAAATATGGTAGACAATCAAAATTTTGAAAACTTTGAAAAATATGATGTGCTTATTTGCTTTGGCCGAAGTAATTAAAACGCAGACGTAGCAATCAATTTGTATATTAACAGGTAAATGTAGTTTACTTGATATTAATTTTGATAATTAAGTAACTTTACATCTATGTAGGTTTCCAGAACGGAGTAAAATCACGTTTTATAGATTAAAAAGAAATTTTATTAATTATGGATCATTTTCTAACCCAGGCCAAAAAACATAATAAAGAAAATCGAGAGAATGATGAGGTTAATGTTTTAGCCAGTGTGGAGGGTAATCCTATAAGTTCTTGTAGAACTATAGAAAGTGTATTGGAGTTTCGAAAACAGGAATCCAAAGAATACTTCGTCACCATAAATATAAAGCATATAAATTTAGGCTTGTTCAACATCTACATCCTGGCGACGCTGAACGTAGGTTGCAATTGGTACTTAAACATGTTATATATAGTATAGTATATTGGGAAAAAATGTCATATGGTCAGACGAGGCACATTTTAGCAATTCGTTCGGGGGTTTTAAACAGGTGCAATAGCAGATTCTGGTCTCAAGAAAATCAATACCAAGTATTCCCCTAAAGACAACAAGGACGATTTGGACTAAACATTTCCTGCTTTATATTAGGATCAAAAATAAAATTTTACATTTTCGAAAGGAACTTATCCGCTCCTAGATATTTGGACATTTTAGAAATAGTTTAGCTTGAATTATTAGATGACATTCCTTTATCTCGCTTGAACCAAATTCATTTCCAACAGGATGGAGCTCTATCTCACAATGCGCAAATTATATGCCCATTTTTGGAAAAAAATTTTGGTAATAAATGAATTGGCACCAGTAAGATGGCCTCCTAGGTCTCCGGGCTTGTCAGTCTTAGATTTATTTTTATGAGGTTACTTGCAAAATAAAATATACCAAACTCAACATGATAACATTGAATGTTTGACAAATGCAGTTTGAGAAGCTTTCAGACATTTACAAGATCACCCTATTATTGTGCTTAATGCTATAGAGTATAGAACGTATTGGAAGAGTATGTAAAGCATATATAAGACAGAATGGTTATCAGTTCGAACATTTCTTTGGTAATTTATATTAGGCTTGTAAAATTGTAGGTAAGGTAACATTCATTTTTGAAGTTAATAATGTAAAAGAAATGCCACACAATATATATTTTTTGAAAGCTGAGAGTAGGGTCTATTATATAATAAAAAGATACAGAGGGTGTTCCATTTAAAAAAACAAAATGTTGGTTTGTTGCTTGCGAAGAAACTGACTTTTTGTGGGGGAAACTATGCACGCCACTAAATTCTACGGAAAATTCTGTATAAAACCCAATTTTCACCATTTCGATAAATTACAAGGCAAAGCAGTTACGACGGGTGCTTAAAATGTGCAAATTTTGAATTCTGCCTTGTATCTCAAATATTAATAGGACTATGACAATTCTGTTTGTGGCATCTTTCGCTTTACGTAGAACAGGGTCGCGAAAACCGCACCTTTCTATCTTTGTTCGCAAACGAGAACCCTACAATTTCAACCAAAATGGGACACAGTGTACAGACAAACTGATATCTTGTAAGATCGTTTGTAACTCTAAAAAGATATAATTGCTGCAAAAAAAATTAAAACCAAAAAAAACAGCAGATTAAATTTACACATTTAAGGATAATCATTAATTTGAGCTTTTTCAATGTAGTTACTATGCGGTAATTAATAGTAATTAAAAAAGTAATTCACCAGAGATTCTTTCTCAAACTTGCTGCCATATGGCAATAGGCGGTCGAGCCTAGGGAATCTTGTGTCTATTGATTGACAACAAGTCATTAAGAATCGTCTATTATTTTTAATATTCCTACTTCTTGTTATATTACTACCGAATATTATGAATGAATTACACATGAATTAAATTGTGTGGTTAACTATATCTACCTGTGTTGCATCGTTTTAGGCCATAATGAAGTTTCAATGAAATAAAATTACACCCATTATTTAAACATTGTGATATTTGGATCTCCATTTTTTTACTTTATAGGCGTATTTAGTATAGCTGTATGCTTGTGCTTTAATTTAATGTGTACTCAAGTATAATTCGAAACTGAGAATAAATTAAAAAATAGTTTTCTAGATTCTTTCTCAAATTTGTTGCCATTTAGCAATAGCCACTTGAGCCCTCGTATGTATTGACAGGCAACAAGTTTTTAAAAATCTGTTATTTTTAATATTCTGCCGTCTATTGTTATATTACTACTGAATATTATGAATGAATTACGCACTGTATTTTCCATTACAAAGAAAAATTACATTGTGTGGTTAACTATATCTACCTATGTAACATTTTTTAGGCGATCATAAAGTTTCAGTTGAACTTGCACCCGTTATTAAAACAATGTGATTTTAGATCACCGTTTTAACTTTGCAGGACAACTAATTAGAAAGTATTCTCCTGATCCTTTTTCAAACTTGTTGCCATTTGGCAATAGCCAGTCGAGGCTAAGTGCTGTCATGCTTATTGATTGGCAACATGTCTTTGAGATCTTGTGTCTATTGACTGGCAACCAGTTTATAAGAATCTATTATTTTTAATATTCCTCACTCTCTTGTCATATTACTATTGAATATTGCATTTTTTTAAGCGAAAATGAAATTTCAATCACACAATTTTGGATCACCTTTTTTTTTACGTTATAGAAAGAGAAAGAGTTAAAAAAGGCGGCAAGTTAAATGCGCACATTTACGGATACTCATTAGTTTACACTTTTTAAATGGATTGTTTATGCGGAAATTAAGTACTTGATCCTCTTCATAATAATTGAATTCTATGTGTTAATTAGAAACCAAAATGACCCAAATTTCATTTCCATAGTTTCATTAAAACCATAAGTATATTCGTTCCGTAATATGACGTTTTGTCATGTTATAAACGAATATCTAGGTAAAAACGGGTCTAAATAAGGTCACCAACCTACGTCCATTATTCACACTCCAGAAGTATTCATTTTATGTGGCCCTGCACAAGTATGACAAGAATTCTGCCAGAGTTATTAACTGAAAAAGTTGGACCTACTGTATAAGTAACTGACAAAATCGTGCACAAATATGTTAAAAATGTGTAACTGGAAAATGTGGTCATAGGACAATTTTATACGTGAGAAAACTGTAAAAAAGAAATTTTTATGAATAGGCATAGTTTATCTTGAAAAAAATTCAATTCATGAAAACAGGAACTTAAAATACAAAACAGGAAATCTTAAAAGTGTAACAGCTGTTAACTATTTAAATTTTATGTAATAAACTAATCAAAACGGTTAATGCTTAGTTCTGCAGCCCTTTATTCAAAAAAGTGTTTTGATAAATATCTCGAATACGTGCAATGACAAGTTTTTGAGCTCGATACCCTTTTTTATATGGATTCACCGGAAATATGCCTGTTGTTAAACGACCTCTAAGGGTTCATTATTTGTAACCAATCCTGTTTGAAGTAAAATACCGATGTTTGATAAAAATCCTGCAATTTAATCCAATTTTATGTGTTGATCACGTTGACGGGACAACATACACAAAGACACCGATAAGACAGGAGGCAAATGTTGTGTCTAGATTAAATTGCTACTGGCATTTAATTATTCATTTATCACAATTGTTAACCTCTTATCGTCACGTATTATGTAACAAAATGAGCTTTATGGTCACTAAATTAAAATGTTGCAATCTTGTTTTGACTTTCAATTTAAATTTATTTGATACAAAGTAACTAAGGCGGTGGTTTTAATCATGATTTATTTTTGGTCATTCATAAAAAAATAAAAATGTCATATTTTTAAATTATAACCTTCCTCACTAAAAAACTGTGATAAAAAATTAGCAGAACGCACAGGATATGACATGGATCAAATTTACATCATAAGCACATACCACGGGTGCACGTTCACAAAAATATCAGACACGTTTTCTACTATTAATGAAGTATTAAGCGAGAGGAAAAGAAACGGGTAGAGTTGATATTTTAACCAAATCTAATGGTGTAAGTAGCAAAAGGCAGACGCGAGGTAGACGAATTGCTTGTGTAGGTCAAAAGTTATACGTAGGCTGTGTTTCAGCACTAATGAGCTGGAATTAGTGTAATTAGTGAGTGTTATTAATTTGTATGCCAGCCTTTACCACTTAATGAAAATTTTCGTCCTAGAAACAGTTTCTTTACAAAATTGTTAATTCTTAAAAAGTATAAGGAGGGTGTGACTTTTTCCATCATAAAAATGATACATGAGGCGTCTACATTTATAATTTATACAGTTTACTTCTTATCTTAAACATCGTAAATTTGTTATGACATAGTGTTTCCCACTTCGTATAAATTAACTTATTTTTATAAGTTTATTATGAATTAATTGTTCCTTGCATTCATGAAGTATACGGAATTGTTTTTCGTGACTAGATGACCTACATCTTAAAATGCCTTCTTTAATTAACACATAATTTTAATTACAATTACGGCGTTACATACTTGGCGTTTTATGACAAGAGTGAATGAAATTTTATTTATAACGATTATAGACACGAGAATAATTAGAACCTTTAATAAGAAACTCCTATTTACAAAATGAACTAAAAGTAAATGATTGACTTTTGGTATTTCACATTTAATACTATATTAGGTCTAACGAATGAGCATAGCCTTAATTCATTCTTGGACAAAATAGCCAGTTGTAATTAATTTTGGGCTGTTTTAATTCCAGATAATCTGATGAAATCATCTATTTTACGCAATTCGTAATTACTATTATGAACTTTTTCTGACATTTCTTCTATTTTCTTTTCGTGAATCAAAATGTGGCGCGTGTTCAAGGTGCCCGCAGTACTTTGTTGGGGAGGGGCGTCAAATAGAAATTTGTTTGTTGATTTTATATAACATTTATTTATTCTATTTTAGAATTATAATCTTGTTCCTAAATGCGGGCAGAAATGAGCCTTAAGATCGTTTGTAACTCTAAAAGATATAATTGCTGCAAAAAATTAAAACCAAAAAACAGCAGATTAAATTTACACATTTAAGGATAATCCTTAATTTGAGCTTTTTCAATGTAGTTATTATGCGGTAATTAAAAAGTAATTCACCAGAAATTCTTTCTCAAACTTGCTGCCATATGGCAATAGGCGATCGAGTCTAGGGAATCTCGTGTCTATTGATTGACAACACGTCATTAAGAATCGTCTATTATTTTTAATATTCCTCACTATCTTGTTATATTACTACCGAACATTATGAATGAATTACACATTGCATTTTCAGTTGCTAAGAAAAATTAAATTGTGTGGTTAACTATATCTACCTGTGTTGAATCGTTTTAGGCCATAATGAAGTTTCAATTAAACAAAATTACACCCATTATTTAAACATTGTGATATTTGGATCTCCATTTTTTTTAGTTTATAGGCGTATTTAGTATAGCTGTATGCCTGTGCTTTAATTTAATGTGTGAGTCAAAAAATAATCTACTCAAATATAATTCGAAACTGAGAATAAATTAAAAAACAGTTCTCTAGATTCTTTCTCAAATTTGTCGTCATTTAGCAATAACCACTTGAGCCCTCGTATGTATTGACAGGCAACAAGTTTTTAAAAATGTATTATTTTTAATATTCTGCCCTCTATTGTTATATTACAACTGAATATTAGGAATGAATTACGCACTGTATTTTCCATTACAAAGAAAAATTACATTGTGTGGCTAACTATATCTACCTATGTAACACTTTTTTAGGCAATCATAAAGTTTCAGTTGAACTTGCACCCGTTATTAAAACAATGTGATTTTAGATCACCGTTTTTAACTTTGCAGGACAACTAATTAAAAAGTATTCTCCTGATCCTTTTTCAAACTTGTTGCCATTTGGCAATAGCCAGTCGAGGCTAAGGGCTGTCATGCTTATTGATTGGCAACAAGTCTTTGAGATCTCGTGTCTATTGACTGGCAACCAGTTTATAAGAATCTATTATTTTTAATATTCCTCACTCTCTTGTCATATTACTATTGAATATTGCATTTTTTTAAGCGAAAATGAAATTTCAATTACACAATTTTGGATCACCTTTTTTTTTACGTTATAGAAAGAGAAAGAGTTAAAAAAGGCGGCAAGTTAAATGCGCACATTTACGGATACTCATTAGTTTACAGTTTTTAAATGGATTGTTTATACGGAAATTAAGTACTTGATCCTCTTCATAATAATTGAATTCTATGTGTTAATTAGAAACAAAAATGACCCAAATTTCATTTCCATAGTTTCATTAAAACCGTAAGTATATTCGTTCCGTAATATGACGTTTTGTCATGTTATAAACGAATATCTAGGTAAAAACGGGTCTAAATAAGGTCACCAACCTACGTCCATTATTCACACTCCAGAAGTATTCATTTTATGTGGCCCTGCACAAATATGACAAGAATTCTGCCAGAGTTATTGACTGAAAAAGTTGGACCTACTGTATAAGTAACTGACAAAATCGTGCACAAATATGTTAAAAATGTGTAACTGGAAAATGTGGTCATAGGACAATTTTATACGTGAGAAAACTGTAAAAAAGAAATTTTTATGAATAGGCATAGTTTATCTTGAAAAAAATTCAATTCATGAAAACAGGAACTTAAAATACAAAACAGGAAATCTTAAAAGTGTAACAGCTGTTAACTATTTAAATTTTATGTAATAAACTAATCAAAACGGTTAATGCTTAGTTCTGCAGCCCTTTATTCAAAAAGTGTTTTGATAAATATCTCGAATACGTGCAATGACAAGTTTTTGAGCTCGATACCCTTTTTTATATGGATTCACCGGAAATATGCCTGTTGTTAAACGACCTCTAAGGGTTCATTATTTGTAACCAATCCTGTTTGAAGTAAAATACCGATGTTTGATAAAAATCCTGCAATTTAATCCAATTTTATGTGTTGATCACGTTGACGGGACAACATACACAAAGACACCGATAAGACAGGAGGCAAATGTTGTGTCTAGATTAAATTGCTACTGGCATTTAATTATTCATTTATCACAATTGTTAACCTCTTATCGTCACGTATTATGTAACAAAATGAGCTTTATGGTCACTAAATTAAAATGTTGCAATCTTGTTTTGACTTTCAATTTAAATTTATTTGATACAAAGTAACTAAGGCGGTGGTTTTAATCATGATTTATTTTTGGTCATTCATAAAAAATAAAATGTCATATTTTTAAATTATAACCTTCCTCACTAAAAAACTGTGATAAAAAATTAGCAGAACGCACAGGATATGACATGGATCAAATTTACATCATAAGCACATACCACGGGTGCACGTTCACAAAAATATCAGACACGTTTTCTACTATTAATGAAGTATTAAGCGAGAGGAAAAGAAACGGGTAGAGTTGATATTTTAACCAAATCTAATGGTGTAAGTAGCAAAAGGCAGACGCGAGGTAGACGAATTGCTTGTGTAGGTCAAAAGTTATACGTAGGCTGTGTTTCAGCACTAATGAGCTGGAATTAGTGTAATTAGTGAGTGTTATTAATTTGTATGCCAGCCTTTACCACTTAATGAAAATTTTTCGTCCTAGAAACAGTTTCTTTACAAAAATTGTTAATTCTTAAAAAGTATAAGGAGGGTGTGACTTTTTCCATCATAAAAATGATACATGAGGCGTCTACATTTATAATTTATACAGTTTACTTCTTATCTTAAACATCGTAAATTTGTTATGACATAGTGTTTCCCACTTCGTATAAATTAACTTATTTTTATAAGTTTATTATGAATTAATTGTTCCTTGCATTCATGAAGTATACGGAATTGTTTTTCGTGACTAGATGACCTACATCTTAAAATGCCTTCTTTAATTAACCCATAATTTTAATTACAATTACGGCGTTACATACTTGGCGTTTTATGACAAGAGTGAATGAAATTTTATTTATAACGATTATAGACACGAGAATAATTAGCACCTTTAATAAGAAACTCCTATTTACAAAATGAACTAAAAGTAAATGATTGACTTTTGGTATTTCACATTTAATACTATATTAGGTCTAACGAATGAGCATAGCCTTAATTCATTCTTGGACAAAAATAGCCAGTTGTAATTAATTTTTGGGCTGTTTTAATTCCAGATAATCTGATGAAATCATCTATTTTACGCAATTCGTAATTACTATTATGAACATTTTCTGACATTTCTTCTATTTTCTTTTCGTGAATCAAAATGTGGCGCGTGTTCAAGGTGCCCGCAGTACTCTGTTTGGGGCGGGTGTTTGTTGTATTTTATATAACATTTATTTATTCTATTTTAGAATTATAATCTTGTTCCTAAATGCGGGCAGAAATGAACCTTATGTCACAGAGTAATAAAAAATTGCTAAATTACACTAATTATTCAAACAATTTTCGGTATCGAACATTTATTAACTTTAATGATAATCATACATTACTATTATCGAAATGAAAAGTGCACAGTATCCCTAACAACATCGATATAGCCAACTACCCACACAACACTAAAATTTGCATCGGCACAACTCTCACAAACTGGGCGAAAATAAATATTTTGTTTGAAAGTTTTAGAAACTAAAATAGAATAAAACGTTGTATGTACCACGGGCATAACAATTGATTGTGGCTCTCGGGAAATTAAAAGCCCACCTTCGTCGTACTTAACATATTCCCTTGTGACATAATCTACTAATTATGCCCTTAATACATAAATAACTATTTTATAAAAAGTGAACAAAACATAATATAGTAGCCTCATTCAGGAACAAATTAAATTAAATAAAACCAATTAGTTTTTATTCTCCCTAAACCTAAAACATAAAAAATGATAAATACTAAAACATAATAACACTAATACTTAATAGTAATACAAAACAGTAAGTATGTTTTACCCAAAATAAAATAAGCCTTCTATTACTTTGATAATATTGGTCTAGTATTTTAATTGAAAAAAAATTGAAGTATATATAAGTTTATGTTCATTTGCTCATTTTTTTACAATGTTGCAAAGTAAGCTTTACAATTCTGCGATTTACATTTTTTTTCTATCTATTGTTCCCTTTCGTCGCATCTTCCATTATCAGTGTTCTCCTTTTCCATGTTTTTTTTCCTCCCTTAACTCCCTACTCTCTTTTATCGTATGTCTCATACTCTCCATCTCTTCACCGCATAATATACCATACCTTTCTTCGTCTTTCCTCCACTACTTGTTTCGCAACTCTTCATTATCGGATCTGAACCTGGCTATCATTTTTTTCTTTCCTTTCTTACCTTCTCCTTTAACCCTGCTGCTACCTTCGAGTCTATATGACCCGAAATCAAATTGTTGTTTAGATAACTTTTTTGTTTATTATTACATTGATGTTCCTCGGGTCATTATGGCCCGAGGCTGTAATACATTAGTAGGACGTATACATTTGTATTTCCAATTATTTTATATTGAAATTTGAGGATAGATGATATGCATATCATCACATGCTTGTTCAAACGTACCTACCTATGCGAGTTACTACAGCATTTTCGGCAGGTCTGTAGCCGAGTGTGCAAGTCGAAACAGGAACAGACTTGCGACTTGCAGCAGGTATAAATATCATATCGCAGTATGCAACCGCCAGCTTTGTTTGTTACGTTGCAGAATAAAGTGCGGTTTGTTTTACGTACTACTAGTTCTTCTAAAGTGCTGAAATAACAATAATGGCGAAAAAATATCTTAGTAGTGAAGACTTAGAAAAACTTATTGATAATTTGAGTGACATTAGTGACGATGAAGCTTCTGAAGAGGAAGATCATATCAGTGAAGATAGTGATTATGAACAGTCCGTCGATGATTTTTTCGACGATGCTGGACGGACAAATCCTACGCAATTGATTCCACCTGCTCAATCGGTTCAATCTAAAGATAATGCTATAACTTGGATGTTAGATCCATTTCCTCAATCAGGGCGTACAACTTATACGACGTAAAGAAATTGTCACAAGTTACATTCTGACCTCTTACTATGTTAGGGACTGTCAGGAAAGCAAGCCTGAGCTACCTATCATGGAAGTAAATAACGTTGTGCATAGTTCCAAATTTTATTTTACTGAAGATACCGCAGTGTCTTATATTCCAAAAAAATACAAGAAGGTCATTCTAATGAGTACGTTTCATAACCAGAAACAGATAAGCGACAGAGAAGACAAAAAACCACAAATTATACTTGATTATAATTCTACCAAAGGAGCAGTTGATACATTAGATCAACTAATCGGTGCATACACATGCAAACAAAAAACAAATCGATGGCCCATAATCTTATTTTACAACATTTTAAATACCAGTGCATATAATGCTTTCGCGAAATAAATCCAGACTGGAATAAAAAGGTTTTGTTCAAGAGAAGACTATTTTTGGAACTGGGCAAACAATTGATAAATCGTTACATTTTGTCCAGAAAACATCTTCCCCGTAATGAACAAGCAGCTGCAATTGTAACAGCTATTCAACAACCATTGGTGGAAAATTCTACCGTACCTCTTCCTGGAATTAGCAACAAAAACAAACGAGAACGCTGCAAATTTTGCCCTTCTAAATGTGATAACAAAACTAATATGACCTGCATTAAGTGTAAACAATATTTGTGTAAATAACACGTGATCTATTATTGTCCCGACTGTAAGAAGTGGTGGATCATATCAATTATTAGACATTTTTTTATTCCGTTTCCTTTTTTTTATTTAAATTTGGTTGAATTTGTTGTAAGTTTCACGTTTCATATAAAAAAAAAACATTGCATTACATCATTAGAGAAATAAAGTTAATAAATGTATAAAAATTGTTGTTATTTTGGTTTTAATTCATATTTCAGGAGTTCGGGTCATTATGACCCGAAGGAGTACAACTGTATAGTCTTGTCGAGGAGAACAGCAGGGTTAATCTTTCTATAATGTACATTTTATACTGTTCCTTTTAGTTTTGCCCATCTCTCTTGCTTTTGTACATCCCTATCTCTTCTTATTATGTCCTCTCTTACCCTTACTCCCTCTTCTCTTAATCTCGCTGTTTGTTCCCTCGTGTACCCGTTTCTTTTATAATATTCTTCTCTACTCTCTTGTCCGCATCTCACTCTCCCTTCCTTTATCTCTTTCCAGCATGCTTTTAATATTTTACATTCCGTTCTTCCTCTCATTTCTTCCTCGTACTTTATTGCCTTCTTCCCGCATCTGACCTTATTTTTTCTTCTTGCACTTTCTATCTTGTGATACACCGCGGTGCTTCCTTGTTAAGTCCTTATACCCAATTTCAGTATTTTTCTTGTAGTCCATCCACCTCTTTTTGCTGCTTCGACTCCCACATTTCAGCCGCATATAAAACCACATTTTTTATTAATTTATGGAATAACAGCTTCCTTTTCCCTAAGGCGATTTCAAACAACCTTTCCACAACTTGTACTATTACTTTATTTCCTTTTCTCACTCTTTCCTTTATATGTTCCTCATTCTTATTGTCCTGTATCATTGTATATCCCAGGTATGTGAAAATTAAGAAATATTTATACGATTTCGATAGATACTCAACAATCCTACGTAACGTGCTAAAACTACACTCTATAGTGCAAGAGGTACACGGAAAATGGAAGTATGCAGCTATCTTTAATAGCAGGAAAACATTTACAGTGCCCAATAAGATCTTCAATTGCTATGTTTTCAGCTACTTGAGATTGAAATAAATACTTTCCCCTAATATTTAACTCGTTTCCAAATCATCATTATTGTACAGATTTCTAACCTTAACTGCGAAAGATTTAACATTTAAGAACTTTATTTTTTTCGACAAAATATTAATCCAAGATAAGGAGGCTTCATGTTCTTTCGAAAATCTTATTTTTAAGGAAAGAATCACATAATCTAAATATGGGATAAATATAGATTTTTTAAAACAATCTGAATCGGATTCATAATTAGATCTACGAATTTGTCGCCCACAAATCCATGGTTTATAGACCTCCATGTTAAGGGACTCACAACTAAAGAATGCATTAGAAAAAATGTCAGTGAAAGCTGTATCAACTTCTTTTTCACAACCGTTGGTAATTAAATTTATGTGTTGGTGAACAAAATTATGGCAATGTAAACTTTCACCATTATTATACATAATTAAAATACTTAGCTTTTGGTTTTAAATAGTGTATTTTATATTTATATTTATACAGTTCTATACGTTTCGATAACACAATTATCGTGCTCAGTAATAATAAAATCTTTTAGAATTGTTTAAGGTATCAGAACAAATTTATGTAATATGAAAAAGTTAAAACACAAACATAATTGTTATTAATATAACATAATATATTAATATAAGATTTTGATAAACGTATAAAGCCAACTACGGAATACGATTTTAGTAAAGAATAACTGAATCTTTAATCAATTAAATATTGTTAAACTGCCGTGAAGATGACAAATCAGAACATACTCTAACGGTCGAAGGCTAACAGTGAAAAATGTTATAATCAAAGAGCAAATTTACAAACTTTAATTTGAAATTGATAAAAGCATTCTCACCAATTAAAGATCTAGTCAAGTCTAACAAAGAAATAGTTTATTGTTAATAATTGTAATTGTTACTGTACAGTGAAAACAGTAAACAGTACGTTTAATATGATTTTTAATTTTAACTACAGATGTTAAATTATTATAGTGCTATGGTTACTTAACACATAATTGGTAAAGCATTTACTTCAAGGTCTATGAAAAAAACATAGCAAAAACCTATTTACACGGAGATTTGCTTCTTGTCTATTGAAGGTATTAGGATGTTTGTATATCTCAATAACTCCATGTTATTAAAATGAATGTCATGATTTACACTATTGAAAAAGCAAGCTCGGCTACCGCAGATTTCTCTGGTGGACCGAATCTACAAAATCTCCTGTTCTTTACGTCCTGTATCAAAGCTACGTTTTGTGGTTCCAAGGTATACTTTTCCACAAAAACAAGATAACTTATACACTATGGAAGATGAGAATGGGTTTGAAACATCTTTAAATGACATTAAATGTTCTTTAATTTTTCTTGTAGGTTTAAAAACAGTCCTAATGTCATGATTCATTATGATTTTTTCAATTCTATCTGTAACATTAGTTGTAAAAGGAAGAAAAGCGTTACCAACATTAGGCAATATTTTTCTTTATGGTCATCTCTAGCAGATGTAATAAAATTAGTAATATCTTTAAGTGAACATCCATTAGCTTGTAGGGATTTGATTAAATAATTATATTCATTTTTCAAAAAATCAGGATCACAAATTCGTTCAGCTCGATCCACTGAAGATTTAATTACACCAATTTTTTGACGTGGATGGTGGTTTGATATCTAACAGTGTATCTCGGCTTTCTGTAAACCATAAAAGATAGTGAATTATTAGTTTTAGATTTAGTATGTCAAGAAATGGTAAACTTTCATTAGTATCCTTTTCCATGGTAAAATGGACGCAAGCATGTATTCATAAAAATTAAAAATTCATGTAATGCTTCTTCTCCATGTCTCCAAATAACAAATGTGTCATCTACATACATATCCCAAACTAACAGTTTTTTAGGCGCATTTTGTAACCTTAATGTTTCAAATTTTTCGATGTAGAAATTAGCTACAACAGGACTAAGAAGACTACCCATTGCTACATCATCAAGTTGTTAGCCATTAACCATTAGAGGGTATTCGGGTTTTTCATCTACAAGGCAGTTTAACAATATTTGATTTATTAATGATCTTTACTAAAATTGTATTCTATAGATGGATTTATAAATTTATCAAAGTGTTATGTTAATAGCGGGATTATCTTTGCGTTTTATCTTTTTCATATTTAAAACAATTCTAAAAGATTTTACTACTACTGTAACTGTAAGCGTTATCACAGCGTCTAGAATTATAAAAAACATACGAGGGTAAGGTGAATAGTTCTCGGCCTGACACAGAGATGGCGGTCCAATCAGGAAAAATTCATGTCTCCTGCCTGGGTGCACGTATCATTAGTTCGTATGACAAATTTCAACTTGTTCTCCCAAGTACTTTGTTTACACGAATTTTTGCAGTAGACGTCTTGCGTGTTTTTCGTTAAAATGGATAAACTTGAATGTCGTGCGGTCATAAAATTCTTCGTTTTGGATGGATTAACCCCAAACGAAGTTGATAAAAGTTTACGGGGACTCTGCTCCTTCCATGTCAACCGCTAAAGAGTGGGCAGTTGAATTTAAACGCGGTCGCACATCACTCGGATATGACCCACGTGAAGGACGGCCAAAAACCTCAACCGCACCAGAAACCTTTGAAAAAGTGCATGATATCGTGTTGGACAATAGGCGAGTAAAGGTGAGTGAGATAAATGAATCTTACATACAGAGTTAGTGATGCGAAAGATCTGTGCAAGATGAGTGCCGCATTTGCTGAATGCCGATCAAAAGCAAATACGAAAACGATTTTCGCAGCAATATTTGGATCGATTCAATAGGGATTCAACCGATTTAGTGCAGCGATTTGTCACCACGGATGAGACATGGGTCCAGCACTAGACGCCGGAAATGAAACAGCAGGCTAATCAGTGGGTGGAAGCCGGTGGTTCAGCGCCAAAGAAAGCGAAATCGATCGCATCTGTAGGAGAGGTCATGGTCAGCGCTTTTGGGATGTGAAAGGGATCCGGTTAATTGATTACCTTGCAAAAGGGAGAACAATTACAGGCGAATATTACTCCAACCTTCTTAACCAGCTGGATTTCAAGATTCGCGAGATGAGACGTGGCTTGAAGAAGAAAAAATCAATTTTCACCAGGACAGCGCACCTGCACACAAGGGTGCATTGGCGATGGGAAAACTGCGGGATTTGAGGTACGATTTGCTCGGTCATCCCCCTTATTTTCCTGATATGGCACCCTCAGACTTCCATCTGTTCCCAAACTTAAAGAAACTTGTTTCTGGGAAGCGCTTCGCATCCAATGAAGAATATTTTCACATCCTTCCAGGCTCTCACTTCCGGGAAGGAATACAGATGTTGGAGAAACGCTGGACCAAGTGTGTTGAAGTCAAAGGAGATTGCATAGAAAAATAAGTCGTAGTCTTTCATTGCCAGGCCGAGAATTTTTCACCTTACCTTCGTAAATATAAAAATACACCATTTAAATCCAAAAGCTAGGTATTTTAATCTACCAAATTAATTGAAACACCTTCTAGCGTATTTGCAACTGGTTCTAAAATATTTGAATATTTACTTGCCATCGTTAGACAAATAACAAATGTAAAAGAATTTATGGGAGCCCACAAGTTAACTGCTCTTCTTGTATTAGAAGATTCCATTAAAATATTCCTAGTTTTTATATCGAGAAGAATTTTAAATATATTATTAAATTTTTGAGTAAAAATACGCAATATTTATATTTAACTAACCAACGAGTTTCACAAAACAGAGGTATATTGGGAATTAGATTTCTTCTTAAAAGTACTATTACGTCCTTAACGGTACCAATGGTATTGGGAATTTCAGTTATTTGACTGATGTCGTTTATTACTAAATTTAACCTGTGGGAGACACAATGAAACTAAAATGCTTTTGTATACGTATCTTGTATAATCTTCTCAACCCCGTGAATTGCACCAGCCATTGTTAAGCATCCATCATATCCCTATCCTACAAGTTTGTCCATATTTAAACCTGATTTTTCTAAAAACTACAAATTAGAAGAAGCTGTGCTATCAGCGCTTAATTTATCTAATTTCACGAACCGAAGAAGCTCTTCTTTCAGAGTACAATTTTCATTCTCTTCGTATATATATATATATATATATATATATATATATATATATATATATATATATATATCGTATGACAATAGATAACTGCTCACGTCCTGAAATCTCGGCAGTCTCATCAGGCATTACACTGTAATATTTAGAAGAATATGCTTCTTCTATTCTATTTGTTCATATTACTTGTCCTGCTAATGATATTATTTCATTTTGCATTCTGTAACAGGTGTATTTAGAGTTATCAGCTGCGTTAAGTAGTTTTCAGAAGTTTTATCACCTGAATTAAAGATCTGTGAATTTGCCAGAGGTTTTGCTGATTTCTCTTAAAGGCAAATCACGAGTTGCACAAAAAACTATTGTTTTTATAATTGGAAGATTTTTTTTCTATTTTCCGTAATATTTTTCTTTTTTCCTTCATCAATTTGAGACAATATGTCAAGTTTTTTATTAGATAACACATCAATAAAATGTTTGGCATGGATAGCTTAATCTTTACGCCAGGTTGAACTAGAATGGTTAATTGAATGCGTGTGGAAATCTCTATATTTTATAAATGGTCTTTTGATAAATGCGGGCGGGAAGACCACGCAGTACTTACTAAGTGCATCTTTAAGCACTTTAGAATAAACCAACCAGTCACACTTATCAAGCCATTTGTGTATAAGTGGTCGTCGATTTCGTTCAACAGCCTGCCTAAAATCATAGATAGGAGACGGTGTATACGGAGTTCTTAATAAATCCTATCTTTGTTAGCCGATATCGATGAGGAATTTACAAAATTCCCAACGTCTTCTGATGGTGGAGTGAATACTCAAAACTGTCGAATATGGTCAACAGAAAAACCACATGAAATCGTTCAGCAAGGTCTTCATGACAAAAAAGTCACCGTTTGGTGCGGTTTCACAGCTAATTTCATCATTGGTCCATACTTTATCGAGGAAATACAGAATGGGAAAGCCGTATCTGTAACTGTTACTGGTGAACGATACCTGCAAATGTTAAGGGATTATGCAATTCCACAGTTGCAAAACGAGTACGAAGGAATTGAAAACATGATTTTTATGCAGGATGGAGCACCTCCGACCAGTTAAAGAATAGTTAACTGGGGTTTTCAAGATCGTTTTATAAGCAGACATTTTGCAAATTTAGAGCCACTAAGGACGCTCGATATTAACCCAGTGGATTACTCTCTGTGGGGTTATTTAAAAGATTTGGTGTTTAAAACATGTCCAACAACGCTGGAGGAATTAAAGGACAGTATTAAGCAGCAAATTCGTGCAATTCAACCAGAAATTTTGCATAGTTCTGTATACTATTTGGAGTAACGGTCGGTAATTTTACAACAACAAAATGGAGGTCATATCGAAAAATTGCGGTAACTAGTGTTTGGCATCAGAAATTCCATTATTTAAGCAGCTAGATTCCATTTACTTTTTGTTATTAATTTTATTTGTTAAAAATATATAATAAGTTGAAACATGTCCCTTACTTTATGATAACCCTATATTTCTATTCCAAGTGCTAGGTTCCGCTTCTATTATTGCATGTTGTCTATGTTCGCCGTGAGTATGTCCCTTATAGTGACATATCCATTTTTCAATAAACCATTATAAATATACAAATATCAATCAAATCAGTATAAACCAAATTATCTGATACATGTTGCGACTGTATATATTATCAATAAAATCTGAACCCCATAAGCATAGACAACTTTAATTCAAAAGGTACTGCGAACCTCTACGCACAGAAAACAAACAAAATAACGGCTCGACGACAGCGAGGCTGTCAGCTGAAAAGTGATTGAGAACTAAGGCACAGCGCGACCGGTTGAAGTGATGGTTATGTGATTATGCTAGTTGCCAGTTATGCTCAAAAGGCGCGTATTCCATTTACGTATAATAACATTTCCCTAACTTGGTTTTTGTTTGTTGTATATTGTTCTTCAAATATAAATATTTAAAAAAACTACTAAAGTATTGTGCATAAAAAAGTACAAAATATCAAAATCTCACAGTGGTGCGGTACCCCCGCGGGCGCCCGAAACCAAACTACCACCATGCGCTGCTATCAGGCATGGACTAGGGAGAGTGATGAACGCCGCGGAAGAGAAACCGGGGGGGGGGGGAAGGGGGGCGAAGAAGAACAAATTAGGTGCAGGACCGCCATGTTCAACTTATGGCAACAAGAGACCGATTCTCAACTACCAGATGGATTGCTGATCAATGGTTAGCTAACGAAGGTAGTCCCGTATCCTTAGAATGGTTTAACGCAGAATCAGAGCTTTCAGATTACAATCCTATCGGTCACATCTTGTGTTACCACTAATGGCTCAACATCCACGGCAAAGTTTGGAGTGGTGTAGGTTGCGACTGCACTGAAACCAAGAGTGGTGTTCACTGATGAATCCCGATTCTGTTTGGGGATGCATGATGGCCATATGAAGGTTAGACGAAGACGTGCGGACAATGATGACTAAGACTTTTTGAGGCCCGGGGCGATCTTTAATTTTGGGCCCCCTGACGCCCTCCAGATTTAAATATTTACTCAATTAAACACAATGCAGATGGAAAATCAAATTTTAATCAATATTTTTACCACGTTACAAACAAATTTACAAGTGAAAAATAAGCAAAGACACTAGACAAGTAGTTAAAATTATACTAACTTCAAATTATGTTTTCTGGCATCAAAATCCAAAACCGACGCTACTTTTCTTTCGATGGACAAAATAGCCAGACTGGAAAGTCGTTCTTCGTCATGGTCAATCTAAGATAATTTTTGATTAGTTTACTTTTTGAAAAACTTCTTTCTAATGACGCCACTGATTGTTAGGAAATACTGAAGGATTAGACATAGGTTGGGTATGGATTCGGTAAAGTTCTATTTAATAATAAATTCAAAAAAATTTGTAGCGGTCCATGAAGCGGCTTCCTCTGTTGCAGTATTAGTTGCGCTTAAATTTCTTCGCAATCTGTAGACTTCTTTGTATACTTCTTCCTTATCAAAGTCACCGTAGACTAGGTTGAGCTTTTCTATGGCCTGTTGATTTTCAGATGCTTTTATCAGAAGTTTTGGTTGTACAATATGGAATAATGCTAGATATGTTCTCCATAGCAGTGTATCTTGCAGCCAATTCTTGAATAAATCGATCCAAGCACTGGAACATAGACCTGCGAAGCTCCTCTTGTAAAGTTAAGCCGGCGTCAGCGGATATTTCCTCGGATAGATTCTTTTTTACTTTTCGTCTGCCACGTTGCTCAATATCTATTCTCATTTCTTCACATTTTTGCGTGCCAAATTGTATAGCCGCAAAAAACAATTGCAGTGCCTTCATTTTTGTCAAACCCATGTCAAGTGTGATTTCAGGTGTTTGTAAATATTTTTGGGTGAGATTAACTTCTTCCAAAATCATATTCCAGAACTCCAAGTAGCATAAGAATGTGAAGTCACATATTACCGGAAGTAGTACGCTTGCTGCAGATCTAGTAACCACATTCTCTTTCGAGAGATCATACATTTCTTCCAACGCAAGGACCAGTTGTTCTACATTGTCTGACAGCTTTAACGGAATCATGATGAGCACTCCAGCGTGTATCAGAAAATCTTTTTAAAGTTTTCCCAACCTTTTGTATTAGTATTTCCCATCTGTGGGTAGAAACGGAAAAGAATGAATATAATTTTTCTAAAGTGTCGAAACAGGTTACACTTGATGGGCACATGCGGAGAAATGTACACCACAAAGATTCAATGAGTGATTTAGGATTAATATCTCGTATTTTCCTTTGAACTCCTCCATGTACACCAGAAATTCAGGCGGCTTTATCGTAGTCCTGAGCTCTACAAAGTTGAATGTCCAAACCATCTTTTTCTAACTGTTTTAGGATATCATTTGACATATCACTTGCCGTCTTTCCTGACATAGAAAAGAAACCTAAGAAGGACTCCCGAACTTCCACAGTTCCTTCTTTGATATGGACATATCTTATTATTTCACTCATTTGGTCGGTATGGCTCTCGTCTGGAGTACTGTCAAACATTATTCCATAATATTTAGATTTTTTTATATACATGACTGAAAATAGAAAGGAATTCATTCTGGATCCCTTTTGATAAATAAGAAGGTACTCTTTGTGATCCACCTGTAGCTTCTTGAAGTTTTGACCAGTGCTCACTTAATACGGGGTCGTATTTTGCCATCATTTTCACTAGTTCTATGAAATTACCTGGTTTTCTGATGAAGGATTCTTCTACGTCCTCTAAAAGCAAGATTCTGCTGAGCCAAAAATAGTGTAATATCCAAAAGTCGATGCAGTATGTTTCGCCATTTTTTTGCCTCGCGATTTGTAATGTCTTCGTTTACTTTATCTATAGTTTCATTGTTTTTCAACCCAACTGTAAGAGTTTTCCATTTTTCCAAATTGGATACATATTGATGAGATGACTCGTGAAGTGAAATATTCGGGTTTAATTTCCACCATTTTTGATAACCAGAAACGAATGGTTTACTCAGATCGTCCGTGGACGCCAAGAGTCGACAGCAAAAGCAATATCGCATATTGGTCCATTTCCGAAGATATTTTTTTCCGTCTCCCACAGTTGAGTAAAACCATGATGATGTCAAGCTACGTTGTGATCCCTTAGAGTTCGCCTTGTCTATGAATAGAATTAAATTGACCATCTTTATGTTGGAATGTCTCACTACCTTGCTTAATAATCTCAAGTCGAATGTGATCTGGTAAGGGCATTGGCCAGTTCGCAGCATCATTGGAATCTAAGACTTCATACTCATAGTCAAAACTGGTTCCTCCTTTTGGTTCTGAACAAGAGCTCGTTTCTCCTTCTTTCTCCCCTTCAACAAGGCACATGTTTTCGATGCATATTATCTCTTCGTTGTGATGCATCTATACTTGTTGTCACCTTTTTCTCATTCTGTATATCTACTTCTGGTATTTTGTCCTTGTCTTTATGTCTTTCTGTTTCTACTAGTTCGGTTTCTTCTTGATCTTAAAGAAATAATAAGATTTTTTTTACAAGTAAAACTTTTCATATATTGTTAGTGTTGTATTTATGAGCGAGTACTGATAATCTGTCAATTTAAAATATAATATAAAGTAATAAAGTATTTATATATAGTTTGTGTATGTATGTATATTTATTTTCATGATTTTAACTACGAAATAAGCAGTCGCTTATCATATAAAATATACACAATTTATGAATATGAAATTTATTATTTTAACGATATGTGGACTGACATACGTAGGGAAAAGCTGAACAAGTGGAGTCGGAATTTTTTATGATATATTCTGCAAATCGGTATTCTGCGTAAGATGCAGATAAATTAAATCTAAATCTCTGAATGCCTATTGAAATTAAAAAGCGACTAGAAATCGTCACTGGTGCGGACTGCGGGGCACTAATCACGCAAGCCCATCTCGCATTTGACGAGTTTTAAACTCAAGCGATGGAGTAATTTATCAATTATTATTATTATTGCTGACTGTCTCTTCGTTCTCTTGTTAAAATAATCAATCATAATTAATAGTATACAGTAAAGTAAAATTTGTGTAAAAATTATGAAAAAAATAAGCAATAATTCTTACGACTTGACACCTCGATGTTGCTTTCTTCGTTTTGGCTAGAGCGTCTCTTTTCAGTAACATATTTCAACAGCGATCCAGGTAGTAATTCGGCCTCCTTAGCCTTTGCCTTCTTTATCTTCCTTTTTTGGTATCCACTTGGACCACTTCTCTTCACTGTAAGTAAAAGAAGAAACAAACATGTAGGTATTCAATAAATTATAAAAACGATTAAACGAAACATGTAGTTTGTACTCACTTTCACTTATTCCAAATGAACGGCCTATTCGCGCGTTCTACTGAATAGGTGGTTCTTCACTTCACTAGTTCACTTCAACTCGTACAAGCTCGTACATTAATTATCTAGTATACAATCAGTGCGTTTGCTTTGGAAGACAAATACCTCGCGACTGGCGCGGCGGCCAAAGGCGCGGCGCGGTAGTGGAGGTGACATCAGCGATGGGTGCGATGCGATGCAATACGACAACGTGATGCGTATTCGAGTCTAGTGCTGGGTTGCCGCCGCCGTCGCCGACGACGAGAACTGCCATAAACTTATGTATTTATTATTTTGAACCTATGTATTAAGCGAGCGGGGCCCACGTGCTCGACGACATCCGTCTCGTAAGAACTATATATTTTTTTCTATACCAAACTGGACCCCCCTTAGGTGTGGGCCCGGGGCGAACCGCCCCCCCCCCCCCCCTTAGTCCGCCAGTGCGTGCGGAACGTCGAAATATTAAAACTGTAGGGATTATGGTATGAGGTGCTATAACTTATGGGAGTAGGCCTCGTTTGGTATTCATTCGAGGCAATATGAACGCACAACGATATGTGGATGAGGTGGTAAAACCCCATATTCTTCCATTTCTTCAGCAGTTGGAAGACCCACTTTTGCAGGAGGGTAATTCCCGTCCCCATATTGCAAGACGTTTTCCACCCAGATCTCCCGACCTTTCGCCCATCGAGCATGTTTGGGATATTATGGGGAGAAGACTTAGGATCTTCCAGCACCCTCCGCAGATGCTGCCAGCTCTACAGCATGAATTACAGGATACTTGAGACACAATATCTCAAAAGAACATCGTCCATCTGCTAGAATCGATGCTACGATGGGTGGTGGAGTGTATAACCAACGGGGGGGGGGGGGGGGAACCCATTATTAATAAGAATTATGTTTGTATTTTGTTCTTTTTCTTTGAAATTTTAATCAAATGCTACCTATTAGTAGTTAAACGTTTCTGCATGCCGATGACAGTCTTACTCAGTAACAGTGGGGATGAGCTAAATACTGCTCTGGGAAATTTTGATACAGTCTGTGAGAGCATGCTTAAAGGTAAACGTGAACAACACTTAGGTTGTGGTGTTCAATCGAGAAGGTGGAAAGGAGAGTAGAGTATTTACTCTGCAAGATGAAATTGTGGAACAAGTGAACGAGTTGGTGTATCTGGGTACAATGTTTACTGCAGATGGTACAACGGATGGCGAGATTGGACGAAGGGTCAATGCTGGAAGGAAACTGATCGTGGACGATAATGAGAAACGAAAGCATGAGTCTAGCTACGAAACGAGCAATCTATAATAGCGTGTTTGTCCCGTTAGTATTGTATGGAAGTGAGAGATGGATATGTCAAAAAAGGCACGAAAGAAAAATAAATACCGTGGATATGAGATTCCTGAGAAGCGCATGTGGTAAAACGAGAAGGGATAAGATAAAGAATGAGTGTATAATGACGGAGTGTGGCGAGGAAAAGACGATGATGGATGTGTATAAAAGTAGTACACTACGTTGGTTTGAGAGAATGAACGCAAGATTAATGAAGCAAATATATGTGGGTGAGATTAAAGGTAAGGCCGGGCCAGGTAGTCCGCGTGAAACTTGACTGAATGTAGTACAATGTATGATAAAAGAAAGAAAGATAAGGAGTTTTAAAAATAAAAACACGTGTCAGAGACAATGTATGAATCTTGCGGAAGCTAGGGAGGTATGCGGAGATAGGAAAGCACGGAGAAAGATTGTGAATGAAAAATAAATAAGAGGCAGGAATTGTTTTGCCTACCCCGCAAGGGATGGCGTGAAGGATATGTTATGTTATGTTAATTATGATTTCAGCTTATATAATAAATTGTATAAAAATAACGTTTTTTTAGATATTTTTTTTACAAAACCAAACAGAATTTTAAAATGTTTGTATTGAAATTCATGTTAATTTCTTTTGGGAATTTTGTCCCGTGGTCTAATACCTACATTTGTGTAGCTTTTATATATGTGTCGGAATAAATAAATGCATGTATACTTTTGAAAATGATGATGGTAATGCAGCAACGATTACTGGCGAGCGATTATGATCGACAATTTTGTGCGTCCCGAGGTAGAAAACATGCCTGATGTGTGGTTTCCTCAAGCCGGGACCACTGCCCACACGTATCCAGCCACAATGGAGCTCTTAAGGGAAATTTTTGGCGAACGGATAATTTCGCGAAACTTGACAATCAGTTGGCCGCCACGTTCACTCTACTTAACGGCAGCTGATTTTTTCCTTTGGTCTCAGCTCAAAGACAATATTCAATTTTAATTTTTAATGGTAATGTGACTTATGGCCCACCCAGTACATCATCCATTTTACGTTTTTGATTAACTTGACAATACAAGCAAAACCCCTAATTTTTACTCAAAATTTTCCACCAACCAGGATTCTAATAAAATCGTAAATTAAGGTATTTTCCATTGTTATTTTGGTTAAGCAATCATTTCAAACAACGTTATTAAGTAATACATGTAGTATAAGAACAAATCTTCATTTTCTAAGAAGTATTACACCGTTTTAGTACGGTTATAAAAACATTTTGCAATTAAAAACCGAAATTTAAAATCGATTTATACGCCATAAAAACGTTATTAAACGCTAATTTAAAAAAAAAAGTAATTTATGATGCACAATAAAGTATATTTGAAGAAAACATATGTTTAGGATTGAAAAGGATAAAAGAAGTGTAATTGTCACATATGCAGAATGTTTTAATTACTACTCATTAACGGCTCCAAGGCGTGAGAAATAATAATTACTACGTAAAGCATTCTGTTCTAAATTTTTCAATACACCAAAATAGATATATTTTCTCTTTACATCGTTTACATGCAATTAAAAACAATACGGATTGCGTAATGACCTAAATATATTATGTAAAGGAAGTGACGTACCGATATTAGATCGTACGCGTTGCATTTAATTAAGTAGGAAGTTCTAAGATTTTTTTCTTGAATACTTAATATTCGAAATGATCTATATACTAACTGTAACAGGTGAATTAGATAGATTGTAATATTATACGGCAGCAAAACAGAAAAATAAAGTACACTAGGTCCTCTCACCTTACACTCAAAATATCAAATACACGATAGTATCGTATATCCTCATTCATAAACTACGATTTAAAAAGTTGACTTGATGAGTCACTTAGACGAATTTGTCAACTTCATTCATAAATTGTTCCGTCTAAACACTTACCATATTTTTTTTGCTAGACTGTAATTAAACAATTGATGTAAATTGAGACGAATTATGTTTTTACAGACGTATAAAAACTTACAATTAGTAAATGCTATTGTGCTTTTTTACATGTATTTTCGTCTAATTCCAAAATTTGTGTTAATGAAGTGACATGTTTTCGCCCCGGAAAAATCGCTCAATTAATTGCCCTAGTAATAAGTGTAAAATTAAACAAATATTATTAGTGTCACAAAAGGATAAATGCGAATACTTGCGTTTTTAGATTTCATATATTTCGAATTCTTTTAAAACATTTACTGAAGACGACAACCGTAATTGTTATCGAAATGATTAGATTTGTAAAAAATTCATAAAAATAGACGATTACATACTCAAAAGATAAGTTAAATTATGAGTGATAATCGTGAAAGTTTGCATTTTCAAACATTTTAGTCTTGTACTTATGAGACTAACAGTAATTATTGCAGAATTCCAGCTTCGGTTGGTATATACTTAACAAAAATTTTTTTAATTATGGGTAGATACCCGGTACTTCAAAAAGGTATGAAAACACCTCAATTATATAAACAGTGATCCGTGATATACTTGGTATTTCACTAATCATATTACTAAACCGTATCAAATTTTTTTCAATCTTTGGTAAATCTAGTGAACTATGCGTATAAGTACATTACTCATAAAAAAGATTTTATTTATTTGTATCAGCGGCGTGTCCTGCAACACTTGTAAGAGATCCAAATCGAATTCTAAATGTGTTTCGTTTTAATTAAATATTTTTTTTGGGTTTTTGCCTGTATTTTACTAATACTCTACGAATGCACAGAACTGCAAGAAATTAATTTGATCCAAACTAAGATAACGTTTGCGTAAGAACGTAATACGGTACATGGACGCATTACCCGAAGAGTCTGGGGGGTAACAAATACCCCTCAGTGAAGGAAAAGGCAAGAAGAAAAATGTCCATTAAATTAGAAAAAAAATTATGAGTCTCTAGTGTAAACGACAAATTTAGTGGTTGTTTATGGTAAGAATTTAATTTTTTTTTAAATTTATTTAATTCTGTATTTTACTTCGGTTTTTAAAAGTACATAGTTAATAAAATGGCGAGCGAAACGTCACTCGTTTGTATATTTTCCATTGAAAAATTTGGGCGATCTCGGAGATGCTTAAAAAATTCAAGGAAATTCATTTAAAAAAACCGCTGCCAAATTATCTGCCATACTGCTTTCTCATATATGTAAATAAATAACTTCAAAGCCCAAAATACCTGAATTTGAGTCACATCGGTTTTTAAACACGATAATTCCCTTTTTTTTGATCCGCCATTTTGAATTTTTAAATTTTGACAAATAATTTATTCTTAGCGATCTTAAAAACGCCCAATATCCGACTTTAATTGAAAAATCTGGAATACTGGAACTGTGGCAGGTTCTGTAACAAACTACACCCACGTACTACAGAAAATTAAAAAACACCGAACACGTTTCGATAGCTACGCTATCATCATCAGCGGTCAACTAGAGTGGATTAAAGAGAATTTCTGACATATATACCATCAGCGAGTAACGCTTCGTTGCTAATCTGGTGAAAGTAACGGTTATGAAAGTTGAATGAGTTCTGAGTAGCCTAAAGGTCCTGGGTCATCATTATTCATTAGAATTTGTTTGTTTTGTGTGGTACGTGGGTGTATTTTGTTTGTTACAGATCCGACTTTAAAATTTTGCACTTTAAAACGGTGCGCCACTGGCAGTTTTAAATTTAGATAGTGTTTACAGGTTAACAAAGTTGCAAAATTGATCAATACCTGAATTTTAGTCATATCGGATTTATGCACGATAATCCCCATTGTTGATCCCCATTTTGAATTTTTAATTTTGACAAATGATTTATACTTAGCGATCTTAAAACCTCCAATACCCTTCAAAAAAATCGGTCGATAAATTAAATAAACACGATAATCCCCTTTTTGATCCGCCATTTTAAATTTTTAATTTTGACAAATGATTTATACTTAGCAATCCCTGACCAATACCTGACTTGCAAAAATCGGTTGATAATTAAAATGCACAATTTTGTACCCTAAAACGGTGCGCCACTGGTTATTATATATATTTTATTTTGAAATTATATAAAAAAGTATTAGTTTGTTTTTTTAATTCTTTAACTTTAAAATTTGAAGCAATGAATTTTTTTAATTTTCTAATCCCCCAAAAATGCCCAGCCATGGTTGGATTTTGCTCATTAAACAACTTGACCTAAATTTTATGGCAAAGAATTTGTGTACTTAATTTCATATCGATAGCTTTAATGATTGAAAAGATAGGCCACACACACATAAACAGACACACAGACACAAAATTTTATTTCTAAAAACTTGTTTTTTATCGATAGCTTTAATGTTTCAAAAGATATCGCGCACATTCACATACAATCAGACACGAGATTTTCTTTTCTAAAAATGTTTTCCGTATTGTTTAAGCCATAAAACGTCGATAAATGTAAAAAAAAAAAAATTTAACCGATTACATACCTTTCTCTTTATACGTACGTATATGAGAAAGCAATTATCTTTCGACATTAAAAGTTCTCACAGTAAACTAGATTTTTCGCTGGTTCTGGTCCAAATTTTATTCATATCAGAAAAAAACCTTTCTGTGGTGGCGTTGGATCTCGGTAAACACATGCACATTTCAACAATTTTTAATATGTTGTTGTGTGGCATGTCTTGACTCTTGAAGTGGTTCAATCTCAATAGAAATCCAAACTTTTTTCAGCTCTTTTATTTTTTGACTGGTTATATATTTTTTAATGCAAAATTTTATCAAAAAGTTCCGACTCATCTATACGAATATCAGGGTGTTGTTTTGGAAAAACAGCTAATGAGTTTCCAACATCTGACCACAGAGTTTCTATTTTAGCAATATCCAACGAAACGCTTATTCAAGTAATATAAAACTTAGTCACTAAGGTTTTAAATTGAGTTGCGGCAAGGTGTTCTCCTGCATTTGCCAAAGCCTCTAGCATAAAGTTTACTTTATTTGGCAAAAGACTTCATTTTTCCGTTGTATTAATTGTTACCTTTGTACCTCTGCCAGTGAAGATTTTTCAGATTCCGCTTGCAGCACATATTTATGAAGTGTAGAAGCTTGTGAGTGAAGAAACTATGTATAACCAAACTTCAAAAAATTTTTTTGAAACTATAAGAATCAATCTGCGACAATTTTCTTGAAAGAAGAAGTAACTGAGTAACTCTGTAACGGTTTGAACATTTATAATATTCTTTTATTGAAGGTAACAACGCTAACCATCTGGTTTTACTATATCCGAACAGTTTTGGTATTCAACGTTAACAAACTCAAAAATCTTTTAATTGTTCAACTCGAACAATATAAATGTAGACATAGCCGTACAGTTTTACAATAATGGCATCGATGTCAATAGGCAAGCAGTCTGTTGATGTTTGAATACAGTTATGAAGGATACGAGCAGCACAATTCACATCAACTAAAAGTCTATTAAGTAACTGTTGAACTTTATGAAAGACGTTATTTTGGCCGTCTTGCTACTCCTCCGAAATTGCAATTTGTGTTGTCAACGCATATTGCCATTACTTTTGTTGTTAATTCGTATTTGTCAACCGTTTTAATAACATATTGGGATATATTGTCTGAAGTTTCACCTACAAGATCTTGAACTTCCAAAAGTGTTACTTGAATGCCGTTGTCTTTCATAACGTATCTTACGAGACAAATTTTACGCTACCGTGATTTAAATAACCGGTGTAGATTGTTACAAGATCATTTTGTAGTGAGATTAATGATTATTTTTATAAAATGTTACACACAATACGTTCTAGCACATTTTGTTGAAAGCAATTCTTATTAGCTAACTAGTGCAATCCACAGAACGAAAGAACTGATTGTGGATCATGTCGTATGACAAAGTACAGTCAATCGCACCTAGCTTTTGTTCTTCATTTCCAAATGTGTCTTTACAGAAAAAATACGACACTTTGCTACTACTAGAAGTAGCAATATACTGTCTTTTATGATTAAGTGTCGATATGCGTGAATAACATCCGCCTTTCCACCAATGTGCTAAATGAAAATTGCACAACATTTTGAGCACTTTATATCACTATCTGAGGTTGTCTTTTAATAAATTGATATTCATCATTTCCAAATCTCTATTAAATGCACATTCCATATTTTAGCATTTTCTGATTATTCTACCGTCCGTAGATTACACTAAACGATTATTTTTTAAAAATTTAATTAATCGGATGATTTTCACCTAATTCCAGTAAAATATTTATTTTATTATTGTTTCAAATGCTAAGCATTCATTTTCAAGTGCTTTTATAACCGATTTAAAAACTAAATATTTGAAATCTATCAAATAAACAGATATTATGATTATAAATAACAGAGGTGGTAGGGTAGTAACGGTAACAGTATTAAAAATTAAACATAAACAATAAAGGACTAAACTAAATCTAATAATATGGTTGTAGTATTGCCGGATTCTGAGTTCACCAATTTGGTTTTATCAAATTTGGTAATATAAATCGCCTCAAAAATGTCTAGATGGCATGGGTTTGATACTTTTTAATAATTTCATTTTATTAATGTCTATGTAATGGCCATAATTCAGTAGATGTTCAGCCACGCTAGATTTTGAAGGTTCATTGTTTGAAAGCGAAAATGTTCTTTAAATCGTGTTTGTAAATTTTAGATGTTCTTCCAGAATATGTACATCACAACCATCTTGACATGAAATTTTAATATATACCTGAATGTTAATCTGGTATAATGTCTTTAGATTCCAAAATTGCAAAGTATTTTATTTAAAAGCCACTAATATTGTTTTTTACAGCACTTATGCATCGAGTTGAACTGATTTAAAAATGGTAAACTAACGGATTAAAGGTCTACATTTGAAACTACAGCTTAAGAGTTTTCTTTGTTGAAGTTTCATGTTTTCGAATCACTGAAATAGTTTGTCAGAATATCCATTAATTCCACCTAATTTAAGAATGTAGTTATATTCTTTTATAATTTTTGACTTAACGGTAAAGAAACTAAGCGATGTGCCATAGAATGGAACGGCCATTTTATGCTGATAGCAGTGGTATGAATTTGAGTTATATATCTACCTGTAAAGGTAGATTTTCTATAAATATCGAAAATTAATTTGTTATCTAAAATGGCCGCGTTCCATTCTATGACACATCGCTTAGTTTCTTTACCTTTAAATCAAGAAAACTATAAAAAGAATATAACTACATTCTGAAGTTAGGTGAAATTAATGGATATTCTAAAAACTATTCGTGCAGTTATTCAGAAACATGAAAGAGTTCGGCAAAGAAAACTTTACGACCTTAGTTTCAAATTTAGACCCTGTTATCCGTTTTAGTTACGTTTTTAAATCAGTTACGAACTCGATACAGAAGTGCTGTAAAAGAAACAATATTAGTGTCGTTTTTAAAATGAAAATATTTCAATGTTTTTTATGAAACCCTAAAGACATCATTCCAGATTTACAAAATTCAGGTATATATAAAATTTCATGTCAAGATGGTTGTGACTGTAATATTTTGAAGAACGTCTAGAATTTACAAACACGATTTAAAGAACATTTTCGCTTACAAAGACATCATTCCAGATTTACAAAATTCAGGTATATATAAAAATTTCATGTCAAGATGTTGACTGTACATATTTTGGAAGAACGTCTAGAAATTTACAAACACGATTTAAAACTTTTGGTTTAAAAAATAACCTTAAAATTACTGCTAATCTACTAATTATGGATACTATTAAAAATTCAAGGAAATTCATTTAAAAACCGCTGCCAAATTATCTGCCATACTGCTTTCTCATATTGTAAATAAATAACTTCAAAGCCCAAAATACCTGAATTTGAGTCACATCGGTTTTTAAACACGATAATTCCCTTTTTTTTGATCCGCCATTTTGAATTTTTAAATTTTGACAAATAATTTATTCTTAGCGATCTTAAAAACGCCCAATATCCGACTTTAATTGAAAAATCTGGAACACTGGAACTGTGGCAGGTTCTGTAACAAACAACACCCACGTACTACAGAAAATTAAAAAACACCGAACACGTTTCGATAGCTACGCTATCATCATCAGCGGTCAACTAGAGTGGATTAAAGAGAATTTCTGACATATATACCATCAGCGAGTAACGCTTCGTTGCTAATCTGGTGAAAGTGGAAGTAAAAGTTATGAAAGTTGAATGAGTTCTGAGTAGCCTAAAGGTCCTGGGTCATCATTATTCATTAGAATTTGTTTGTTTTGTGTGGTACGTGGGTGTATTTTGTTTGTTACAGATCCGACTTTAAAATTTTGCACTTTAAAAACGATGCGCCACTGGCAGTTTTTAAATTTAGATAGTGTTTTACAGGTTAACAAAGTTGCAAAATTGATCAATACCTGAATTTTAGTCATATCGGATTTTATGCACGATAATCCCCCTTTTTTTGATCCGCCATTTTAAATTTTTTAATTTTGACAAATGATTTATACTTAGCAATCTTAAAAACCCCCAATACCTGACTTTCAAAAAAATCGGTTGATAATTAAAAAATGCACAATTTTGTACCCTAAAAACGGTGCGCCACTGGTTATTATATATATTTTTATTTTGAAATTATATAAAAAAAGTATTAGTTTGTTTTTTTAATTCTTTAACTTTAAAATTTGAAGCAATGAATTTTTTTAATTTTCTAATCCCCCAAAAATGCCCAGCCATGGTTGGATTTTGCTCATTAAACAACTTGACCTAAATTTTATGGCAAAGAATTTGTGTACTTAATTTCATATCGATAGCTTTAATGATTGAAAAGATAGGCCACACACACATAAACAGACACACAGACACAAAATTTTATTTCTAAAAACTTGTTTTTTATCGATAGCTTTAATGTTTCAAAAGATATCGCGCACATTCACATACAATCAGACACGAGATTTTCTTTTCTAAAAATGTTTTCCGTATTGTTTAAGCCATAAAACGTCGATAAATGTAAAAAAAAAAAAATTTAACCGATTACATACCTTTCTCTTTATACGTACGTATATGAGAAAGCAATTATCTTTCGACATTAAAAGTTCTCACAGTAAACTAGATTTTTCGCTGGTTCTGGTCCAAATTTTATTCATATCAGAAAAAAACCTTTCTGTGGTGGCGTTGCATCTCGATAAACACATGCACATTTCAACAATTTTTAATATGTTGTTGTGTGGCATATCTTCACTTTTGAAGTGGTTCAATCTCAATAGAAATCCAAACTTTTTTCAGCTCTTTTATTTTTTGACTGGTTATATATTTTTTAATGCAAAATTTTATCAAAAAGTTCCGACTCATCTATACGAATATCAGGGTGTTGTTTTTGAAAAACAGCTAATGAGTTTCCAACATCTGACCACAGAGTTTCTATTTTTAGCAATATCCAACGAAACGCTTATCCAAGTAACATAAAACATGGTCACTGACGTTTTAAATTGAGTTACGGCTAGGTCTTCTCCTTCATTTACCAAAGCTACTAGCATAGTGTTAACTTGATTTGGCAAAAAGACTTCATTTTTCCGTTCTATTAATTACCTCTGTACCTCTGCCATTGAAGATTTTTCAGATTTCGCTTGCAGCACACATTTATGAAATGTAGAAGCTTGTGAGTGAAGAAACCATAACCAAACTTAAAACAAAATGTTTTTAAAACTATTAAGAATCAATGTGGGACATTTTTCTTGAAACAAAAAGTAACTCTGTAACGGTTTGAACATTTATAATATTCTTTTTATCGAAGGTAACAACGCTAACCATCTGGTTTTACTATATTCGAACAGTTTTTGGTATTCAACGTTAACAAACTCAAAAAAATCTTTTAATTGTTCAACTCGAACAATATAAATGTAGACATAGCCGTACAGTTTTACAATAATGGCATCGATGTCAATAGGCAAGCAGTCTGTTGATGTTTGAATACAGTTATGAAGGATACGAGCAGCACAATTCACATCAACTAAAAGTCTATTAAGTAACTGTTGAACTTTATGAAAGACGTTATTTTGGCCGTCTTGCTACTCCTCCGAAATTGCAATTTGTGTTGTCAGCGCATATTGCCATTACTTTTGTTGTTAATTCGTATTTGTCAACCGTTTTAATAACATATTCGGATATAATGTTTGAAGTTTCACCTACAAGATCTTGAACTTCCAAAAGTGTTACTTGAATGCCCTTGTCTTTCATAACGTATGTTACGAGACAAATTTTTACGCTCCCGTGATTTACACAACCGGTGTAGATTTTCATTTACATTTTGTGAGATTAATGATTCTTTTTATAAAATGTTGCACACAATACGTTCTAGCACATTTTTGTTGAAAGCACACTAGCTAACTAATGCAATCCATAGAACGAAAGAACTGATTGTGGATCATTTCGTATGACAAAGTATAGTCAATCGCACCTAGCCTTTGTTCTTCATTTCCAAATGTGTCTTTACAGAAAAAATACGACACTTTGCTACTACTAGAAGTAGCAATATCTGTCTTTTTATGATTAAGTGTCAATATGTGTTGAGCAACATCCGCCTTTCCACCATGTGCAAATGAAAATTGCACAACATTTTGAGCACTATCTGAGGTTGTCTTTTTAATAAATTGATATTCACTTTCCAAATCTCTATTAAATGCACACTTCCTTTTTGACATTTTCTGATTTTCTACCGTCCGAGATACACACTACAACGATTATTTATTTAAAAACAGTTGTTTGTTAACGCTTAACCTTAACTAACGAACTATTTACATTATATTTATTTAAACTCACCGGTATATTTATTTTCCACACGTAGAACACAACGCCGTAAGCAAATTATAAGCAGGATCGCGCGAAATTTATTTAATTCGACAAAAGTGCTATAGTTAATTGTAGAACATGTAATGTCATCCTATTTTGTCTTATCTGAAGGTCGTTCTACCTTTTTCGTGATTTCCAGGCGTTGATTAATTCCTTCTACACAATGAAACGTCAGAAATAGGACAGAAAAGGGACTTCTTTATAAATACGAAACATTTACGAAATTTATTAAAATAATTACATTTACGAGAGGATGGGACTACTCCCGTATAATACGGGAGGAATGGTCGCCTTAATCTAAACAACAATTTAATTAAATATTTAGAAAAGAATCTAATATTTATTAAAATTAATGTTCAGGAAAATGCGTTTTCTGCATTTTAATTAGTACTGCTAAAAGAACATAAAATCTTTATGGAGTATCTATCTACAACTGTGTGGGAATGAGTGGTGGTTTAAATATAAGTGGTGCCCTATTCCATAACTTGATTATATTAATTGGAAAGATAAGTGGTTCTGCTTTGATTTATTATACCGGGTGGTAGAAAAGTACGGAAACAGTAAGGTAATACGAATTCTACCAAAAACTTTAAATACAAAAGTAGTAGCAAATTTCCCTGGCTATCTGACGGATTTGACCTTGACCATGACATTTATTTGAAGGTCAAGTCGATTTTTTCGAAACAAAACGAGCGGAAAACTGCGTTCAGATGTGACCTTCGTGACAAAAAATTGATAACGAATGGTCATCTGAAAGGCGAAGTGAAAGTGAAAAAGTTAAGTAATGAGAGCTATGGAGAGAAATATCTGTTACAAAAACTGTAAGGTATTTCCTGGAAATATGACCTTAGGCACTATTAAATCTGACCTCTGAAACCATCTCAAAGTCGAAAACAAGAGTGAGATCTTAAAAAATACAAATCCTAGAAAAATCTGTAATTACAAAAGTTATAGAAAATCCCGTCTTGGATTTAAGCGTGACCATGGTTACTTTAAGAAGGATTTCATAAATATTTACATTCATTAGTCGCCGAGAGAAAAATGATTTCAAGATCTGCACTCCTACTTTGCAAATCACGAAGGTCATACCCGAACGTAAAATTTTTCGCTCGTTTCATTTCCGAGGTGGAGGTGGGGGCTCATTCGAAAAGATCGACCTAACCTTCAAAGGAGCTTGAAGGTCATGGTTAAAATCAAATCCAAATGCATCGTCAGATAGCCAGTGAAATTCCCTGCAAATTTTCTGTCTAAATTTTTTTTATGATTCGTATTTTTCAAGTTATCCTGCTGTTCCCATACTTTCATGCCACCTGGTATACCTAAGTACTCCTAAAAATTACACGGTGTTAACTACACCTCTAAGAACGGTTCAGGTCATAACGTTCAGCATTTTGTCCTGGCGCTCTTTTCAAAATATGTGTATAATGACATAAATCGGACACAGAAATAAAAACAACACTTAAGTTAAACCTCCCAATGCGAAGCTCACAATTATTAAAATCGAATGAAACCATCAAACGAAAATAGGAAAATACAAAAAATATGAAATAAAAAATAAATGGTGGAAACCTTCAACGACAGGTAAGTTAATGTCAAGTATAAGCCTGCTGATGGTTGCATGTTTTCAAAACGCGGAATATCGTTTGACATTCCTGTTCTAATGTTTCGCTCCTTATCGATTTTTGAACGATATTTACTTTTTATTACAGCTGCAGTAGAAAATCGGGTTTGATCGACATCTAAAAGTCCACTACATCTGAAGAAGGAAACTTTGTTTTCAGGCTGTTGTTGCAAAAGAATTCAATTACTCTTTTCTTCTTCCGAGGTGAATTCGGTAGCGCTTGACTACGGAAAGGATCTTGGAACCACGAACGTTTCTGGACATTACCTTCCTCTAAGGATTTTGCTTTTTTTATGAAAGCGTACAGCAAGCCTTGTGGAACAATCGTTGCATTAAAGGTCACGTATTTGTGCAACTCATGGAAACAAGTTCCAGCTGCCTTCAATGATTTTTCGTAACTGCTACAGCTTTTTCTTAAATACCGCAACCTGCTCCAAAAGTTTCAAAATATAAATGTTATTACAGAGATGGATTCTAGCAACTAAGTTTGTCTAAAATATTGCAAAAAAAGTGTGAATTTCTTGACATAGCTCGAACGCACGTGATGAAAAGTTGCCACGTACACTGCAGTAATATAGCAAGTCCGTGTGTTCCTCTCCCACGACCATGCATACATTTTTGAAAAATCTGCCTAATTTGAATGAAGTTTACTCAATCACGTGCGAGTGGTTTTCAGAGGAATTTGAAAATAGATTGTGATTGTTAACGAACTCCTTTTAGTGAGTTCGGATTGTGGAAAATTATGTTTATTCATCATTTATTAAAATGTTACTGTTTTGATATAATGCTGATATTTTGAAAACGTTGGTCAGAAAGTTATTAATTATTCGTACATCAGTCTCACAGGTGCTTCCGCTCATAAAATTTTTTATTTATCGTTGGACTTGATAGTTGACGCAGAAGAGTGGCACTGAGGATCCCGATAGTTTAAGGTTATGATTATGAATATACACGTTCCGCTGTAATTCAATGGTGTCGAGTGTTATATAAGTAAAAGAATATTAAGTTACAAGAGAAACCGAGATTTGATTAAGCTTTACGAGAGGCGACGCAAACGAAAAGTCTTACCGAATTTGACAGTTCAGATTATCAGAGAATGGTTGATTAAGCCCTGGGGTAACGAAAATTAGCGAGTAAAGGCTATTGCGTTTTTTTAAAGTCAGAGCTGGTCCAGTTACCGAAGGATCAGCCGTGCCTTTTTAAGCGGGATTCTGATAATTGAATAAGCACCCAATTTATATCAGGGTGACGATCGAATATTTTCTAATTCTTATCATAAGGCCTAGTTACTTTATGTAAGAAGAATTCATTCATCGTCCCATATTGTGAATGGTTACGAATAAGTTCGTGTTGCCGCACTTATCAAGAATATTTCCTGTTGAAAACGGTTTAAAATCGTCCATAAAGAATAATTCGCTCTTCAGCGGTTTTGAACATAAATTTTGGGAAATATTTATGCTGGTGGATCTCCAAAGGGACCCTGGGCTACCTTTTTTCTTTTCCGGAAAGAAGTTAACATATTAGACAGCAACTCAAATATCGAAACAACTGCTGCCAAAAAATGGTGTAAATTTTAATATTTGTTTTAGGTAGTGAGTTAGGGAAAACCCTCATCAATATTGACATCAGTTGCATTATAAAATTACCGCACCGTAACATTTTAATGAAGTACCGAGGTTTAAGAGAGGTTTTGATAAAGATTACGGTTGTTTTTGGTTTGATTTCAATAAAGTTTAAATTCTTTCAAAGTGGAAAAAAAGTGGAACGAAAGAGAGAATTTCCTTTGCTTCATTACCATTGTGTGAAATCGTTTTAATGAATGTTTAAAGCATTACTCCAAAATTGAATACGTTTCGTCAAGAGTAGGAGTAGAATTTTTAACGCATTCAGAAGATTAGCATATTCGCATATTATAGTGTGAGTCGTTTAGAAATTGTTTGCATTGCTTATATGAAAGCTGCTATAGTTAAAAATGCCATCAGTGGATTTATAACCACTAGAATCTGTCCTATCAACCCGATCATTTTTTGTGATGCGATGTTTTCCCCTGCTGGTATTACCGGTATTCCACTTGATGAGTCTGAACAAAACAATGATTTGTCGAACATTTTAGATCAACCAGGTGTGTCAGGATTAAGCTGCAGTAATCCCACTCACTATAGCGGATATATCAACTCTTCCAATTGCAAAGACTCAATTACGAACCTACCGCAAAACTGGACAATTTGGAGTCATATACAGTACCCCTGAAAATGAGGTAATTAAACAAGCTGTAGCGGAAAAAGAGGCAGCAGAACTTAGAAAATATGCTCGTGCGGTAAAAAAGCCGTTTTAAAATAATAGAAACTGAATCTGTAAATGCTGAAATTAGTGATGAAAAGGACGTGGCTTGTATCTTTTGTAATGAAGAATATAGACGATCTTGCGCTAGGAAAATGTGGTTGAGATGCCAAAATTGTCAAAAATTCGGAATGTGCAGACGTACCCAGAACAGCAAAAATATTTATTTGCGATCTTTCAGTTTGAAGAATGTCATCTCCAAAGAGACGATATCCAACTTACAGTGGTTGGAATCAAGTCAACAAAACAAACGATGAAAATTGGCGCTATATACTGCCCACCAAGAAATAACCTCAAGAAGGATGATAATCTCATCTTTCTGAGATATTTAGGAGAGAGATTCATTGTTGGTGGAGATTTCAACTCTAAACATGTAGATTGGGGCTCCAGGTTAACCACGACCAAAGGAAGAGAATTGAGGAAAGCAATTAAAGAGATGAATTGCAACTACCAATCGACAGGAAAGCCGGCCTATTGGCCCACTGATACCGATAAAATCACTGATTTACTAGACTTCTTCATCACCAGGAAAATATCCTCCAACTACATAGAAATGGAAGAGAACTTTGACATGGACTCCGATCATTCGGCGATTATATAACACTAAGTGAAAAGATAATAAAAAGAGCTGATTGGAAAGCTTTCAGATTGACCTTCAGAACAACATTAATCTGAATATCAGTCTGAGAACCCTGATCAACAAGAAGAAGAAGCTGAAAATTCACCAGCCTTATCCAAACAACGGCATACAACAACACCAAAGAGATCACACATCTAACTAAAGGCATAAATTATCCAGCCGAGATCTGGTTAAGGAAAACGAAGAGCTCGAAGAAGATGGCAGCAGTCGAGAGATCCTGCAGATAAAACCGTACTCAATAACAAGACTCAGCAGCTCAAAGAGAGACCCAAAACTTAAAGAGGAATCTATAAGCACCTATCTACAAGAGTTATCAGCATACGAAGAAACTGATTACTCGCTGTGGAAGGCAACCAAGAAGATTAAAAGACCAATGACCTCTATTCCTCCGATTAGAAACAACAACGGACCATGGGTCAGAGATAATAAGCAAAAAGCAGAGCTGTTTGCAGAACACTTAGCTGAGATATTTACTCCCAACCCAGGGCAAGTAAATCAATACATCACTAACATCGAAAATCAAAGAACTGGAGATATCACACCGGTTACTCCCAAAGAAGTAGCAAATGAGATAAAAACCAACCTGAACCCGAAGAAAGCTCCAGGATTCGATCTCATAACTGGAGAAATTTTAAAGCACCTGCCTAGAAAGGGTATAGTCATGTTGACTTACCTATTCAATGTAGCCTTTAGATTAAAACATGTTCCTGCATGCTGGAAAGTTGCAGAAGTGATCATGTTATCAAAGCCAGGAAAGCAACCTAATGATGTTAAATCATATAGACCAATCTCTCTCCTGCTCACAATCTCAAAACTCTTTGAAAAGCTGTTGCTAAAGAGAATGAGGCCAATAATAGAAAAAAACAACCTAATTACCAATTTGGATTCAAGCAAAACCACTCTTCAATAGACCAAGAGCATAGAATAACTGACGTCATCGAAGAAAAGCAAGTATGTTCAGCAATCTTCTTAGATGTGGCACAAGCCTTCGATAAGGTGTGGCACGAAGGACTAATACACAAATTAAACAAATTGTTACCAAAACAACATGCTGACATACTAACATCATACATATCAGATAGATTATTCAGAATCAAACAAGAGGACGAATATTCTGACCTAAAGGAGATAAAAGCGGTGTCACAAGGCAGTGTTTAGCCTATTCTATACCTATTGTATACCAGCGACTTACCAGTGCTAGAAGAAGCAGTCATTGCCACATTTGTTGATGACACTGCTCTACTGCAGTGGACCAAGACCAGGAAAGATCAGCTAGAACACTTCAGATAGAGAGCGAAGCAGTAGTTGATATGACCAGACAATGGAGGATCAAACTTAACGAGCTTAAATCTGTACAGGTAAACTACACTAACAAGAAAATAGCAGACCCACATCTGTTAGATATTAATGGAACAACTATACCATATTCAACTAATGCAAAATACCTGGCATGAATCTGGACGTCAAACTCAGATGGAAAGAGCATGTAAAGAAGAAAAGAACTGAACTAAATCTAAAATACAAACACCACTATTGGTTGATTGGAAGAAACTCAAAACTTTCAATCTCCAACAAAGAACTAATCTAGAATCAAATTTTAAAATCAGTGTGGTTATACGGTATTCAGCTGTGGGCTGTGCCAGTGACTCTAATGTTAAGTGTATACAAACTTTTCAGAATAAAGTCTTGCGTAATATAGTGGACGTCCCTTGGTATGTACGCAACTCTGACATCCACAGAGATCTCCGGATTCCAACTTTTTTTATGATTGTGGACCTGAACAGGCTAAATAAGGTCTATCGTGCTAAAGCACTCAGGAACACTTAGGAGGATGGATAGAGGGATAATGAATTGCCAATAGATGCCTATGAACAGCTACCTTAAATTTTCTCATATCATAAGTGAGAGGAAAACAGGAACTAGGGAGATCATTCCAGAGTTTAGAAGCCGTGTAGAAAAATGTGGATTGCGCCCGTTTGGTACGACAAGTGGAGATTTGTACTGCATACTGATGATGTGAATGAGCGAACCGAGTGTTTCTCGCAAAGATAGCCGGAGATGGTATCAAAGAATTGTAATTCACCAGCACAATAGCCGTTGTAATAACGATAATACAAAGAAAGAACTGAAACCATCCTTCTATGCTCAAGGGACTGTATGTGAGAAGTTAAGGACGGGTCATTTATAAGCCTAATCGCTCTCTTTTGAATACGATCAACGATATCGAGAGCGTATTGGGGAGCACTAACCCAAAGGTGAGAATTATATTCCAGATGAGGCCGAATTTGGGCCTTATACAGCAGAAGGAGTTGTCGAGAGGTAAAGTACTGCTTAGATCTGTACAAAAGCCTATTTTACGAGCAGCTGTTTTGGTAGCTGACAGAAGATGGTCAACCCATGAGAGATTTGAAGATACAGTCATACCCAACAGAGTAATAGAGTCTGAAAACTTAAGAACTGAGCCATTCATACTTACAACAGGAAATGATCGATCTTTTTGGCGGACATAAGGCAACACTGAGTTTTGTTAGCATTAAATTTAACTAGATTATTGCTTCCCCATTCGAGAATACGTTGAATGTCTTTGTTGATTGAATTTGCCATTTCAGCTTTAATTTCTTGATTTGACATAGAAGGTGGATTATCACTATGAGTAGACTGAGATGAACTACAGTGAAGAGTGCTATCGTCAGCAAAGCAATGGATGGGGTTAGTTGTTGAAGAAATAAGGTCGTTTATGTACAGCAGAAAAAGTGTAGGCGCTATAACGGATCCCTGTGGTACGCCCGCGTTAATGCTAACTTCTTTTGAAAAAGCCATCAACTACGACACGTATTCGTCTTTTATCAAGGAAACTAGAAACCCAGTTGATGAGCGTATCATTTAACCCAAACGAGGTGAGTTTGGCAAGTAAACACTTATGCCAAACTTGGTCAAATGCCTTTGAGATATCTAAAGCGACTACAACTGTTTCACCGGACTGCTCTACTGTATTGTTCCAAACTTGGGTCACATATGAAAGAAGATCGCCTGTTGAACGACTTTGCCTAAACCCATATTGGTGGTCACTAAGGAGTTTGTTAGTTTCAAGGAACGTGAGCAGTTGCTGATTGATGGCTTTTTCCATGATTTTAGACAAAATGGAAGTGATGGCAATTGGTCTGTAATTTGAGGGATCGGTCTTATCACCTTTTTGGGAATAGGTTGAACATTTGCTAACTTCCATGATGAAGGAATTCCCAGAAGATATAGAGATCGTATAGAGCTTAGATAGGACTGGTACTAGTTCGGGGAACATTTCTTTAAGACAATAGCTGGGATACCGTCTGGGCCAGTCGCCTTATTGAGATCAAGCCTACTGATGATCGATTCCAAGAGCTTGTACCGAAAATGAATTGGTTTCATACGTATGAAGAAGAGTTGACTAGGGGCACATTTTCCAGAATCATTGAGACACGAGTTTGATGCAAACAAATCCACAAAAACGTTGGCTTTGTCTACAGAATCAGCAACTACCGATCCGTCAATAGATGTCAGGGGAAATGAAGATGTTCGAAAGTTTTACTAATGGCTTTTGCTAAAGACCAAAATTTACGACTGCCTAAAGGAGATGTAGCTAGTTCATTGCATTTTCGTTGTTCGAACAACTTTTAGTTTTAGTGATGACACTTTTGCAGATATTTCTAGCACCAACGTATTCTACATGACTGTCAACCGATTTATTAGATTTCCATTTAATGTAACATTTATTTTTAAAGATATTGCATCAGAACAAGCCTTATTGAACCAGGGTTGGGAACGTGAATGACCTACACGGTACTGTTTTTCGGAATGTATAACTCCATTCCCATGAGGATGACTTCAGATACTGAAAGAGCGATGTCCGAAGAAGAGGACGACTTAAAACAATATTCACGCCATGGAAAGGTTGCAAAGAAATCCCGTAAATCACTCCATCGAGCTGACTTAAAACACCACAAGGTTCTATCGGTTTTGCGAACAACAGTGGAATTAGGTACAGTAGAAATTTTTATTAGACAATGGTCGGGAAGACCTAAAGGCGAAAGAACGGAAGTTTTATAAACAAGAGGGTTTGATGTAAGAAAGAGATCTAGAAGATGTGAGTATGGTTAGGGTTATCAGGGATTCTTGTGGGTTCAGAAATCATTTGTGTGAGATCACATGAAATAGCAAATGTTTCTGCACTATGACCAGCGGGATTTGTAGTAGATGAAAATTGAAGCCAATTAGAGTTATGAACATTGAAATCGCCTACAAATGAGATATCGCAAGATGGAAACTGGGACAGGAGATAGTCAACTTTCATACTAAGGTAATCGAAGAAGTCTTGAAAGTTGCTGTCATTAGGAGACCTATAAATGCAACAGTAGAATTTCACAAAATTAGGACCAGAATGTTTAAACCAAATCACGTCAAAATTTTTATTTTCTAAGGAAGAAACCCTCTTGCAAGCAATTCTGTCCTTGATGTACGCACATACGCCTCCTTTATATCGAAAGTTAGAGTGAAGATGGTATTGAGGAAATTGCAAGTCGGGTGACTCGGAGCTTTCAGAGGAGACTTGTGTTTCAGATAGAAACAATATATCAGGTTGTAATTGTTCAAAATGTTGGTGAATAGCATTAAGATTAGACCTGATACCGCGGATGTTGCAGAAGTGAATCAGAAAGTTGATGCTTTCGATGACCGAGGTGCTTGGGCCCTGCCCTCCCGGACATCCGAATGGGGCAGGATTTTACGTCCGGAATTTATAACCCTAGAAACCACAGCCATCTTGTTTTTAATTTGGGACTTTTAATCCGATAGGAAGACAGTGAGGGCGAGAAGGAAGAATAAGATGAGAATAGATTAAGGATGATGGAAAAGGTAACCGGCAGCCCTTACCGAGCTCAGAAAATCGGAGACGCAATATTAAGGAGCCCATGGTAAGGGTGGTGGTACCTGGCTAGCATGGAGTATACATGCCTACCACCTATGAAACTGTCAAGGAAGAAATAAAAAGGTTCGCTGGAAAGCATGAGGATAGGCTCCATCTTCACGTCAATCCAGAAGCTCTACAACTACTGGACAACCAACACCATGTCCGAAGACTAAAGAGGATAAAACCTGCTGACCTTGTGTAGTGTGTTGTGTAAAAGCAGAGCACAGTGCGTGAGTGAAGTAAAGTGTAAATAGTTCAGAAGAAACCTAGAAGACATCATTGGATGAACTCTAGTAGATAAGTACTTAGCTTAAGATTTATCAGATTAAAATTAATGGTTAGTCTTCATAGACTAGTTTTAGTTGCAGGCACAATGGTGCTCAATAAAAAAAAAATTGCGATCTTTACCATTAGTAAAGAATAGTTTAACATGATATGCCATCTCAGCTCAATGCAGCCGGCTGAGATGACATAGGCAACCATTTTTTATAACACGTTTATCAAGAATAAATTTTATTTTAATCCATAATAAATTCCCCTATCAACGAATAAACCTTCAATCAACTTTTTTAGGTACTTTTCTGGCGTACATTTTAGAATAGTATAGGGTGGGATTTAATTCAAGTTTAAGATGCAACACTTTTGTTAGAGAGATTTCATAATCCAAAACTCAATTTGTAATCCAGGTTCCTATACAATAATGTTTTAACCTAAATATGTACAAACAGCTTTAATCGAAATTATTTTAGTATTGTTCTATATTTTATTATTATATTATTTATATTATTTTATTTTGGCAAAAACAATGTCATTTGCCTTTGAGGGTGCGATGTAATCAGGCGACGGTGTTGCATTTATAATCGGGTCTTCTGATTATACTTTTCATATTTAAAAATTCTGCGTGTAAAATATCAGAAACAGCAAACTTATTTTTTTTTTTTTAGATAAGACAGATAAAGCTATAATCTAGGTACAGACGATTGCTAAAAGCAATACCCTCAATTCCCAAGAGAAGGGGTGGCTGCTCTGAATCATTATAAACTTAATCATCATTCATCACACTCTCTACAAACCAATTATCACAATTGCTTACATTAAATGAACTAACAAGTTTGTTATCATTATTGACTGTTGATAACGACGTGATTGAAATGCATAGTAAAATTTTGCTGTTGTATATTATTGCTATAAACGAAGTGGTGAACTCATAGGGAGACCACCGGTGGATAATAACACTTGGGGGTAGTGGTAGTTTGTAGACATATGTTTAAACTGCTCTTTTAAGGGTGTGATTGGCAGTATGTTTAGGTCCCGAGGGGGGTCTAAATAAATGTAATTTAAAGTCCGTATAGCTTCAATTTGTGGTAATTTAATACTGATTTGTTATACGGTAATTAGATAAATTTTTTTCTCGAGTAAATAGTAGAGGATGTAAATGAGTAGGAACTAGCATGTTGGTGGTTTGTGTTTGCACATAACGTTACTGACTCATTGCCATATAGTGGTCTCGGTTTTGAGTTTCAGAAGTTTCAGGTATCAATTGAATGCATCGTAATTAGAATATTCGCGTGCTAACTGAATATCATTACGTAGTTCTTTTTGGAATGTAGAAAGGTAACAAAAATAGTTGCTTCAGAGAGTCATCATTTTTTTGTCGCACATTTTCAAGTCGAGACATTAAAATATTTGACCCAGATGTCATACGTCACTCTTTCGTTTAGCAAGGAAAAGAGTGTACTTTTTCGATTAGAATCGCTGTGGAAATGCCGAAGCTTGTTGATTGTTATAAGCTTTATTCTTAATTTTTAAAGACTCAAGTATAACGAATTTGGCGATGACCGTGACCGTAGCGAATTTTTGTACCACTTGGACTTACACCAACCAGTTTTTAATAGCCACTGTTGGCAAAATGCAATTAACATAAAAATAATCGTAAATTGAAAGCAAGATATTTATACAACTGCCTGTTTCTAATTGTAAAATACAAAAATGATGGGGGGATTTATTTGTATTTTACATCTATTTCGAATGAATTGAGAAAGAGAGATAAATGTGATAAGTGCGACAATAATTTAATAATTTGTAATTTATTTATAATAACTTCCTGCAAATGCCACGTGCACGCACTAAAAAGTATCGAGTAACTTGATAAACAGAAGTTTTTGGTTATAAAATTCTATAACGACACATTAATTTTGAATTCTTAATCCTTATGGTGTGTTTAATTTTTTTTAGTAATGTGATAGGATTTCTGCATTGACTAACACGAGCACGATCACTTAAGCGTCTGTTTTTTTCTATCTTATCACTCATAAAATATTTTATGATTATGTGTATCATAAAATAATTCTGTAACTTCAAAGTGTAAACGATTCACACTTTCTAATTATATGCTTTAGCCACATTAGTCCTACACTCTTGTTGAAGTCTTTCTTTTAAGACAAAATTCAGTTCTAGAACCAATTGTTTTCAAAAATCGCAATATTCAAATCTACCTTTTAGCTATGGTTGAATATTAATATAAGGTGATCATTTATGTAAAAAGGATGGACGGGACATGGATGCATCAACCGAAGAGTTTGAGGGGTACCAAATACTCCACAGCCGGGAAGGGAGAAATTTCTTTTAAATTAGGTACAAAAGTATGACTTTTTATACTCTCTAGTATACGTGTCAAATGTAGTGGTTGTTTACGATAAGTCGTTAAGCCTATGTCATAATGCAATAGTGTTAAAAAATTAATTTATTTAATTCGTATTTTTGTCATTAATAGTACATTAGATAACAAAGGATTGAAGTGACTCATTTAATCCCGCGAATAGAGTTTGTTGTCAACAACTATTCAAGGGATTAAGGAACTTCAATCCCGTGGAATCTATATATCTTTTGCACTTCGTGGAGTAATAATAGAAATAATTATATTATTTTCTGAAAATGAAAATATTACATCTATGATAAAGGAGGGGCACGTTTTAAATGTAAAATACCTTACGGTCAGAATTTAACCAAATTTTGATATGTTCTAGAACTTGATCAATTGATCAAATGTCTTCATTGCCCGAAAGCTCAAAGCTCAACAGTTTTTGATATACAGGGTCTGCAATATCACTATTCGATACTTTCAATATATCATAAAATGGACATTTTTGCCAATATTAACGCAAAACTTAGTGAACCTTTTCTTTACTTTCATTATTTTTTACATACACCTGATATACAGGGTGAGACCAAATATATGTATCTGAAAAGAATTATACGGTGGTATTGTTTTGATATTTTGGTGAATGGAAGTTAACACATATATATGTCCATTTAAATTATTATTGCAAGTTAAGTCCCCTAGACGTCCGTTATACAGAGTGTTTCATTTATTTAATAGATTTAATTGAGTATTATTATACTTCCTAGTTAATTTTCTGATAACTTAATTGAAATGTCTATATTAAAATAAACTATTTGCTAACTGTATATACCTACATAATAGTCACGATGTGTTTATACTGATACTGGGTGTCCAAGTACAAAGGACCAAAGCGATATCTTAAACTTCATATAAGTACGGAAAAAAAACCGTTAACATAAAAAATCCCTTGCAATTGGATGTCGTTGCGAAATACAAAGCTTTTGGAGATTGACAGATAGAAATGTTAGATGTGCTTCATTTATTATGCTCACTATTTTCTAATAAAGTTTTCAGTAGATTCTTTTGACAAAGAAGTTCATCTTTATTTTGCAAAACTAAGAAAAGAAAATTCTTTAAGATACTAGTGTCTTCACTGTTCACACCATCGACAGACCAGTTTCGCAGGTCTACCTCCATCATCACTACCGCTTTGTACAGCCATTGGAAATAAGAAATGTTTATGTAGAAACGTTAATGAACGTATTTTATATATTAAAAATATCTAAGCTTAATAAGATATCAGTTAACTGAACTGATGAGGCAGAAAACAGTAAATAATTTTTGGTCTTGATATAACCATTGTCATAGAAATCAACAAGTTGCATAATCAAATGTTAAATGTCTATCACCTCCACATTATTTGCATTTAGTATATGATTTAAAACATTTGTAGAAGGATATTTGATTAGCTCTTGATACCTAACGTATCCTAAAAACCATAGTACAGCTGCCACATGAGAACAAGTACCTAAAGTTCTGGCACTAGTCTTGCAGGTGCAGCAAGTACCTAATATTGGGTTAGGTTCATCTTCCTCATTATTCGGCACAAATGCAATCCACAACTGGTAACGAGTAGCATTTCTGAGGCGAGAATATATCCTTACCCGTATAAAACCGGGTTCGTAGTTTTCATCAAATTGAAATTGAACCTGGCGGTCCTCTATTTCATTGTCCTGTATATAAGAAGGAGCGAGCTTTAATTAAAAAATACCTACAGTTAACTCTTTAAGATAGTAATGTGACAAACGTGGGAATCAGGGAACGATAATTTCAGTTAAATCAACCCATCTGCCCCTTCTAGCGCGTAAGTTTTCCTCCTCAACCCTGGCTTGAACAACATTTGGCTCTTGAACTTTTTGAAGAATATTTTCAGCTAGCTCAATAGTAGCATCTTGCATTAAAATGGGCGGAAAATATTTATTTATAATTGCTCCAGCAATTTTAAGAAAATCAGCAATATTACAAATGTGGGGTGTTTTTATCTTAAGCTAAAAAATTTAAAAATTGATTTTAAGTGCCCATTGCGTGCTTCTACGATCCACCTGGATTTCGTAACGAGACGACTATCATTAGCCTTTTTTGTGGATAACGGTAGCTGACCTCTGGGCATTTTAAAATTAATACCTAGTCTATTTAAAGCTGGAATAGCACCCAAGTACCCGCGGTCGAGAATGAAAATACCTCCTTCATTAAACCATTCACGCATTCCATTCACATCTCTATTAAATTCACTTATAAGTATGTTTGCATCGTTGTTTTCAGAATTTGAGAAATATGGCCCTTGAAAGCCTAGAATAAATCCGCTCGGGGCAACAAGCAGAGATGGCTTGATAAGATGTTTACCCTTAGAAGTACAGTAAGACTGTCGCAACACTTTAAAACAAGAACTTTTCTCTATTTCTAGATAAGTACAGTCATTATACACTATAACTTGAGGCCGATCCAGGTTTTGATTATATAGACAATTTGCAAAAGGAGTTACATGATTTTCGATGTAGCTGTCTCTTGTAGCAGTAAATCCAATATTTTGTGGTACAAATCTTGCAGAAAGAGATTGTCTAACTAGAGATATAGCTAAACTGGATTGTTGCCTTGTGGAATAATTAAAAATAACCGCTAAAAAACTATCACTAAGACCTTGTCGTAACTTGCACAGGAATGCTAAGAGATATTTTTTACTTACATATCTCAAAGAATTTCCTATTCTAACGGGGTCACAAAAGTTGAAATTATTAAATTGATCTTTGGTTATAGGAGAAACTGTTTTAAATTGAGAATCTGTGAAGCTATTTTCGTCTTCGTAAGCCGTGTGGTAGCTTTTTTCTTAATTTCCTTACGTAATGCTTGTAAAAAAATATAAATCTCATTACCTGCTAATAATGGCCGATTTACATATCGTAACCCAGGGAGCAGAAACTCAAACAGATTACCATTTTCATCCAAATGAATATTACAGCAGTACGTATTTTCTGGCACGTTCTCTCAAAAAAAATATTAATTCTACCTTTCATGGATATTTTATGTATATCATTCCCATCGTTACAAATGCAGCATAAGTGAGTTGACATTTAATCGCAAACAATTTGGGTTATTGTCTATTGCTTGAATTTCCCTTACAATAGAAATATTGCAGACATTGCAGATTCGAGTTTCTTCTATTATGACCCGCTCTGGCAGATTTGCTTCGCGGTGACGTGCAATCACACTATCCTGCTTTCTTGCATTTACCTCACCACTTATTTTCACCATAACCCTAGGAACTAAAGCATTTCCACAAGCAAAACATGGAATTCGATTCATTTTTCACATAAACTCTTCAACGATTTTAATTCAAAAAGTAGATTTGCAACTAAGCATCAACAATATCACTTAATTAGTGGGTTAATTTTTGACGTTTCATAGCCACCTACTATATTGTTGTTATTTTATAAGTTTGGGAATAGAAAAAAATAATAATTGTAGTATGAAAAACGGAAAGAAAAGTGCAAAATCAGAAAAAAATCTAGTTGTACGAATAAAAGCAGAATAAAGAACCACAATACCACATTACGGTTTTGGTTTAAACGAATAAGTAAATACTAAATATAACTTTATTAGAAAATAGTGAGCATAATAAATGAAGCACATATAACCTTTCTATCTGTCAATCTCCAAAAGCTTTGTATTTCGCTACGACATCCAATTGCAAGGGATTTTTTATGTTAACGGTTTTTTCCGTACCTATATGAAGTTTAAGATATCGCTTTGGTCCTTTGTACTTGGACACCCAGTATCAGTATAAACACATCGTGACTATTATGTAGGTATATACAGTTAGCAAATAGTTTATTTTAATATAGACATTTGAATTAAGTTATCAGAAAATTAACTAGGAAGTATAATAATACTCAATTAAATCTATTAAAGAAATGAAACACTCTATATAACGGACGTCTAGGGGACTTAACTTGCAATAATAATGTAAATGGACATATATATGTGTTAACTTCCATTCACCAAAATATCAAAACAATACCACCGTATAATTCTTTTCAGATACATATATTTGGTCTCACCCTGTATATCAGGTGTATGTACAAAAATAATGAAAGTAAAGAAAAGGTTGTAACCAGTAGTACAAAAAATAACATTTCACTAAGTTTTGCGTTAATATTGGCAAAAATGTCCATTTTATAATATATTGAAAGTATCAAATAGTGATATTGCAGACCCTATATATCAAAAACTGTTGAGCTTTGAGCTTTCGGGCTATGAAGACATTTGATCAATTGGTCAAGTTCTAGAACATATCAAAATCTGGTTAAATTCTGACCGAAAGGTATTTTACATTTAAAACGTGCCCCCTCCTTTAAATACTTAGAAAAGTCACTTTGACAAATAAGCTACACTATTCAAGGCTAATGAAATTTATGAATTATTTTTAAAATCCCAGATGGTTCAATGCCTTAACAACAAGTAAATAAATAATAAACAACATTCGCCATTGTGAAAACTTAGTCTGTTGACGACGCGTAGTTGCGAAAATGGATGAGTTTGATATTGAAGCAGCGGCTGAGGAAGCTGTTAACCAACTATTATCCTCAAAATCCAGAAAAGTGTATGAAAATTCTTATGAAGTTTTTGTAACATGGTGCCGTCAAAAGAAGATACAAAATCGCACCAATGAAAATGTCTTTTTAGCATATTTCAATGAAAAAAGCAAAACTGTACGTGCTTCCACCTTGTGGGCGAATTATTGCATGGTGAAATCGATGGTAATGGTGAAAAGTAGTATTGACATATCCCAATATCCGAAATTAAAAGCTTTTCTGAAAAGAAAAAATGACGGCTATAAGCCAAAGAAGTCAAAAGTTCTTACTGATGAACAAGTCGATTAATTCCTAATTCAAGCTCCAGACGACGATTTTTTAATGGTTAAGGTGAGTAATATAACGTCTATAAATTTTTTGATAGATATTTTGACACTTGTGTTCAATTTTTAGGTTGCACTGATCATGGATGTAGCAGGAGCGTGTAGAGGAAACGAATTAGTTGAATTATCAATCCACAATGTTATAGATTTGGGTTACTCTATCTTAGTTAATATAAAAAATACAAAGAACAATATTGACCGAGTATTCGTTGTTCAGAATTCGGTCGATTTTATAAAACTGTGCAGAAATTACATTGCTTTAAGAAAACCTGACACAAACCATTCACAATTTTTTGTCCAATATAAAGACCGGAGATGTTCAACTCAACCCATTGGAAAAAATACCTTTGGAAAACTACCCCAAAAATTTGCAACTTTTTTGAAACTTCCTGAACCCTCTTTATACACCGGTCATTGTTTCGACGCACGTCGGCGTCTTTATTAGACAATTCTGGGGCAAATGTCGACGTTGGAAGTCGTCTTCAGTGGCTGAGGGATATGTTGAAAGCTCTATAAATAACAAAAAAATTATAGCAGAAAAAATTTTTAGGCATGAGAATGAAAAAAAAGTTGATTCAGAAAACCAAGTAAATACTATCAATGCATCTATCGTTTCAACGTCATTCAACAATGTTCTTAATTCTAAGGACAACGATTTCGGTAAATTTTTTAACTTTAATAACTGTACAAATGTAAATATATCCGTAAATGTTAATCAAAAGTAGATGTTATCTTAAATGTTAATTGCTGAGTTTTATTAATGAAATTATTATTTAGTACAGTGAATTATTTATTTTTTAATCTCCGGAGGATTAAATTATTTTTTAATCCCTAGAGATTGAAAGTAACACTTCAGTCCCCGAAATGGGGGAACCAAATAGTACTTTTAATCCACGAAGTGCAAAATAGTTATTTTCCTAACTAGTGCGGAAAGTGGTGCAGTCAAGTGCGGGAAGACACTTTTTACACGTGTTAGGAACATGGTTTTTTCTATGACCGTATATGCAACTAAAAAAAAAATTGTATAGAAAATAGAGATTTCATTTTAACAATATGCAATATATAAACAAACAAGATATGAAGTTTTATTACTTATTAATATTAATTGTGAAGATGCAGTTTGTAGCATTTGTTAAATTAATGGCCGATGCTAACTGTTGTTTTAATATGGAAGAACTAGCCGTGTTATTTGACGCTAACTGACTAAAATATCAGTTGCATTATTTTGTTCTTTCTGATGTAAAGTTGTTACAGTACCAATTGTTAGAATTTTATTGCACATATGTGTTTTTTGTCTTTCGGATTCCTCGAGGTAACCTTCGGCGACGGAGGTCGATTTCCATCCTCCTAACCGCTTTATATTAGTAATTCCTTCGCCGGAATCTGCAAGAAATGTTGCAGAAGATCGCCGAAAGCTGTGTCCTGTGTACAGTTTTGGGTTTGGTAATTGCAAAGGGCGGCTACTTGAGCTGTCCAAGCTCCTTCAGCCACAATCATAGATTCCCAGCATACATACATTACGTATATATGCATTGTGGAATTAAGGATTGATGTGGTCAGGGTAGGATAGGAAGGAACGGAGTTCTGAGGGGGAAAATACTACCTCAGCATTCGCCTAAATAGCCGCACATGGTGTGCGTTACGCAGTGATCATGCTGCTACATGTGTATAAGGAAAACCCCCTGAAAAAACTTCATGCAGGGTGGACGGTGTCGGGAGTCGAACTCATTACCTCCCGAATGCAAAGCAGATCGTATTACCACAACTCTACTAGCTCGGTTTACAGCTAGGTCTTCTCCTTCATTTACCAAAGCTACTAGCATAGTGCTAACTTGATTTGGCAAATTGACTTCATTTTTTCGTTCTATTAATTGTTGTTTTAAATTTTATAGAACCATGTATACTTCTACCATTGAAGATTTTTCAGATTCCATTTGCATTTATGAAATGTATAAGCTTGTGAGTGAAGAAACCATAGCCAAACTTATTTATACAGGGTGAGTGGACCAAAAGTCTGGAAACACCCAATTATCTTATTGTTAGTCCGAATTGTACAAAATTTGGGATAAGCCTATTTTGGGATACGGAGATTCCACATTTGAAGTATTGCCAGATTTGCCGTTTCTCTAATATTATTAGTCACTTTAGTTTTTTAAATACATCACCCTGTATATGCGTCATTATTGGAATCTCCTCTTCAATACGAGTTCAACCATATGTAGCACTTATGATTTTATGTAGTTTAGAAAGTCTTAAATACATAAAACAGAAGTCTGGCATCGCCTAATTTTCTCAATCAATTTTTTAATACAAACTATTTTGAACTACATTCAAACGTAACAATTGAAAGATTACAACATTTTTAACATAATGATCACTTAATCAAGTGTTCAAAATGTGTACTATTTGTGAATTGACAGTACCCTAATCGATGGTAGAATGCGTCTACCACATTTCTCCATAATTGTCTAGAAATTAATCGAGATTTATCGATAATTGGTTGCCTTAGCTCTGCAAGACTTGGTGGTTTAGTTTTATAAACGGAATTTTTCAAGTATCCCCAATAAAAATAATTTTTAGGATTGAAATCAGGTGAACGTGGCGGCCATTCAATACTACCTCATCTACCAATCCATCGTCCGGGAAATATCTCATCTAAATAACGCCGAACATTTACATCAAAATGAGCTGCAGCTCCATCTTGCTCAAAGCATATTTGATTAAAATTGGCTCCAAACAAGTTTCTCATGCTAGGTACAATTTCATTTCTAAGTAACATTTTGTACTTATCAGACGTTAAATTTCCTTCGATAAAGGACGGCCCAATTAACTGAGCACCCACTATACTTGACCATACATTTAATGTTTGTGATCTTTAAGTATGGTTTTCACGCATCCAGTGTGGATTTACGTAACTCTAATACCTTAAATATTGTCGATTTATACTCTCGCACAGTGTAAAGGTTGCTTCGTTGGAAAAACATATGTTGGTAACGAAATTTCCGTCATTTTCAATTTTATTCATCATTGCCTCAGTAAACTCGAATCTACGGTCGAAGTCATCTTCACTTAATTCTTGCCATAAATGAATTTTGTGTGTTTGAAATTTACTCTTATGTAATACACGTAAGACTGAAGAATGACCTATATCATGTAATTGTGCAACCCTGCGTGGGGATGTATGTGGATCTTCAACGAAACTTTGCATTATATCTAAAGCTTTGTTGTCTTTTATAACTGTTTTTGGTTTACCTGATCGGTATCTATCGTTTACTCTTCCAGAGTCCTCAAAGCACTTTACAGTTTTTTGCATCGTCGCCTTATGGATAGGAGAACGGTTTGGGAAAGTATGGTTACTTCTCTATAAGATCTCTTTCTGTCGCCGTACCCTCTCATCATTGGAATGATAATTCATTCTTTTTCATTAACAACCATTTTAGAGAAACAATTTACTTTGCAGAACTTTTCAAAACTCATCAACTACTGTAAGTTTTATTTAATAATGTATATAGTGAACAAATGTCAAAATCACCACAGCATTCTGTATTTAAAGATTAAATTTTTTTCAAATCTACATATTTTGCACTGTTTTATGTATTTAAGCCCTTCTAGACTACATAAAATCATAAGTGTTACATATGGTTGAACTCGTATTAAAGAAGAGATTCCAATAATGACTGCATATACAGGGTGATTTATTTAAAAACCAAAGTGACCAATAACTAATAATAATAATTCAGAGAAACGGCAAATTAATGTCAAATCTGGAATCTCCGTATCCCAAAATAGGCTTATTCCAAATTTTGTACAATTCGGACTAGCAACTTACGAGATAATTGGGCGTTTCCGGACTTTTGGTCCAGTCTGTATATTTATTTGTTCGTAAGTTTTCAAACAGATACTCTGTCCTTTGTCAGGCGTAATATGAAAGTGACAAATATTGACAAGGTAACATCAAAATGACAAATATTAATAAAGTAACTAGAGAATTAAAATTAAATCACTGTTGTAAAACGTTCAGTCCTTGAAAATAGACACTCGGGTACCGGACAGTTCATATCCATTATTCCTGTTCAATTTGTTGGGATGTTTTAGAATTTCAATAGCTTCTCGAATCTTCTTTGTATACCAATTCCTATCGCTACCCAGAATTCTTGTGTTTTCAAATTAGTGTTTAGGGCGTGTTGAGGAAATGCTGATATAGTAGGTTGAAGTAAACGTAAGTGCCTTTCTGTTCTGTTAACCTGGTGTTAATGCTTCTTCCAGTTTCACCATTGCAGATTTTAGCACAAGAGCATAGTACTTCGTAAACACCACATCTATGTTGCAGAATTCAGGAGATTTCGAATTTTAATACTGCTTTTGTAAGCTACTTTCATATTATAGTTTTGTAATATTTTACCAATTTTATTCGTTGCAAGGAAGGTTGACATGGAAAACTGTCGACGAAATCATCTCTAATGTAGAAACGAGTATTAGCCGTCTTCCAGCTCCTGAAGCCGCCGAAATCAGATTTGAAACTACTACAATACAAGCTCCAAAAAAGAATTTTACTTCTGCTGATTATCAAGCTTTAAACGAATTACGTAACAACTAAGACATCATAATTTTCCCAGCAGATAAAAGACGAATTACTATTTTAATGGATAAGATTGCCTACATAACAAAGTTAATACTTTACTAAACGATTCTGTTTACACTAAACTATCATATAATCCTAATAACAAGTTCAAATTATTAACTACGAAACTGTCAAAGGAATCAAACTTACCAAGTGAAATAATTAAGAAACTAACAATCACCTACATCCTACAATACCAAGATTTTATGGAGTGCCAAAAATACACAAACCAAATGCTTCACTGCAACGAATTGTAAGCCCCATAAATTCAACAACCTACACATTATCTAAATACCTTAATACTCTACTTCGATCCTTCATTGGTTCGAGCAATTCCTTTATAAAGAATTTAGAAGATATCCAATTATTTAAACATTGTCTAACTACATCCCTTCTTATTTAATGACGAGTATTATCAACAAGATGCAATAGCTATGGGAACAGTATAATTGTAGAAATAGCCATAGATTCTCACAACAATCGCTTCGATTTCAGATTTGGTTCTAGCACATGCAAATTTTTGTTGAAGCAACCTTTTATACGCTTACCAGTGCAAAGCATAGAACGAAAGGACTGATTGTGGATCACGTTGTGGCACTGTTACTGCGCTGAATTCGATTGAAAAATTCAACCATATCGCATTGGATAACCATCGAGTAAAAGTGTAGGAGATAGCTGATATAGTGGGTACCTGAAATGACAGGTACACAGCATTTTATCTAAAGTACAAGAAATAAGAAATACTCGACAAGTTGGGTACCGCGATTGCTCACACCGGCCCAAAAACTGAATCGTTTCGAGTGTTTTTCGTGTCCCTTTGGCCATCACCGAAGAACTTTTTGCGCCGTTGCGATGAAACCTGGGCCCACCATTATACTTCCAAAACCAATAAACAGTCCAAATAGTGGACACACAAAGGTTCACCGCCACCAAAGAAGACAAAAACGTTTTTGTCATCAGGAAAGGTTATGGAAACCGTTTTTTGGGATTCTTGTGGGTCAAGTACTTCGAAAAGGGGAAAACAATAGATGGCGAGCATTATCAGAATTTGTGGCCACAGATTAGTAACAAAATCAAAGAGAAACAGCATCACTTAGTAAAAAATAAAGTCATTTTCCAGCAGGATGACGCACCTGGTCACAAGTCTGTGATGCAATAGCCAAAATTCACGACTTGGGAGTTGAACTACTACCTCATACGACCTATTCTAAAATTTGGATTACCTTTTTTTTAAACCTAAGAAAACGGCTCGGCGGTAAGAGATATTCGTCTAATTTCGGGGTAATCGGGGCTGTAAATAGCTATTTCGAGGACTTCGATTAATCGACCTACAATAAGGCATTGCTAATTTGGAATATTGATGGAGTGTGTTGACCAAGCAGGAGCTATATGTTCTTTGTTAGGACACGTAGTTGCCAAGCAATCCTCATAGTAGGAACTTGTTTGTATACCTAGTTTTCTAGTTAGAGACTGTACAGAATATTGTATGGTCTCATTGTTCAGTTTATAACTTAGGTCTGAATGTTTTCCGAATATTAAGTAAACTAGCGATCCAGCAAATATCTCAAACTATAGCACTATAAGTATTTTGTCTGTTTTGAAAATTGTGTTATATAAATACGTTTATCCATTGAACATCAATTACATGTCTCACCTTCATTGCATCCTCTTCTTCGAAGATTTCTGAATGGCTTAAATCCATTTTTAAATCTATCAACGGTTTTTATTTGCCTTTTCCTTCAAGTTTCACATACTGTATAAACTTACCTTTCAACCCTTCAAACTGTAATTCAACATAAGGTTGCCAACAAACAGCAGTTGATTAGTCAAACCTAATTAATCTTAGCCACTAAGCTATGTATTTTAATTATTAGTAGTATTATTTATTATATTACTAGTATTTAATTGTTTTAATCATGCTGTTTAAATTCAATATTCTCCTTTTCACCAAAACCTAACATTGGCTGAATATCGTTCACAGCAGAGATCATAATCGACAATCCGGAACGGTACGGTATTTACAATCTAAAATGCGGGTCTTGTTTAGCTTCTTATGTTGGACAAACAGGTAGGAAATTTTAAATTTCTGGATATTTCCAATGCATCAGACTCAACAATTTTACTTCCAAATCTTCTTTGCTGAATATATTCTTTCTACCGGTTATAAAATTAAACTTGCTTGAAATCAAGGAAATCCTTGATTTCAATAAAGATCCTTCTAATTCTCTTTATGAAATACTTGACGTCAATAAAAAACTACTATTTTTTACATTAAAATTCATTTATTCATATTCATTCTGTATATATATATATATATATATATATATATATATATATATATATATATATATATACGTTTTGCACGGACGCTATAGTTCTCGACTTTACCATGTTTGCCTTTTTCAACTTTTAATTTTAGTTTTAACACATTTGAATTTTTAGCTTCGCATTTACATTTAAGTTCACCTGATAACCCGATAGGTCGAAACACATTTCAATTTAAATCTAATTTTATCCTTTTTAATTATTTATTTAAAAAAAATTTTGACAGGGAAGGTTTTGAGGTATTATTTCATTCATTGAATTATAGTTTTTGTTTTATAAAATCTACCCTTATGGCGTCCTATTCTTTCTTATATATAATTCGCAACGAAATCAATATGCATTTAAATTCAAAGTATAGTTAAAATAAATAAGATAATATATGTAGGTCCGTGAGCGTAATATTGTCGTAGTCTTCCATATAACAATACTATTTTTATAAATAAACACAAATAAAAATAAATGGATTTATTTATAGCATTTTCTTTATGTTATTGTATTCTTGTTGCTCTCTCTAGAAATATATATTGTGCAATTTGCATACATGCAGAATTGTTGCAGACTATAACAGAATATGCGTAATCGTCATTGTGTTCTTTTGAAAAAGTCACACCACTGATAACTTTCCATTCAGATCAAAAGACAAATAGTACTTATTGCAAAATTATGCGACTATAACGTATGTTTTGTAACAAATACCAGGTTGTGTGACCAGAGTGTTTAATCGTTGGTGTCATAAAAGCAAGGGCCATAGAGGGTATGTTTACGGCAGTTTATAACTTGCGAAAATTCGTTAAATAGCCACCTAATTCTGAGCAAGGTATTTGGGTGCTATTGGAATCACCACTGTCGTCAGTGTTAGTCAGGCTCTTAAAAAAACTTCCAACATTGATTTCATTTAACCAACCAAACGACTCTAATACACTCTAAGACATGTTTTTATACTTTATATTACATTAAGTTATATCATAGTCTGTAAAATGAAACTTGCAAACAGCACTTTTTACATCACACAAAAGAAAGCGATCCTAAACGGTGATATTCAGTGAGCTGGCTTGAGCATCCATCTTTACACTGGTATGAAACTATGGATTGGAATTCTGCCAGTAAATAATTTAAAACCATCTGGGCATTATGAGAGGGACGGAACTCCATCTTATTGCATCCGTCTGATTACTTTAGTCCCAAAGGGTACATTTAATAGTTCCGGGTAGATGAACTAATTTTAGTAGTTAACATACTTATTCGGGAAGGGTAATCGTGTATTTTTATTAATTTCTTTTTATACAAATGTAAAGGTTTTGATAATACACGCAGTTATCGTCCTCAGAAAAAAAAACTATTATCAATTATTGTGGACGATAACTGAAGTTGTTGAAATTTGTGTTAAAAATTAATAAAAATATACGAATACATACCCAAAAGATAAGTATTTTATTATGAGAGATAATCGTGAAAGTTTTCATTTTCTTAATGTTTGTACTGTTTTCCAATTAACATGGGTTACTTAATAAACATACTGGGTATATCAGGGAGACTTCATCATTAGAAGTATCTGCAGAACCACGGATAATAAAAATTTGCAAAAGAATACATAAATCTTTACCGACCTGGTCTACCGTTGGAAAATATTTTCAACTTTGTCGCACTGCCGGTTATACCAGAAGTAGCTACCTATAAGCTACATTGTGATTTATCTGAATTCTAGGAAATGGAATACCCCAATTTTCGCAAGGGCATCATGTTCAGAATTCATAAATCTACATTTGTTGACATATCCCTATCTCTACACGCAGCCGTTTCTAGGCTAAAAAAAATGCTAACTTTTTCGGTCAAGCGTAAATCTTTCGCTAGTAGGTAACGTAATGTTTGTCTACACACTAATGTTTTCTTTTCAAAGTTTTTGATAGGTGCAAGCCTTTACTTATTTGGATCTCATTTGGGCGCTTGACGTATCAGTAATCTAAGCACAATAAGTCAAAATAACAAAATAAAATTTATTTTTAAAAATAATAAATTAACAATTTATGTGTTCAAACTGCACTCAATTAACCCCAAAACGTTTAATAAGCATATATTCGATTGATAATAATTCATTTTCAATTCGATGTGGCCAAATCTCTGTAAACGCCTGATTAATCTTGATTGAACGTTTCTCCACCATCGACTTTTTCTTTTATTGTACCTTAAGTAGCAAAAAAAAAACATTTAAGCTTAATTTAAAGGACTTTTTCTTTTATTTGGGGAAGAAATCTAAAGGTGTGAGATATAATTACTCGCAATGAGGTTGTGGCAATTCTGCAATACCAAATGTCGAAACAATTTGTTTTTAGCCTTCTCTGATCCAAGTTCATTTATAAAAAGTGATCGTACCCATGCCCATATCTTGGTGACTGTCTTATGTATATATCCCATATTTTTCACAAATCTGTACACTTCTTTCTTGAAAACAAATAAACCACTGATACCACTATTTGATTAACGTGTTGTCACTAAATGTACAATCCATTTAAGGGTAGTTTTTGGTAAATGTTGTAAATCGTGCATCAAAAGCGTCAACGCTGTATGTTTTGAAGCTAAGGTGTTCTGAGCCGACCCCAGAATTGTTAGGTTCTTTCAATTGAGATTTTTGAAACATAAATATTTATCATACCCTGGCAATTACTGAACAAATCTAAAGAATAAAGCTTCAATTGAGAAATCTCGTTCTATCAAAAACAAGTGCCCATAGCCTTCGCTCTATTTTAAACGAATTTATATAATTAAAAAAAAACTATATAAGAACTTGTAGTCGATGAGTGTTTCGGCATGCACTTATTTCAAAACTAACTTACCCGTTTCTCCCTTCCATTTTATTGTTCACTCATTGAACACACCACATAATGTATTTCTGATGATTTAGTTGTGGCCCGTTAATTCTTTGCAGGATTGGTTACGATGATTTTACTTATTATCATAGAGTGTGACATTGTTATTTACTTTAAGAAGTACGTTACGATCATATACACCATGGTGATAGAATCATACAGAACCGAACTGATTATTCAACTCGCTTCGATCGGATAAAAAATGTTAAGGCAGGTTCAGTTCAAGTTTCAGTTTGGAAAGAAATAGTGCTTTTTATAATGAATTCCGTGTACCTAATATCTTTGATTATGTAACATTATTCGTCTTTTCACTTTAGTATCATATAAAATACCAAATTAATTTGGAACGAACGGTCAAACTTGATTGGTAGAGAACATTTCTCTCCTACCTACTTGCAATCTGTTTACACGTCACAATTCAGGTTGAACATGGCGTACTCCTAGTATAACTGCTGCTTCTTTTGTTTGAAGAGTGTCACCAAACCCCCAACCTTTAGATTTCAACCAAGAAGCAATCGCTTGTCGCCTTCGGCAACCACAGTATCTAGAACTTCATGCCTTTTCAACTTACGTGACACTAGAAACTCAAAAAAGATTCGACGCTAGACATACCGAATAGACAGAATTCAATATTTCATAGCTACTGGATCATATACGATCCATATATCGCCGATTAAAGTTCTTCATATAGCTATCTCAAAATGCTATGATTAGCAATATGGATTCTCTATTTGTCTTTCTACCACGAACATCAGACTTATGTTACACAAATTTGAATACATGCGATACAGGGTTCCTCGGAGCTCTAAAATTAGAAGACCAATCGTGACTTTGTTGCCAAGGTACTATTTTTTGAAGTTTTTCTTTTGAGAAATTCATCGCACCTTAAGTAAATAACCATAAATAACCAGTTATTAACGAAGTTACTAGGCAGATAAATATCTGACAAATTCTTCACGAATTATTTATAATGAGTGACTTCCATTTGTTAGGTTGTTAAGAAACAGAAAGACAAGCGAAAGCCAAGCTACTATGATTCATTGTGTTCTTTAATTCCATTTTAACGTTTATAATTATGCTGTTCTATGAGTAAATAATTAAGCTCTTTTATACTCCAAAATATTCTATTATGCCACAAAACCTTCACAGTTTTATTGCAATTAGCATTATTTCATTTTGTTTTCTGTGAATTATGTCATTGTCTTAATTTATTTTACAGGCCCTATCGTAACAAATTCAACAAAGTAACAAAATTTTACAATTTTCAACTTTATCACTAAAAATTGAAAAACACTTAGCAACAGGTAGTACAACGTGAGCATCTATTGAAATCTATTGATAGTGCCTTATATCATTTTGCTAAGCATTTAACCGAGAATTCAAATATATAAAATATATAGGGTGTTCCATTAAAAACACAAATTTAGTGTTCGAAAATGAGCCATCCTGTATATACATACAATTTTTACAAGATGCTCCTCGTTGTTCACTACAATAAATGTTATAAAATTCTATGTTAAATCAACAGTATAGGCGTAATCTTCCACCCTCAAATCGTTGGGACACCCGATATACATATTCAAGTCAAATCACCTAGAAATGTTTGCTACGATAGTTCACGTAAAAGCACTTTTGCGTTTAAATCTGAGGGTCATGAGTTCAATTTCAGTTTTAACATGGTATTAAGATTTGCTCAATCATAATCATACATTTTGTGCAAGTGATACGTGCATATAAAAATGGCTTGATGTAAGCAGGTTTATGTATTTTACCGGATGGGATATAATCAATCCAAACCAAAGGTTATATAGTTGGCTGGAGAGTTTTCTACACGCCAATAAGATTTATAGTTCTTGGTATCGACAGGGTTTTCGTAATTTGGACTAGCTTTCTCCCACTTTGTCAATTTTACTGGTTGCTGATTCGATCCATTCTGATAGGTCGGTGGTATTTGTATGCTGACTTTCTTGGTCGATGCCCTGGTTATTGGTCGTTGTGGTGATACTTTCACTTTCACTTTCACTTTCTCCTTTTCTCCTCCTTTCTAACCGATTTCTCCTTTCCCTTTCGTTCGTGACTGGGTGTTTCCTGAGAATAGGCTTCCAGGTCGATGGTAATCTCTGAGTGTCGTCTCGTGAATTCAAATTATGTGGTCGTTTTTCGATTTCGATAGCTTCTCTGATAATCCGGTGTGATAGATACCGTATGTTTGCTATTATCCTTGTGTTGTCAAAATCTATCGCGTGTGAGGTTTCCTTTACATGTTGGGCCAGTGAAGACGTTTTCTGGTCTTTTTGTACTGCGTTACGATGTTCCTCTCTTCTTACATTAATGCGTCTGTTTGTTTGGCCTATGTATGTTCGTGAACAATCCTGGCATGGAATCTCGTACACTCCTTGATCTTCGAGTGCTATTTTAGTTTTCGGGGTTTGCAGCATGTTCGATAACTTTTTGTTGGTCGTGGAGATGGTTTCGATGTTATGTCTGTCGTGTCTTGTACATATGGTAGACAGGATTTGGCTACTGGTATGTTTGTGTCGCTATCTTTCCGTTGTGTTGGTTTTTCTGCTCTCTTTTTGTTTGTTTGGAGAATCCATTTTGTAGTAACGCCGTTCTGATGTTAACTGTTTCTTGATGCATGTTGTTCTTATCTGTTAGCCGTTTCGATCTTGTGATCAGTGTTCTAACCACTGATTGTATCTGTGCTGGGTGATGGTGCGATTTGGCATTCAGGTACCGGTTGGTATGTGTGCCCTTCCGGTATACAGTATGACCCAATGTTCCATTATCCTTTTATACACTAGTACATCTAGGAATAAGGGAATGGTAGCAGAAGGAACATACGCACCAATAACAGATCCAACAACATATCTGGAGAAGACCACAAGGAAGAAGATTATGGACAGCGAGATACCAAAGGACATACAAACACAAATAATACCGAGAGAAAAATCATCGAAATGTCCAAAATTCTACGGACTCCCAAAAATCCACAAGGAAGGCGTGCCACTTCGACCAATTGTGAGCTCCATGGGATCTCCGTTACAACAATTGGCAAGATACTTGGCGAAACAACTACAGCCACACGTCGAGAAAGCCGAATCTAACATCAAGAACGCGAACCACTTCATCGAGGTGCTAAAGGAATATGTAGTGGAACCTACGGATCTACTGGTCAGTTTTGATGTGGTCTCATTGTTCACAAACGTTCCAGTTAACGAAACATTGGAAATCATCAGGAAAAAGTGCCAACCTTCAAATGACATTCTTAATCTAATAGAACACTGTCTGAAGAACACATACTTCACCTATGAAGACCAGCGATACCGACAAACAGAAGGAGCACCGATGGGATCACCTCTATCACCAGTGATTGCCAATATATTCATGGAAGATTTCGAGATCAAAGCACTACAATCAACACCTCACAAACCAAAACTATGGCTGCGTTACGTGGATGACACATTTGTGATTTGGACACATGGAAGGGAAAAACTAACCGCATTCCTGGAACATCTCAACACCATCCATCACAAGATCGCGTTCACCATGGAGGTGGAAAAGGATAACAACTGCCATTCCAAGATGTACTAGTGTATAAAAGGGATAATGGAACATTGGGTCATACTGTATACCGGAAGAGCACACATACCAACTGGTACCTGAATGCCAAATCGCACCATCACCCAGCACAGCTACAATCAGTGGTTAGAACTCTGATCACAAGATCGAAACGGTTAACAGATAAGAACAACATGCATCAAGAAACAGTTACTGCAAAATGAATTCTCCAAAACAAACATAAATAGAGCAGAAAACCAACACAACGGAAAGATAGCGACACAAATATACCAGTAGCCAAACCCTGTCTACCATATGTACAAGGCACGACAGACAGAATCGGAAAAATCCTTCGAAGGCAACATCGAAACCATCTTCACAACCAACAAAAGTTATCGAACATGCTGCAAACCCCGAAAACTAAAGTAACACTCGAAGATCAAGGAGTGTACGAGATTCCATGCCAGGATTGTTCACGAACATACATAGGCTAAACAAACAGACGCATTAATTTAAGAAGAGGGGAACATCGTAAAGCAGTACAAAAAGACCAGAAAACGTCTTCACTGGCCCAACATGTAAAGGAGACCTCACACGCGATAGATTTTGACAACACAAGGATAATGGCAAACATACAGTATCTATTACACCGGATTATCAGAGAAGCTATCGAAATCGAAAAACGACCACATAATTTGAATGCACGAGACGACACTCAGAGATTACCATCTACCTGGAAGCCTATTCTCAGGAAACACCCAGTCACGAACGAAAGGGAAAGAAGAAATCGGTTAGAAAGAAGGAGAAAAGGAGAAAGTGAAAGTATCATTACAACGACCAATAACCAGGGCATCGACCAAGAAAGTCAGCATACAAATACCGCCGACCATCAGAAGATCAGTTCGAGTTACCAGGAGCAGAACACGAAGACTTGAAAATGGTAGATGAGATTATGCCGAAACATCGTCATTTCAACATCGGTTCTTTTAAGAACCATGGAGGAGAATCTATGCGGACCAAACCCAGAAGAACACTCGGAAACCTGAAAATTAACATATATATATATATATATATATATATATATATATATATATATATATATATATATATATATATATATATATATATATATATATATATATATATATATTCTTCGATACGGTACTGGTTTGATGAAATATAGTATTAATGCGGCTTGCAGTAGTCTATCCAGATGTCTAAGATTACGTTCGTTAGCAACGTATCTCATGGACAAACATTATACCAACAAGTTGCACAATTTATATTTTACCTGCTATGCTTAATGGTTTAATGCCATGTTAGGAAAGTTTTATTAGCACAGACTTTTATCAAATCGTTTGATTGACATACAGTTTCTACACGACGTCCATTTGACTAACGACACATACTAAAATGACTTTCAAAACCATTTTGGTGTCTCATGTGGTTCTTTAGAAAATTTTCTAAAATAATTATTTTTAAGAAAATGTTTACAAAATACACGAGGCTGTTTCTTTTTATATACAATATGGTACAATACCATTTTAAGGAATGCCTATAGTGACATTGTCAAAATTTAAATAAAGCAATATGTTTCTCAATTTTGAGCACAATAAAAAACCGCTGCCAAATTATCTGCCAGAATGCTTCCTCATATATGTAAATAAATTTCAATACGTGAATTTGAGTCATCGATAATTCCCCATTTTTGATCCGAAATTTTGAATTTTTAATTCTGAGCGATCTTAAAACCTCCAATACCCCATTTTCAAAAAATTAGCCATAAATACCTGAATTTTAGTCAGAACGGATTCTAAACACGATAATCCCCATTTTTGATCCGCCATTTTGAATTTAGACAAATGATGTATACTTAGCGATCTTAAAAATCCCCAATACCCAACTTTAAAAAAATCAGTTAAAAATGCACAATTTTGTACCCTAAAACGGCCACTGGTGATATATTTTTTATTTTGAAATTATACAAAAAGTGTTAGTTTGTTTTTTAATTATGTAACTTTTAAAATTTGAAACAATTAATTTTTAATTTTCTAATCCCGTAAAACGCCCGTCACTGGATGGATTTTGCTCATTAACGAACTTGACCTAGAATTTATGGCAAAGAATTTTGTACCTAATTTCATATCGATAGCTCAAAAGATATCCCGCACACACACACACAGGCAGACACGAATTTTTTTTCTAAACACTTGTTTTTTATCGATAGCTTTGATGTTTCAAAAGATATCGCGCGCACTCACACACAGATACAATCAGGTACGAGATTTTCTTTTCTAAAAATGTGAATTTTCTTATTGTTTAGGCCACAAAACGTCGAGAAATGTAACAGAAGTGTTTGAAAATTTAAACCGACTACATAGTTTTCCCTTTATACGTACGTATATGACAAAGCAATATGCGTAGACCATGATATTTAACCTAAAATACGACACAATTACGCAAATTAGATTTTTGATGCTCTATTTTTTACAGAAAAATCATTTCAATCAGATAAAATTGTATGTTTTATAAGGGTGTTCCGCTTTGCAATAGGACACCCTGTATATTCATGTCAAAAGATCATATAAATACTAATTCAACGTTTGGTATCCTTAGTTGATAGCTCAACCCATTTTGATTTACGGGAAATTTCTGTTATTGAGATAGAAAAAACCTGCCTTTGCAGATGAAATTTTCTTTAAACGTCATCTTAAACGAAAATATTCCACAGCTTTTCTTATAACATAAATAATTTTCAAGGATCCTTAACTTGTGCTTTTAATATCAACACCACAAATTAATTTTTGTGTTTATGCATGTATACTAACTTTTCATCTTAAAATCGTCGAGAAACATTGATTTTGGCTTATGTTGGCCGCATTGATTTTTAACATATGAACATTTGCTGAGAGCTGGCACCAAAAACATTTTCAAAAATGTATACTACACGTCCAGAACCTATTTCGCGAGTACTAGGGCTGCCTCTTAAGAACAATAATTAGTAAAGAAAAACAAGCGCTAGCTAAGTACCTTGCGAAGCCACTCACTAACAAGGCTACATCCTACGTAGAGACGCAGACCATTTCATTGAGATTCTGCAACAGCACACAATTAAACCAGGGGAGCTCCCAGCCAGCTTAGATATAGTATCACTATTCACAAACATACCAGTCGACGAGGCGCTTGAGACCATCCAAAGGAGACATAAACCGGCTGACAATATAATAAGTTTAGCTAGACACTGTCTAACTAATACCTATTTTATGTACAATGGACACCGTTACAAGCAGAAAGCAGGAGCACCTTTATCTCCAGTCATTGCTGACCTATTCATGCAAGAGTTTGAAGAGAAAGCACTATACTCAGCAGCATATAAACCGACGCTATGGTTGAGATACGTAGATGATACATTTGTCATCTGGAACTACGGACAAGAAAAACTCAGGATATTTTGGAACACCTCAACAATGTGCACACAAATGTCAAGTTCACAATGGAAACAGAACAAAATGATCAGTTACCTTTTCTGGGGACGTGCTAGTTAAGAAGAATGAAGACGGACGCCTAGGCCACACGGTCTACAAGAAACCTACGCACACAGACAGATACATCAATGCCAGATCGCATCATCATCCAAGTCAATTCAAATCTGTCATCAAGACGCTGAACGAAGAAATTAGCAGACGCCGACAACATCAAAGAAGAGATGACAAAAATAAGAGGCTTTGATTAGAAATGGATTCTCCACCACAACATACAAAGCTGCGGAATGTTTTCGTATAAGATGACGTTTAAAGAAAATTTCATCTGCAAAAGGCAGGTTTTTTTATCTCAATAACATAGAAATTTCCCGTAAATCAAAATGGCTATCACCAATCGTTGAATTAGTATTCATACGATCTTTCGACATGAATATATAGGGTGACCTATTGCAAAGCGGAACACCCTCATAAAACATACAATTTTGTCTGATTGTAAACATTTTCTTATATATAATCATTTTCTAAAATTTTGTAATCACCAAATGAGACATCAAAATGGCTTTGAAAAAGTCATTTTAATATGTCTCGTTAGTCAAATTGACATCGTGTAAAAACTTTATGTCAATCAAAAGATTTGGTAAAAGTCTGTGCCAAGAAAACATTCCGAACCTGTCACAGCATAGCGGGTAAAATAGGAATTGTACAACTTGTTGGTGATAACATTCGTCTATGAGAAACGCTGCTAACGAATTTAATCTTAGACATCCGGATAGACTACCGTAAGCTGCATTAATAGTATGTTAAATCAAACCAGTACCGTATTGAAGAATTTGATTAAACAAAATAATGATGGTCACCAGTTAGAAATACCGAGCAAATTCTGCAATATTTTCGAAATAATCATCATGCAAGTATTAAGATAGCTGGTTTAGATCTCACTGAAAATATCAGAAGGTGTTTAAAGAAAAGTAAAATTCAGCCTTTTAAACCTCAAACATTTCAGACTTTGAAGCTTGCAGATGAAGAACGAAGAATACAGTTTCTTGGCGAATATGAATCAGATCACAATCTTTTGCAAATTATGTTTACAGGTGACGCCTAGTTTACTACAACTGAAGAGTGTGCTCACAAAATTTTCGATTAATGCCAAACGGCAATATTCTCACACAGTCAATGTCAGGTGATCGGTTCATCGGACCATTTGCTTTCAGTGGTACCCCATATTCCTTAATTTTTTCAAAACGAAATTTATGGTGCACTCCTTCAACTACCTCTCCAATTTTGTATAAATTTAAAATTACAGGTAGATGGAACTCCTGTGCAAAACACATTTGCAGTGAGAAATTGGTTAAATAGAAATTTTAAAATGGATAGATAGCAAATAATAGTCCCGTTTTAAAATGTTTCTAAACGTCACTAGATTCGGCAACTCTTAAAACTTTACGTAAAAACAAGCAGCCTTAGGTACTTTGTGAAAATTTTCTTAAAATAATACATAGGTGTACAAATAAGTTTTTGCTCTGTTTGACAAAAGTTGGCTCCACCAGTAAGTTTTGATTTAGATTGTCCGATGTAAAATGTCATTATCGTAATAACAACTTTAAAACATTAACGATTTTTTATCAGTACAATATATTCTTTTGTGTGCGAAACTGTCTTCAATTGGAAGAAATCTGCAGCTGAGGCGCAACGGTTGCTTGTAGAAGCACATGATGAGGCTGTCCGAATGGTATCAAACGTTTAAGAACGGTAAATTTGACACGGAAGACAAAGAACATAGCGGAAGGCCGAAAATATACGAAGACGCGGAATTGGAAGCATTCTTGGATCAAGATTCGTGCCAAAGACAAGAAGAATTTTCACTTGGATTAAGGGTGCCTCAAAAGTAATTCCACATCGGCTGAAATCATTGAAATGATCCAAAACAAGGGATTGGGTTCCATATCAACTGACCGAGAAACGTTGAACGCCAATTTTTGACATGTGAAATGCTGCTTGCCAGGCATAAACAAAAGGGTTTTCTGTATCCTGTAGTTACTGGTGATGAAAAATAGATTCACTATGATAATCATAAAAGAAAGAAATCATGGGGTGGTCATGTTTTAACATCTATAGTTAGGCCAAATATTCATGAAAAACTCTTGGTGGGATCGGCCTGGTGTCGTGTATTAAGTTCAGTACACGACAAAATTATACACCTGCATGATAATGATGGCTCTCACTGCTAATGCGTTGTGCACAGGACTTCTATCCAACTGTAATTTTAAGTTTATGCGAAATTGGAGAGTTGAAGGAGCGCGTCATTAAATTTGTTTTGAAGAAAATTAAAGAATATGGGGCCAAAATTGGTCCGATGAGACGATCGAAAGTATATTCCACATCAGACATCTATCTTATGAGAATATTACCGTTTGGCATTAATAACCCAGTTTGGATTTTCACGAGACCAAAATCGAGAATTTTGTGGGCAAACTACTCCATTGTCAGTAAACGAGGATTTATCTGCATTATATTCGCCCATCGCCCACAACTAATACTCCATTCTTCGTTCGTCATCTAAAACAAAGTTTAATACTTGCCTGAGGATTATTCCGAAAATATTGCAGTATTTGCTCGGTGTTTCCTATCTGGCGACCAGCATTATTTCCGTTAATAAAATCCTTTGATACTGTACCGGCTTCGTTAAATATAGTATTAATCCGGCTGACAGTAATTACACTTACTGGATTTCGTCAACCTAAGAATGTATTCGTTAGCAGCGTTTCTCACACACCGAAACTTATCACCAGCAAGTCGTATAACTTATTAACTTCACTTAACTTATCTTTTACCTTTGTTACTATATTTAATCTTAATTTTAATTAATTAATCCTAAAAGTAGGCAATTAAAATCAGGAGGGCTAACAGGGTCATTATCGTTATTTATTATTACCCTTCAATTAAATAAAAATGAAATTAGAAAATAGAAAATTTAAGTAATCACAATTCACGACAATAATAAAACATATTTGATTAGTTTAAAACGACAATAATGTGCAAATTGAAACTTAAATTATAAATCAAAATATACAATTTATTTTAATCTTAATACGAAACTAACCATGAACAGATTGGAGTACTTTATAACTGATGCACGATCTTTTTAATTAGGGTAACGAATATCCTGTTTTGCTTTCAGTGCAGTTACTATATTCTACAATCGTACAAAAAAAATCCCTTACAACCCTAACCATACTTCACATCTCCTGGACCTGTTCCTTACAACTAACCCACTTGTCTATAAAACAAGAGACCTTTCTCCACTTGGCCAATCAGACCACTGCCTAATCGAAATAACTTCCTCTGTACCCAATCCCACTGTTGCCCGAAAAACAGACAGAACTATGTGGTGTTTTAAATCAACTAACTGGAGCAAACTGAGAGATTTTTTGCAACCTTCCCCTGGGGTGAGTATTGCTTGAAACAATCCTCCTCTTCAAACATTGCTTTTTCAATAACTGAAGTTATCTTGATGGGTATGGAGTTATACATTCCCAAAAGAACAATTGTGTAGGTCATGATGGTTCCCACACGGTAGCTCCCACACTTTTCCTGCTATACATAAATGACCTCATTTCCTCAGCAACTAACTCGATCCATTGCTTTGCAGACGACAGCACTCTACATTGTAGTTCTCAGTTTAACCACAATAATAAGTCTAGTCAGGACGTTAAAGTGAAAATGGCAGCCTAAATCAACAGTGACTTAGAACGTATCCTTGAATGGGGAAGGAATAATCTACCCACGTTCAACGCCGACAAAACCCAGTGATGCCTTATGTCCGCCAAGAAATACCAGCCATTTCCTGCTGTAAATATGAATAGGGATGTTCCTATCATCGAACCTTTTATCAGTTGACCACCTTTTGTCAACCAGCAAAACAGCTGCCCGTAAACTGGCTTTCTATACAGATCTAAACAGTACTTCAGATTGCAACAGCTCCTTTTAATGTATAAGGCTCAAATTCGACCTCGTCTGGAGTACAATTTCCATCTCTGGGTCTGTGCTCCCCAATACGCCCTTGATATGGTAAACCGCATACAAAAAAGAGCTATCAGGCTTATAAATGACCCGTCTCTGAGTTCTGACCTACAGTCTCTTGAGCATAGAAGAATAATTTCTATTCTTTCCTTCTTCTATCGCTATTGCCACGGCCGAAATACATTCCATAATGTCTTCGCAGGCCATCTTCGCTAGGAAAACTCGGTTTGCCCATTCACACCATAATTACACACTCAAAATTCCATCTTGTCACACTAAAGTGGCGAAATCTCCATTTTTCCACACGGCGACCAAATTGTGGAATGCACTACCGAATTCCTGTTTTCCCCCAAACCTTGATTTAAGCAAATTTAATGTAACCGTTTATAAACATTTCTCGACAGCCTAACCATATCGCTAACCCCCTCCCAGTGTTACTTAGTGCTTTAACACGTTAGACCAATCTTAGCCTGTTCAGGAATACTATTAGTGAAAAAAATTCTATTTTATCTGCTATGACATGTTCGGAATGCTTTGTTGGCGCAGACTTTTATCAAATCTTGAGTGACATAAAGTTTTTGCACGATCTGAATCTGACTAATGACACATATTAAAATGAATGATTCAAAGCCAGTTTGATGTATCGTGGTTATTTACAAATTTTGAAAAATATTCTTTTTAAGAAAATGTTTATAAAGCACTAAAAACAGTTTCTTTTATATATAATTTGGTACGATAGCATTCTAAGGGATGCCGAATCTAGTGACATTGTCAAAATTTAGATAAAAATCGCTGATAGTAGGGAAGGTGGGGAATACTGCGCAGGGAGTTAAACCACGCACCACATTGCCGGGCCGAGTTCAATTGACTAGGTGCACCTGACGGTGGCATCACCAACTACAGCAATTGGTGGCAAACCCGCTTCTTATGGTTACTTGAGTGGCATTTGCGTAAACGTGAAGACATGTGTTTTGTTATTTATTTATCGCAGTTACCCTGTAACCTCATAGACTACAGTGGTATCTGGAGTATGAGAAATTGTAGGCAAGTTCATTTTCCATTTATCTTTCATTGTACATATTTACATTAATGTACTTTCTTAATGAATTCCATATTCAGCCAAATGGCAAGAATGGGATCGTTTCGCGCACTAGTGTTGCAGTGCGCAGTTTTACCTATATGCTCCCATGTCCTTACAACTTTGTTTTTAAATTCCCTCCTTTTTCTGTTTTAGATACCAAGAACGTATCAACATAAAATACAAGAGCAGCTATACAGTGCCCTTGTGGTTATTAAAGAGTTCTATCCGAAAGGCAGGACGAGATTTTAATATTCCCGAATCTACGTTGAGGGACAATTGAATGTTCCTACTGCTCTAGATTCGCGCTCACCATTAAGGAGAAAGTCGATATTTAAAAAAAATGGCAAGTGACACCTATTGAACTTCGACGCATTGTATCTGAGTTTGCTACAGTTAAAAATATTAAGCATAATTTTAATGTAGCGCTGGAGTTTGCGGGTAAGGATTGGATATATCTGTTATTGAAGAGAAACCCAACTACCAGCCTCCGCCAACCAGAGGCAACGAGTATCAACAGAGCCAGTTCCTTTAATAGACAGGAAGTGATAATTTTCTTCGAAAATCTGGAAACGGTGTTCTCAAGGCAAAGCAACGTGGATGAGTCTTTTCAGTTATTCCGAAGAACTCTGCAAAATTGTATGCTAAGCAAGGCTAAGAGTCGGCGTTGCCACATCTGCTGAAAGAGGAAAAATATAACGATCGTGTATTGTATAAGCACAGTAGGAGAACACGTACTCCCTATGATCATCTACCCTCGTTTGAAAATGGCACCTTACCTCCAGCGCGATGGCCCTATTGGAACATCATAGCAATGTCCTCACAATGTAAAGTAAAATCGTCAGTTGAAGACTCTGTCTTACTTATATGTGATAATCATCAGAGCTACATTTCCTTGAAAGTCTTCGACTTCTGCACAGAAAACTGTATTGCTATGGTTTCGTTACCGTCCCACACAGCCAATTGCTTACAACCTCTACATTTGACTTGTTTGGCTCTCTAAAGAGTGCTGTTTCACGAGAATACGATTTGTTCATGATTAGTCATGCAGATAGACGTACAACAACAGCAGATATTACGGACTTATTTAACAAGACCTATCTAAAGATGCAACAATAGCGAAAGATTCTGTGGTTTCAGAGCTGCTGGGATATTTTCACTCAATTCAGATAAATTTTCGGATGAAAACTTTTCACCAGCAGGAGAATCCGAACAATTACTTGTTACATTGCCGGTGCTTCGAATGTGCAAGAACCCGAGAAAGCGCCAATACCAAAACAATGTCTGCAAGAGAGCAACAAAAGGAAGCGTATGTTTACAAGAAAGCAACATTCGCAGATCCTCACAAACACGCCTTTAAAAGCAGATCAAGAAAAAAACAGAAAACGGCTTGAAAAGTATAGGAAAGTCCACAAAGGCAAAAGAACTCGTATACCTGTTGACGATAAAAATTCCAAAACCGAAATGTTAAAAAACGAAAAATTAAAACCGACGATTAAAGAAACCGATGAACCTAATATTAATGGAGATATCTGCGATGACAGCGACACCGACGACTTAATAAGTGACTACAATAATGAGAAGTGCATTTGTGAAGATTTCGGTCGAGATAATAAAGAATGAGGTGCGTGTGGTGTGGGTTTTGGTCACATGCAGAATGTAGTGGATGGTACTGTGCAGATGATTATAAATGTGATATTTGTGTGAAGAAACAGAAGAAAACCCTTTGGAAAAAAATTGTAGTTTTTGTATTGAATAAATTGTACCAAATGCAAATTGTATGTATTTCGTTTCACCATGCGCGGAATTCCTCACGGGATGGGGAGTATCGCGCAAAAACATGTAACTAAAAAACCGTGTTTAGCAAACGTAGATCGAAATTCGATACATTTTCTTGTTAAGAAATTTTTTTTAAGTGGTTTTAATTACTTTGATGTAATTAGCTTTATAGACAAACCCAAAAACCGAAAAAACATCTTAAGCGTGTCGTAACCACCAACTCTATCCTACCATTTCAATAAAAAACATGTGTAGACTATGATTTTTAACCTAAAAATACGACATCATTTCACCGCTTTGACATTGGGTCACTCTGTATAAGTTTAAGTGATTGAAATAAAGAAAAGCAACGTATTTGATGCTTTTTCCCACGTTCGCCCTGTATAAGTAAATTATAACTTTTGTAATATAAGTTCAATACGAATAAATATTACTAATAAATTGTTCTCCTACAGATTTATAATTAAGTCCGAGTAGCAATTTGATAAAATTCTAGTTTTCCAGTTTTTAAATTTCAATTTAAAATAGACTAAATATTTAATTACAAATTATTATTAATTTTATTAAATATATAAATAAAAAGTTTACCTCGAGTAGGATTTGAACCGACGACATGTACTTTCCTAGAGTACCACTCTAACCAACTGACCTATCGAGATACAAGACCCAATCGCTATAAATTTTGGCTTTATGTAGGTAGAACTATGATAAATTCTAAATATAATGAGATTACAGTCTAATTACTTATATTAATGGAATATGAGCCTGCAATATCGCAAGGATTCACACATACTAAAGCAACTTGACTAATATAATTTTTAAGTTTTAATTACATATTTACTTTTGAACTTATTCGTTCATAACAAAACTTATAATAAGATTAAATATTTCTTTGTTGACAAAAATCCAGTAGTGCGGAATTGATTTAAATAAAAACATTATTAAATTTTGAAATACAATAACTTGGAGATCAGAAAAATATTTAATTCGAAATCCTTTCCAGTTTCTCAGTTGTATTAAAAATATTGAAATGTGAGAGTTCTACCGAATACGTATTTGCCCTAAAGCGAAAAATTTTTATAAACGCAAAAAATTCTCAAAATCGGAAGTGAGAGAAAGACGAAGGGGTGCTAATGGATTGGTCGTGAGCAAACATTTGCACCCTTCCAGCAGCTTTTAACAATGAAGTCCACTTCAGAGTTCACTTTAGATATCAAACCAGCCCGAAAACAAAGCTAAATCAGGAAAAATAACAACAGATCAATTCACTTTTACATTTATTACATTACATGTGTAACTAACTGTTTGTAATAAGTAAAAAAATAATTTATACAAACTAAGAGAATTCTTGTGAGTGTAAAACACTTTCAGTTCCCACGATTCTGCAAAGTTGCAATTACCGCAAAACCGCATAGCTTAGACAAAAATGTCCTAGTTCTAATTTTTTAATTCAAAGAGAGGCAATATACAATAAAAAAAGAGAAAGAGGTAAAAAATGGAGTATTGCGAGCGAGGTAAGTAAAATAGGAAAAATGTACGGATTAGCGTCTTTTTAAAAGCGTTAACACAGTAACACCTTGCCCATTTGTATGTTTCAAAATAGAATGGTATTAAATACTGCTACTGCGGTTATGGGTTTATATTTCATAATAACGCGGCCTCGCTCCCAAAGTGACTTGGTTTTAAATTTCCCCTCGAAGATGTTCTCCAGCCACTGAGTGGCTATTTACATAAAGGAGTTTGTGTATTGTTTTTTTACGAGGGATTAAGAGTGCAGAAATGATAAAAATTGCTCATAGAACAGAACCGGTTTAGTTAAATTTAGGAAATAATATTACTTTTTAAAGGACTCTACTGTTCGGATGAGCTTACATCGCGTCGGTGCTACGGTTGTGATGGCAACCAAAATCAACCAATACTATATAACATGTTTACAAGAAATGTCATTTTATCCCCTTCTCTTGCATAAGGATAGGGAAGAGTAGGAGTTATAGGCGTGGTTTAGCTTCCATAGTAGCAGATGCTTCAAACTGTCACTACGGATAAAGCTCCAACTACTACGTGCATATAAATTTTTCTTTTGAAAGCTTTCAGCTCATCTTTGTCTTTGATAAGTTCACGTTGTTCAGTTTAACAAAGACGGAATAGATGTGATGTGTATAATTTTTTTGTACGGATGTTCCAGTATGAATGAAATGCTTTTATTGTTCACCCTCTGAACAAATATTAGCTTTGTTTGTCAGCTTTTCAAAACTGTTAGAGTTTAGAAGGTCGATAAAAGAGAAGAATATAAAGCGATTTTATATTGAACTAAAACTTTTTATAATTAGTTTACTAAATTTAATGACACTTTACCTTTTTGCGGTATACTTGATTGAATTTTCGGTTAAAAGCAGAATTGTTATTTAAATTGCAATTACTTTATTTGAGCTTTATCGGATTATTATCCACTATTATAAGTCCTTGTAAACTAAATTCTTGTATTCTTCAAGTGAGAATCCTTTACAGAATTAATCAAACTAACACTTATAATTCATACGTTTATCAATGTACACTGTATTTTGTAGGTAGTTTCTTATTCCATCCAAATCGTTCACTATGTACACGAAAAGATGCTTTAACCAATTGATATGTACTAACTATTTTCTCATAAAATTTTGAATATTTAACTAATTTGAAAATTGTTGGTAAAAACCCGAGATAGGTGTAATGCAGTTAGTAAATTTTTAGGAATATAGATTGTGAGATGTAAATAGTTTTCAAAATGGATTTATATTGTGGACAATGAAAAAATGAATCGATACTTATTTTGTTTAGCATCTACATGTTGCACAAACAATATACTTATAATATTTTGTTGAATAATAATATGTGACAAGACATTAACACACGAATTAAAATTTGCAAGACGAGTAGGGAAGCAGCGAGTGAATTTTGAGATAAATAGTTATAGCGCAACTTTTTAATTTTATTGAAAAAGAAGTTTTAATTTATTTTACAAATGAATACTCGCAAATCATGAATTTACGTTAATCAAAAAAACTTTTTTTTTATTTGGTTCTATTCTGGACACAAAAATGGATCGACATTTAATTAAAATACTTATCTTTTGTTAATTTTTTATGTATGTTTTATATAAATTTTCTTTACTAAAATTGGATTCGATATTTGTGTTTCCATATTTCATACATTTGTTTTAACATCTCTAGTAATTCTTAAAGACATTTCCATTTACTGAGGAAGCATGCAGCATTGTAAAAACAAAAACAACAATCTATGTCAAACAGACGTTTAAAACTTCATGACGGACAGACGTTAATAGACATCTAGATGCTAACTTAAATTAAAAGAAATGAAATAATTTTAATTTAAATTTTTTTTGGATAAGTATGCCAACCTCTTTTTTATACGTTCATAACGAAAACAGGCAACATTGTAAAATCAAAAACAATAATCTGTCAGAATGACGTTTAAAACATTCCAAAGCCCTCTTCTATAAAATATCCATAATGCTTCAGCATTTTCAATCATATTTACTTAACTGTTAACATTTATTTCGCTTTACATTAAAAAACAATTTGACAAAATTGTTTACTACATCTTTAACAATTTTTAACAAATATTACTACTGACGAAGATAACTGTAAGTGTTATCGAAACGTTTAGATTGTATAATTTAAAGTACATCATTAAAAAATCCCAAAAAAAGATAAGTATTTTATTATGAGTGTTAATGGTGAAAGTTTACATTTTCATATTTATGAAGAAAGTTTATGTTAAATCAAATTTTCTTTAAAAATACGTCTACACTTTTTCTTATGAAATTAATCGTTATTTGGATAATTAAAAAATTTGAACTAACAATTAAATTCTACCTTACGATTTTTTTGCCGCTAAATTACTCATATTAATTAATTGATATGTTTAAGATCTATATTTAGGTATTTTTAAATCTTTGAAAAATGCAACTGTTTTAGAAATATTTGATAAAAATCCAAAACTGCCCCAAATAAATCCCCCCCCCCACCACTGGGTTTCTCCCAAAATCTAATCAGCTTTAAGCCAAATGAAAATAAGCTTAAATGTAAAATTTTAACTACGTAGGTATTTTCGTTCTGGAGTTATCGTGGGTACGACATCCAGAAATAATGGCCGACATTGACAAAACTTGGCCAAAAGTTGTAAAATGAGCTAATAAGTCGATTTAGCGATAGTGAAAAAAAAGTCGATTGCATAACCTTCTATACCTACATATGTGTATGTAGGTTGGAATGTAAAAAAACATGCAGGAATTCAAGTTTGAAAAAACGGCTACGAAGTGGCGAGGGAATTTTTAGATTAAATACTCACTAAATCATAAGTGACGGTGAATTCCATTATACTGGAACCGAGTTACGTGACGTTTGTTACTAAATATGTCAAAATTTACGTCAATCAAATAAACAGTTTTTAAATTTGATCATATTCAGGACAATGGAAAAATGTATCGACATTTAATCAAAATACTTACCTTTTGTTTTTATTTGTTATACCGAGTATTTTTCTATTTATATTTTATATACTTCTTCTTTACTAAAATTGGATTCCATAGTTAGCTTTTAGTATATTAAAAAACGAGTTTCATAGGACCAGTCTTGAAGGACGAATTCAAGTTTAAAAACTGAGTTTTTCAAGGTCTTATGAAACACGTTTTTTATGCTATTTTTTGTAATTTTCCCTTTTTATGCCGTTTTTGAACAAACATTTTTACTTTAGCTGATTTAGGGATTATTGTGGCGGTTGATAAAGTCTTAATTTTAAATGTGAAAATTTGATCTAGCCGCCTTTTGTTTTATCCAAAGTCTATCACAAAACACGAAAATGGAAGCTAATCATATATCATACGACTAGTGCGTCCAAAATTATTGATAATTCGTGAAAAAACGGTGTTATCTGAAAGGAAAAAAAGGAAAAGGCCACGTATTTCATTCCCTCGCCAAGGAGGGCTGCTCGAGCTTTCCGAGCTCCTGCAGCCACAATCATGGATTTCCAGCATACATACATACATTACGTATATATGCATGGTTAGATTAAGGATGGGTGTGGTCAGGATAAGATCGGAAGGAACGGAGTTAGGGTTCTGAGGGGGAAAATACTACCCCAGCACTCGCCTAAGCAGCCACACATGGTGTGCATATACGCAGTGACCATGACGCTACATCTGCATGAGGAAAACCCCCTGAAAAAACCTCATACAAGGTAGAGGGTAACAGGAATCGAACCCATTACCTCCTGAATGCTAAGCAGATCGTGTCACCACTACGATACCATCTCGGTGTGTTGTCTGGAAACTGCAGGAGTTGGTTTTCTCTGTTGTTTAAAAAAGAGTCCGACTCCGAAGGAGGAGTACTCTTCTTTTAACCAACAGAGAAAACCGACGAATGCGGTTTCCTTAAGGAAATAACGCTTTTTCCAGGATTATCGGATTGATTTTGATGCACGCGTTGTATTCGGTAGAATATTTCCAGAATAGAAAAACATATAAACACACACACCACGCACACACAGGGTGAGTCACGAGGAACTGTACATACTTCTACCATAAGTAGATTCCTTAGGGGATTATCAAATGACCATTAAAAAATGTCTTCTTGTTTTGTTTATTAAGTACAGGGTGAATTATGGATCTTCACCAAAACAATGTTTCGTCATATCGTTTCAATGATTAAGTCGATTTGTCTCATTTTTTGGTGAAAGTGTGTATTCGTGTCTAGCAACTAACTGACAGAATTAAAAAAATCGAGGACCGTCTTCGTGAAAATTTGTGGGACTGCTTCATATCCAATAATACTTCAGCCTGCATATGATTTCTCTAAAATCTGATATAATTTTTTCAGAGCGCATTAATAGACAGTTAAACCAGGGTATTTGAATTTTTTGTTACACTTACCTCACGTTTTCAATTAAAGATTCATTTTAGAGTCAAATTGAAAATTGGCAATAATGAAATATCTTACTGTATAATAATGTTTAGTTATTAAAAAGAAATCTTTAAAATAAACAGTAACGACACACACACTGTGCTCCAATATGGTAAATACCATAATTTGAATTGATTTACAGGGCCGGATTTAGAAATCTGGCATATCTGGTTCATCTCAAAAATTCACCCTGTATGTAACTTTTTCCACCCATAATAGACAGAAAACAGATAAAAAATGTTTGTAATAACCTAGTTTTTTTTATTTGTTTGAGAAAAAATCATATGTAATTATTTTAATCGAAATGGAATGGACAAGCCGAAGAAATGTTTATTCAATATTGCTATCAATGGTTTCTCATGAAATTTTACGAAATCGTTTACAACAAACTTAACTCAAACTTTTTAACGCTGTCAGTGTTTGACAAATGATTCTTGTTCATGATAAGAATAGCTCTGTTACTATGGTAGTTGAGTATGACGTCATTGCAGTTTAATTACCGCTGCAATTCATAACGTTCAATGGGATTATCGCTGTAATCCTACCGAAGTTGCATTGCTGTATAGACGTAAATTATACATGAGGGAAATATTCAAGGTAATCTTGCATGTACGCCCCCTGAAATACTTGAAATTGCCAAAAATATGGTCGAGAATTTGCTGGCATCAAAGTTTTCCACTGGACGCATCCTGTTTTTGACACATTTTGTAAGAGTCACATTCATGACATAATTCCGAATCAAGTGTTGCCAACCTAAAAATTATTATAAAAGTTCCGTGAATTAATGGTTATAATAATATCTGAGATCATGACGTCGTGTTTCGTCATATGTCTATTAAAGAATCAAAATGGAAGCAAATTACAAAAATACGTTTATCAAACTGTTATAGGCTTATAATTGTGTTTTCATAAGGTGGCCGTTTATGTAAAAATGAAATATGGGTCATGGACGCATCCTCAGTATGGGGAAAGAGAGAAATTTCTTTTACGATGCAAAATTCTCTAGTCTGACAGACGAATGTAGTAGTTGTTTATGGTAAGTTTTTAGGCGTCCCATGTCATAATATAATAATGTCAAAAAAAATTTAAATAAAATCTATTTAATTCTATATTTTACTTATGTTTTTAAAAGTACATAGTAAGTAGTTTTTGTCATTAAAAGTCCTTTTAATGTTCTTACAGTATGGCTGGTTTTTCGCTAGTACTAATTTTAATCATATCAGAAAGAATCCTTTCCGTGGCGGCGTTGGATCCCGGTAAACACATGCATATTTGAGCAATTTTTAATATGTTGTTGTGTGATATATCGTCACTCTTGAAGTGGATAAAAGGCTCGACCTATTGTTTGTCAACAGAAAAGACTTCATTTTTCTATTTTATTAATTGTTGCTATAAATTTGATAGAACTTCTACCGTTGAAGATTTTTTAGATTCCACTTGCAGCACACATTTATAAAAAGTTAGAAGCTTGTGAATCAACAAACCATAGCAAAACTCCTTGAGTGAGAAAGTAATGGTTTAAACATTTTTATTATTCTTTCTATCGAAGGTAACAACGCTAACAATTTGGTTTTACTGTATCCCAACAGTTTTTGGTATTCAACATTAACAAACTTAAAAAAATCTTTTAATTGTTCAACTCGAACTAATTGTAGAAATAGCGACAGATTTTCGCCAGTTATAAATGATATGCCGCTCCCCCAAAACTGCAATTTGTGTTGTCAGCACACATTTCCATTACTTTTGCTGTTAATTCGTATTTATCAACTATTTTAATAGTATATTCCGATATAATGTCTGAATTTTCACCTGGAAGATCTTGAACTTCCGAAAGTTTTAGATAAATGTCCTTGTCTTTCATAAAATATCTTACGAGTATAGAACACATTTTTACGCTACCGTAATTTGGACAATCAGTATAGATTGTTACAAAATTGACCGTTCCAAAATCATTTTGTATGGAGCTTAATGATTCTTTTTGTAAAATGTTACAGACAATACTTTCAGGTTTGGTTCTAGCACATTAAAATTTTGTTGGAAACGACTTTTTATTAGCTCACTAGTGCAATCCATATAACCAAAGGACTGATTGTGGATCACATTGTGGTATGACCAAGTACAATCAATCGCAGTTAGCGCTTGTTCTTCATTTCCCAATGTATCCTTGATCGAGAAAAAGATGACGCTGCTACTACTAGAAGCAGCAATATCGACCCTATTATGCGTAAGTGTCGATATGTGTTAAACAATATCTGCCTTTTCACCATGTGTAAATGCAGGCTGTGTACAACATTTTAAGCCCACTATCTGAAGCTCTCTTAATAAATAGATAAATCATTAGAATGATTAAGACCCAAATTATTAAATGGTTTTATGGAGGTCATTCCATGAATGAAATCTCAAATAATTTGTTTGTTTTGGCATACGATGTAACAGTAAATACCAGTTCGGTATTTCATGTTATACATTTATTTGAGGAAACTGGTTCTGTAAATAGACCATGTAAGTGCTCAAAGGAACTGAGACCTCAAAGTGAAGAAGCTGAAATGCGAGAAATTATGGTACGCAATATGATAAATGACACTTTATCAACAAGGGCGCTTGCAGAAAATCCCGAAATTAATGTCGGCAAATCAGAAGTGTCTCGAATACTTAAACGGAATGGTTTTAAGTCTTTCAAAGTTAAAACGACACAAGAGGTTTTCGCGGATGACTATGGTCGTCGAATGGAATTTTGTGAAGATGTGATGAAAAAAGTAAACAATAATCACGAATTTCTTAGAAATATTCTGTTTTGTGCGAATCGACTTTCCCCTTATATGGTCGTCATAATCCTTCCGTAGTGAGATACTGGTCCCAAGCGAACAAGCACCGAAGAATAACTTTAAGAACTCAGTATCCCCAAAAAGTTAACGTTTGGGCCGGTATTCTGAGGGACCATATCATAGGACCATTTTTTATTGACGGGAATCTCAATGGCCAAAAGTATTTGGAACTGCTTCAGAACCAAGTGATACCAGCAGTTGAAGGATTACAGGATGTTGATATGGCCCACATCTGGTATCAGCATGATGGATGTCCTGCTCATAATGCCGTAACGGAATATTTAAATCAAATATTTCCTGGTCGCATTATTAGCACCAAAGGGGACATGAAATGGCCACCAAGATCTCCTGATTTGTCCCCAAATGACTTTTTTCTTTGGGGCGATATAAAGCAAGCAATTTATACGCATCAGCAGCAAAGGGCTGACAACTTGGATGACCTGAAATTAAAAATTCGTGAAGCCATTCAAAATATCACTACTGAGATGTTAAGAAAAATGAGACAAGAATTTTACAATCGTCTGGGATATTGTTTAGCTCAACAAGGAGATGTTTTCGAACATTTAATAAGATAATCTTGGTTAATTGTTATTCGTTAGGTTAGCATTGTGATATAGAATTTATGTAGAATTAGTTATACTAAAATATGGTTGTTTTTCACTTTGATTCCCTATTTTATTACAAATTAGAAATTAATATTTATTTCCCGTTGCCTAGTGAATTAAAATATTTCACTAAGCTATACAAAAAATGAGAGTGGTTGCTAAGAGCCAAATAGGGCTAATAGGGCGAATAGTCGCCTTACGTTGTCATATTTCTTAATTTTGTTTTAACATCTTTAGTAATTCTTACAAACATTTCCATTTACTGAGGACGATAACTGTAATAGTTAGTGAAACGTTTACATTTATATAAGGTATAAATCGAAAAATCCACGATTTAAAAAACCTAAAAGAATCTAATTAAGGTTAGGTTTTCACTTATCTATATGACGCAATAGTTTGTCAAAAACATTGTCTGATATGGCATTAAGACACAAATTCAAGTTTGGTAAACGGACGCGAAGTATTGAGGAATTTTGAGATAAGTAATTGTAATAGTGAAAGTTTTAAATTTATTTATAATACTCACTAAATCATGAGTGATGGTGAATTGCATTGTACCTGAGTGAGATACGTGACTTTTATTACTAAATATGTCAAAATTTGCGTTGATCAAATAAATAGTTTTTAAATTTGATCCTGTCCTGCATAATCAAAAAATGTATGTACTGTATGTAATTAAAATGCTTACCTTTTGGATTGTTTTCATCGTGTATTTTTCTATTTATATTTTATATACTCCTTTACTAAAATTGGATTCCATAGTTAGTTTTATCAAACTGTTATATTAATATCAGGCATATACAGCGTCTTTCATAATTCCGTGAAACATCTTAACATTTAATTATAAACAAACTATACGAGGGCTGCTATTTATATTTTGAGCCTTGGCAACATTGATTGCAGTTAGGCGCCGTTTTACATTCCCATAGAAAGGTCTGACATTATTTACAATAACATACTTCAAACTTTTTGTGAATAGCGTTATTTGTGCAAAAAAATGGAATTAAGTGGGGAAAATTTACGTGCGGTGATTTATTACGATTTTCGACGTAGGTTATCAAGACAAGAGTGCATTGATTAACTTACTTCTACATTTGGCGATGAAGCGCCATCCTTTGCCACTGTGAAACGCTGGTATAACGATTTTAATCGTGGCCGCCTTTCGCCCACAGACTAAATTCACGAAGGCCGTCCAAAATCATTGAAGCTATGCAAAAACTAACAATGCAAGATCGCCATGCGACATACTGTGAAATTTAGGGAACCCTAGGCATTAGTTCCACCAGCATATCTACAGTATTACATGATCATTAGTCATGAAAAAGGTTTCTTCTCGTTGGATCCTACACAATTTGACGAAATCTCAGAAAGATGCTCGCGTAGATTGGTGCACACAAATGCTCAAGAAATACAATCATGGATATATGCATACGAGCCGGAACGTAAACAGTAGTCGACTGTGTGGGTCCAACAAAAGTTTGAAACAATTGGTCGCCTGTTTTTTTGGAAAAACTGGTCATGTTGCAACTTTGACGGTCAATTCTGAGTGGAACATAACCATTTGTTTGCCAAAAGTCTTCGGTGAAATGCGGAAAACAAACAAGCACCGTTGGGCCGTTCTTCATCACGACAGTGCGAGCTCTCACACATCTTGTATAACAACCGATTATTTGAACACTCAAAAAATCGAATTGGTGGGTCATCCGCCGTACAGTCCTGATTTGGCACTCAATGACTTCTTGTTCTCGAATGTGTGTCAAGAATAAATTGCGTGGACAACGATTTTCGTCGGCGGAAGAAGCCGTTGATGCGTTCAAGAATCATGTTATGGAGATGTATCAAGAAGATTGGAAAAAATGCTATGAACGAATGCAAACGCGTATTGATCATAAGGGCGAATATTTCGAAAAACAGTAAAGTAATTTTCAATGACAAATCACTGTTTTTTCATTGTTAGGCTCAAAATATAAATAGTGCCCCTTGTACAATGGATCATTATTCATTATAATTCTTATGCTAATATAACCAGAAACTCTCCAAGTTTTTGTTAACAAAGCAGCATCGCTTTGTTGCCCCGGTTTGCTGATTAAAATTAATTACATAGTTCCTTAGAAACGGTAATAATAACAAGTAACAAACTGTCAATATGGCGATAAACAAACGTGAAAAATTTTGTTGCGTTTTAGATTATGCAAAAACATCCTCCGTTGTGACTGCATTTAGAGCACAATTCAACAAGGAGCCGCCTGTTTACATCAGCATAAGAAAATGGTATGAGACACTTAGGGATGAAGGCTGTATATGTATTAATCATCCGCCAGGGCATCCACAGCCTTAGAGAAGCACATGAGTGCAGACCTCAAAACTCCATTAAACGTGGGAGTTTAGAACTTGGCCTCTCACAAACAAAAGTGTGGAGAATTCTCCGTAAGAGGCTAAGGTTTACACCCTACAAGCTTCAGCTGCATCAGGCTCTCAGCGTTGATGATATACAAGCCCGTACCAATGTCTGCACTAAAATGCAGGAAAGTTATGAAGTTGATCATTTCGTGGACAGGCTCATCTTTTCTGACGATGTGTCCGGAAAGGTACATCGGCAAAATATTCACATCTGGGAGACTGAAAATCCCCACTCCATAATTGAGCATGTGCGAGATTCCCCTAAGGTGAATATTTTCTGGGCAATTTCTAAGATGAAGGTGTACGGACCATTTTTTTTCATGGAAAAACTTACTTAGGTGGAGAATTTGCTGATGCCAGAGATGAATGAAGATAGTGATGATTACGTGTTTCAATAAGATGGCTGTCCGGCACATTTCCATATCTAAATGTAAAATATTGTCATACACGAGGAAACTTCAATCAATATCATTTAACTACGCTATTAATTCTACTCCGCTAACCAGATGTACGGAAATAAAGGGTTTAGGAGTGTATTTTGACCATAACCTCACTTTTTCTCAACACATCATAAACATTTCGGGTTCTTCAATGTCTATGCTTGGTCTAATCATACGTAATTGTAAATCATTCCAAAATAAAACTGCTATGAACAGTTTATTTTACTCCTTAGTTAGAACCAAACTCGAATATTGTTCACTAATTTGGTATCCTCATTACGTTAATCAGGAGAGACAGTCAGAAGATATCCTAAAAAAATTGTTAAAATTGTTAAAATTCTTAGCGTTCAAGCTCGGTATCTATCCCGAGGTTGCAATCATGCAGCACTGTTGTCTAGATTCAACATTCTATTCCTTCAAAAACGAAGACTTGTTAATGGCATAACGTGTCTGTTTAATATACTGCGCAATAATATAGATTGTCCTTTTCTGCTATTCCAATTATATTTTCATGTGCCTCAGTATTTCACGTAATTCTTCTACATTTTACAACCCTACCTCACGCACAAAAGTATTACTTAGATCACCTACGTAAGTTATTAGTAGCACCTTTAATATAATTTCCAAATGACGTTGATATACATTATGACAGTTAACCTATATTAATTTCTCGGATTTCCAATGTATCAGAGTATTAAAATATGGATTATTCGTCTTTTTTCCCCAATTTTTAATTTGAAATTTGCATTACTTTTAAAACAAATTCTATTAATTTGTAGGGGGTCGCAGTATCGTTAAAGTTAAATATTTCGACGGTGAGTAGAATTTCTCAAGATGTCAAACAGATGAAACGCTCGCTTCGCCGGAACGAAAACGTTTCCAAAATAAAAAGGTAACGGGCACAAATTCCTTAAATGTGAAACAGTAAGATTTTAATGGTGGTAAAGTATTTATAACTGTTTATTTGTATTTAACATTAATAACTATCCATGCTCAACTCCAACCCAGTCAAATCGTCCTAGACAATGCACCGCATCACAACACGTTTCTAACAAAAATCGCGAACGTCTCGTGAAATAAAGCGGATATTCAAACATGGTTACGCAATAATGCCATACAATACTCAGAAAATTACTTCAATGCTGAACTTTTAGTCAAAGTTGCTCAGTAAGTTTTCTTGCAATAATTTTTTTATTGTCTCATTCTATTTTATTTCTGTTTAAAATAAACCACCGAAAGTTTCTGCAGTTGATCAACTTGTCACACAGTTCTGCGATTACCTCGCTACCATTCCATTTTCAATCCAATCGAGTTAATATGGGGCATCACAAAGAGTTATAATCAGCACATTTGAAGAGATGGTAGAAATATTGAAAACAGCCTCAACTTGGGGAGGGAAGCGCTTCAAATGGTAACTCCTGAAATGTGGAAACGTTCTATTCATCGCACAGTAAAAATAATAAATGATTGGTATGAACGAGAAAAATAATTAGATATTGCTGATATAGCTCCGATCATTATAAACTTGGGCAAAACGACTATAGTTGTGATTAAATATGTGGCATTACCCATGTGCTTGGACACATTTTCTTACACCAGTGTAATTTGTAATTATTGTATATTGTAGTCAGGCCTGGATTAAGGGGGGGGGGGAGGCTATAATATAGCCCCAGGCTCCGTCATTCAAGGGGGCTCCCGAACTCTGAATAAGTTTGTACAAAAAATTACGAAAAAAGTTTTTACCGGAGTCAGATAATCGACAAAGATTATTTATTTTGACTGGCAAAATGAAGCTAAACAGACAAAAATGCGCGCCGCCACTGATCAATCGTTAAAGAAATATTGTCTTTGTCTAATAAGCAACACCCGCTAAAACAGTCATGCTTGTTACCGCGCCGGCGCGCCACTCCAACCAGTCAATCATAAACCAGCACGGCTTGCCGCCACTTGCGCCATGATGGGGATTTCTAAGTTGTTGTCAGATAGTGAATAATTTTATATAATAGCAGTGTATTTATTGCATACAAATGTATTTAAAATAATAAAAAAAATTAACTGTTATGGCTGTTAGAATATGTTTGTAGAGTTCTTTGTGGTTTACGTAATTTTTTATTTAAACGAGAACATAATATCCAATTTCATAAAATATTTGGCAACGTCGAGGCCTGCCTTCGAAATTCCTTTAGGCTTATATAAAATTGCTTTATATTTAAAATGTAATATACTTATTTTTTTCTTGGATGCATTGCGCCTAATTTAGTTTACTTAGTTCTTCGACAGGTTGATGTTTCATTGTTAATATTGTTCGTCGGTACTTGAATTAGACAACTCGAATATTGCGGGCATGTGGTAAAGCGTAAAATAAAAACTTATAGGTAACCGTGAAATATTCAAATTAAAATGTCAGGCAACAGAAAATATCTTAGTGGGTCTGGTAAACGTAAGGTAAGTCGTAGTTTTGATTAACCTGAGTAATTATGTGTTTAATTAAAAAGTTATTAAATCAATATTATAAATAAAAAAAAAAAACTTTTCTTTGCTCGTAACTTTATATTATTGCTTTTATTGCATACAAGGTGGCCACATAATATAAGCTGTTAGAAAACCCTTCTAGCTTTGTTTATATTATATTTACCTTTTTGGCTTTTTAAGAATAAAAGGGTTCTTAACTAGTTTAATATTAAGTGTTGTTTTACTAAGTTTATTTTTGCATATACACGGTGCAGCGGCGCGGTGATTTATTTAAAGTGGAGAGACATCATTTTTCATTTTTATTAAACTCCCTACATATTAAGTTACTGTAATATATAATTCTGAAAAATACATCTCTTTTGTTTGACACATATTTTTGCTCACCTTGTATAGTACATATACAGTGTGTCCCGCTTTTCATGAGTACCCGCTTTTCATGAGTATGAATCTTAGTTATTAGTAATGCGATTTTCTTTAAATTTTGGTGGTGATTGTATGTTAGAAAAATGAAGTATTTGGCATAGTAAACATTTTTTTACCATTGGCGTGCGGTGTTGGGGGGGTAAAAAAGGGTTGATTTTTTGGGAAAATAATATTAGGACCAATTTTATATAACAATTTAGATTCCAAATACTTCATTTTTCTAGCATACAATAATCACCAAAATTTAAAGAAAATTACATTATTAATAACTGAGATGTTAGGTGTTATACTCATGAAAAGTCTGTTGTTTTATTTGAATAAATGTTTAAAAATCTCCACAAATAAATATTTATTTACAGATTCGAGAAGAAAATATTAAGAAAAATTTAAAATTACCCAAAGTTACAGACTTTTTCCAAATTCGTCAAAATGAAACCCCTTCAACGGCTTTAAGTTCAAATTCTCAGTTAGATAAAAGTCAAGTTAGTGAAGACCTGCCTACGTGTTCAACCTCAAGCAATATTACTGTTCCAAGTGAAAAGGACAATAAAGAAGAGGAAAGTGTGAAACAATTAAAAAAAATACAGGTATTGGAAACTGATGCCTTTCATTCAGAAGAAATGCGAGTTGAACAAGATCCAGCATTATGGCCATCAAATATTACTGATTATATGAGACAAGTTTATTTGAAGAGGGGTCCGGATTACTTCCAAAATAATGATGGAAAGTTTGAACCATCAATAAGAAAATACGAAAAGCAAAATCGGTCATTATCAGTAAAACTGTTTGAAAGTCGGCGATCGAACGTGGAATCATATACGGGTGGTCGTAAAGTAAGGAATAAATTCAATATCTCGTAAAGCACAATTTTTTTCAAAAATCGCTCGGACCCGTCGATTTTATATCTTTCGGGGCATATTTTGCGATAAAAAATTTTATACAGGGTGTCTCAAAAAGATTTGCTAAAAATTTTTTCAATTTGCAACCAATTTTTATTGCATTTTGGATTACCCTTACAATTCTAAACATTTGTCATGTAGCATGTATACCTAAGTCCAAGCGTTTTGGAGTTATTCGCATTCAAAATTTAAAAATTGAAAAAAGATCATGAAGAAAACGAAAAATAAAATAATTTTTATAACGTTTTATTATATCGAAAATAAAGATTCGGCAAATCTAGATGATTTAAAACAACGCATCCGTCAAGAAATACGTCGAATAACGCCCGAAATGGTTCGAAATGTGCAGCAGGAATTTGTAGATCGATTAGGCTATTGTCAGTTGACTAACGGAGGACATTTCGAACATTTGCTGAAATAAATTTATTTTTAAGTTTACGAATCTTTGTTTTCGATATAATAAAACGTTATAAAAATTATTTTATTTTTCGTTTTCTTCATGATCTTTTTTCAATTTTTAAATTTTGAATGCGAATAACGCTTGGACTTAGGTATAGCACATGCTACATGACAAATGTTTAGAATTGTAAGGGTAATCCAAAAATGCAATAAAAAAAATTGGGTTGCAATTTGAAAAAAAAAATTTTTTAGCAAATATTTTTTGACACACCCTGTATAAAAATTTTTTTTTCGCAAAATACGCCCCGAAAAAAAATTAAATCGACGGGTCCGAGCGATTTTTGAAAAAAATTGTGCTTTACGAGATATTGAATTTATTCCTTACTTTACGACCACCCGGTACTATAAGAAAGTGTATTCAAAATCAAATGGATCCGTTTTTTGCTTTGCCTGTAAATTGCTTGGTTCAAATAATAAAAGTGTATTTACAACTGGATTTTCCGATTGGAAAAGGGCAGAGGAAAAAGTTAAATCTCACGAAAATAGTGTAGTGACTTGGAAAACATATTCCACATCTTCCAAAATAGATGAAGAAATGACCAAATCGTTAAACAGAGAAATCGAATATTGGAGAAATGTTTTTAAACGAATTATTGAAACCATCAAATTTATTGCCGAAAGGGGTTTGGCTTTCCGAGGTGATAACGAAATATTAGGTTCTCCATATAATGGCAACTACTTGGGAATTCTAGAACTAAACTCAAAGTTTGATCCATTTTTATATCAACATTTGGAAAATTTTTGGCAGAACCTCTCCAAGACTACATGTGAAGAACTAATTAGATGTATGGGCAAAAAAGTCTACAATAAAATTGTAACTGAAATTAAGGATGCAAAATATTATTCGATAATAGTAGATTCTACACCTGATCTTTCACATGTGGATCAGCTTTCTGTTGTATTCAGATACTGATTGTATGGGAAAGTTCTGGATTTCTTTGTTTTGTTCCCATTCATAGCCATGCAGGAAAATCTCTTGCAGACGAAATTTTGTTAATTTTGAATACTAACTCTATCAAAATCGAAAACTGTAGAGGGCACATATGACAATGCTAGCAACATGTCTGGAAAGTACAAAGCACTTCAGGCAGAAGTTAAAAAAAGAAATAAACTTGCCCGCTATGTCCCTTGCGCAGCCCATTCTCTGAATTTCGTTGGAGAATCTAGTGTTGATGAATGTGTAAAAGCTACAAGTTATTTTGGCTTTTTGCAAAAAATATATGCGTTTTTTGTTGCATCCACTCATCGCTGGGAAATTTTAATGAAAAACATCAAGAAACAAAACGAAGGGACCAGTGAACATACAGAACATAGTGTATTGGTTGTAAAGTGACTTTTTGCGACAACATGGTCCTGTCGCGAACAAGCAGTGAGATCTCTTGCCAGTAATTATGATGCAATTTTTAATGCCTTAAAAGAACTAGCCGATAACCCATTAGAAAAAAAAGATACTAAAGATGACGCATTTTCTTTAAAGAAAAAAATGACGAAACTTGAAACAGTTTTATGACAACTTTTTGGAATCAATTATTGGAGCGATTTGATGCCACAAACAAGTACCTTCAAAAACGTGGTCTTGATGTCATAACGGGACAACAAATGTTAGCGTCTCTACTCGAGTTTGTTTGCGATCTACGAGGCCAATTTGAATCTTTAGAGGAAAAAGCCAAAGGTGTGTCTTCGATTTTGAATAGTTCATTCCAAGATGTATTTAAACGGAGAGGAAATAAAAAATTAACTGGCGGTTCCATAGAAGAAATACCACGGCAAGGTCAAGATAAATTTCGCATAGAATCGTACTTACCGATAATAGATAAACTATTATCTGAGCTTGAGAAACGTGTTACAGCTTACAAAGAAGTAAGTGATATTTTTGGATTCATTAGTCAGCTGACTATCCTTCCTTCAGAAAAAATCATTGCTGATGCTGAAAACTTAATTTGTCATTATTCAGACGACTTAGGACATAATTTGGTTAGTGAATTTCTTCAGTTTTCAGCCTATTTAAAAACATTAAAAATAATGAGCCTGTAAACAGTATTTCCTTCCTTTCCACCTTTTAGTGGAAAGAGATTTATTAAAAGTGTTTCCGGAAATTTATATAGTTTTAAGAATTTATTTATGTATTCCAATAACCAATTGTTAAACTCAGATCATTTTCAAAACTTTCTTTCATTAAAAATAAATTCAGATCTACCATGGGCGAAGCCAGATTATCTCATTTAAGTTTAATGAGTATAGAAAATGATCTTTTGTTTTCACTCAAATTTGATGACTTAATTGAAGAATTTTTAACCATGAAAGCTCGAAAAAAACCTATGTAAATGTATGTAATCTATTATTTTTTATTTAATAATAATAAAGTTTTAGTGATTTGTTAGTAGTTTTTTTTTCCTTAAATACATAAAAAATTAGGGGGCCCCCAAGATTTTTAGCTCCAGGCCCCCTTTTACCTTAATCTGGCCCTGATTGTAGTTATTCTAAAAGCACGGAGGATTAGTGTTTCTGTTGATAGAATGTTATTTTTATCGAATGTTTCGCAATTTCAATATTATTGCATAACAGTAAAGAATAATTTTTAATTAGTTTAAAAAGGTTTGGCAAGGACGTGTAATAGTCACGTCATAGAATTAATGACGTGCAACGCTTTTAAAAATGATATGTGCATATTGTATTTAAAACATTAGTGCTATTAAATATGAACTTCCACGAAGTAAGGTTAAAGAATATAAGTTTTAATTAAATTAGTGTCTATAATTGGGTAAAGATTCTTTAAACAAAAATGTATGGTTTAATTAAAGTCTATAGTCATTTTATTTTAATTAATACCAAGTTAAGTATAAAAGAAGGAATTTTCACTTTCTTTTATACTATTAAAGGATTGTTCGCGTTTTTGTCACCGTCGGCATTTTCGATATTCGGCATTTTGGTCATGGTTGGTAATGGTCAGATTACCTTCGGCAATGACCAGATCAGTGAAATGGTCATCAGCCTTGCCGTAGACATGTTCGACTTTTTAGGCTATCTAAAAATCGTACCGATGGTTTAGTCATTTGGCGTCTATAAACAAACATACGCATTCTAAATTTTAATTTAGTAGGTTTTACCTTCGGCGATTATGAATCACTGACGCAGCTCTTATGTATATAGAAGATTTAGTTTATGTAAGATGGTACTTTAGAGTGGTCCAGTAATCTTTTTTTGTAATGAGATTGCTCCCTACATGAACTCTAAAAACGAATATAAAGTATTGGTGTGTAATGTAAATACAGTAAGGACCATCCTCCTTTAACTCATGAACGGCAACAGTTTTTATCGTGCAATTTTTGGTGTGTTATTATAAAAGTAAAAAAAAAAACTGTTTTTTGACGTAAAAATGACATCCAAAAGTTTCAAAATGACAGCTGGGCGCATTTTAAAATTTTTTTCTTATGGGAAGGGGGTCGAGTGACCTCATTTTAAATGTGTTTTCATTCTTAAATCAACCGCCGAATTTGAAAACATTTTAATAACTCGTATTCGAGTGAAGTCTAATTTCGTTTTCAATCCGCTGTTATAATCTATAATCGCAATTAACTGATGCAAAAATGTTGAAAAAGAATAAATACAATTATAACAATACAAATAAAAAAATATTGCAATACATAAACAACACGAGATTTAAGGTAACCCCATACAAAGTAATCTTGGAGTGAGAGATCCGGCGACCGCGCTGGCCACTCCGTAGGACCCCAGCGACCAATTCACCTATCCGTATAAGGAGCGTCTAAGTAATTTCTCACATCTCGAAAGTAATGCGGTGGGGCAACGTCTTGTTGGAAAATGACGTCCATGCTGAATTATTGGGGATTTGGGGCTATAATGTTATTAACGAGAGGAGTAATTCTTTCTTCCAATAATTCGAAGTACATGGGGCCATCTAAATTACCATCTAAAAATATGGGCCCTACAATTTGATGATTTTCATCACTCCAGTATCTGCAATTTTAAGTGTTAACACGTCCATTTAGATAAAATGTGTTCTCGTCGCTAAAACAAACATGTTTTAAATAGTCAGGATTTCTTACGATCCTCTCTGATATAATTTCGCTAAACTCGAGTCTGCCTATCAGAATCATCTTCTTTTTGCAAATCTGAAAACTTTGGCATCTTCTTAGGGTGTAATATTACATTTTTATTGATTTATAAAACTCTTCGTGCTGAAATCGACACCTGGATTTTGAGGTTGTTCCAATTATACAACGTATAAGAATGATTAAACAGCGTTTAACGAAGTTACATTTAAAATGGCGCATAAGAACTTGGAAAAGGTGTAAAGAAGAAAGTTTTATATCGGTGTTACCCTTTGCTAGTTTCGATGTACAACCATCATTTTAGTGATGTACTGTATTTAACATTACTCTTTTAATTACACGAACTATACATAAAGTTTTTCCTTCGGGCGCGTCCGAAAGTTTAGTAATGCAAAAGCTCGCTGGTTTTAATTCTGATTATGTTACTCATCGGTCTTTTCAGAACTAATTGTACATATATTGTATGAGAGATCAGGGATTTACGATTTAGCATTACTGATGTTTGATATCTAAATCTACATATCTTAGTAATTCGATCCAATTTACAAAATAGATATCTAATAACAGTAGTTAGATATCAGACACAATCTCAACATCTTTCAATCCATAGCTGTTATAAAGTCAAATTTCATTTATTTCCTTTCGATCAATCATAATTTAGTAATTATTCTAAACAAAAATCACCGTTCATGGTAAAATGTGGTAAGTGCGGGTGGTTGGATTTTATATAATTAAAAATAAAAAAAGTAATATATACGGACCGATGGCTATGTCACAATCGGTGTCTATCCTACCATTTCTTTGCTCATCAACTCATCCAGACCTTCGCTACGCAGCCTTTGAGAATTATATATATTCCGGTTTAGAATACTGGAAAACTTCGACATGCTTCTCTGATTAACTTTCCTTGGCACGCAACTTCTTGTGTGTTCCTTCATGTATGCAAAATCTTTTTCATTTTTTTTCAGTGTATAATTTTTTGTAGGTACGTACGTGCTTCGTGCGCATCAACGATTTTCATCCTTGTTAATTCATGTATGTATGTGCACAATGTATACAAATTTTACCTGATAGACATGTGCAGGACACGTGGAATGCAATGCGCCTTTAATAATAATTCATCCCTAATTATTCCATAATCTGATAAGGGTGAGAGCTTAGATTTTCAGAATTGAAGTAAATTTAGTTAGTGAAACCATTAGGATGTTATTGCATAGTTAAATAAACACTTTACTATATAAACAAACCCTTTTAGTAGAAAGTTTCCCTTTTGAAAGGCAACATTTGGTATTTTAGGCTGTTTATTCATTGTAACGTTTAAACGTAACATTTTCGTGAGAAATCTAAAATTTTTTTAACAATTTCACTTAAAACGTGAGAAAAAGGGTTATGTCGAAAAACCCTTTCATAAATATTTCATATATTTATGAAAGGGTTTAAAACGCGATTGATTAGCAATTGGTGTAAAAAAAAATCGGTTAAAACGCATTGTTAAAAATTTATAACATTTTTAGAAATGAAAAAGGATTTAAGAATTTTTTTTTGTGTAAAACGTGAAGGGTTGAGTTTTGGATATTGAATTACAGAAAGAAGAGTTTTCAAATCCATTAGACCAGCTCAGTGATTACAAAAGTTTTTTTTTTTTAAAGCAGTAACACATTCCGTGCTGCAATTACAATGGTCTAATGCCGTTGTTGCGCAGTTGCTTATGTATCATATTACAAACTTGCCGATTTTATTTCATTTGCGGTTTGTGGTTTGCAAGGTGACTACATTTTTATTGACATATTATTGTTTAGAAATGTGAAAATTTTACCCACTGTGGTAAACCAGTTTTTATTAACTTCCTGTTAATAGTTTAAAAGGCAACCTAGTTACAACAAATTTTATTATTCGTATTGTGAAATCAAACGGTAGTTAGGGTTTCTTCGATTCTTGATTCACACGTCATTAATGTCATTGAGAATAATATTTATCTGCCTTGGGTTAATTATTCATCCGGAAGACCAATTGATTGAAATATGATCATTTTAATATTACAGATTTTAAATGAATGTTACATTCGGTACGTGTGAAAGGAAAATTAGAAAATAATTCAAAATAGATACACTTTATTTAGATTATAATTATCACAATTTTCTAAAATTAATATTTCTTAATTACTGTACACACAAAGCTGTAAGTTAAGTGTATGCGCATATTTTCGAAAACTAGAACTTACCACACGAGCTCTATTTTACCTGTCGTCACCTTTATTATATATCCTCCTTTTTGCCAGATTATGATAAAATATTACTTTTAAAGAATATGATTGAACAGATTATGTTACAATTTAGTTTTGTTTTAGTACAAGTGTCTTCTGATGGGTTTTTTTTTATAAGTTATGAGGGTTACGAGTATTTTTCAGTTGCCTTCATGTTGGCTTAAAAATGCAAAGCAAATATAGTGAGCCAACTAAGAAATTATTTCGAACTAATTGTACCGAATGCTTAAATTATGTTATAAAATGCACATTTTTGATCTTAATTATTGTATTTTGCAAATAATATCTTTTTGTCATAAATAAATAATTTATCCGACATGTTTTAGATATATGGTAATGTTTTTTGTTGTTTCCAACAAAATCTAAGCAAACATAATTTTTCTATATGTATAAAAAATAGAAAGGTTGCACTAAGAAGGTGAATGCGGGTGTCAGAGGGGTCACTTACTTGTGTAATGGCGTTTCTTAGTAGGGAAATAAGTTGCAGGATTCAGGGTCCCTGTGTTGTTTTCTGCTGCGAAATCTTGATTCTCGCTGTTAACAGCTTAGGTTTAGAATATGATCAGAAAATCAAATATTTAACTTACCGAAACAACGTGCGTCTTCACGCGTAGGGGGCATTGCATCTTATTTTTAGAAAAATAATTAATTATAATTAGGTGATAGGCATGTATACTCCATGCCAGCCGGGGAGGTACCACCACCCTGACCATGGGCTCCTTAATATTGGGTCTCCGATTTTCTGAGCTCGGCAAGGGCTGCCGGTTACCTTTTCCTTCATCCTTAATCTATTCTCATCCTTATTCTTTCTTCTCGCCCTCACTGTCTTCCTATCGGATGAAAAGTCCCAAATTAAAAAAATAAGATGGCTGTGGTTTCTAGGGTAATAAATTCCAGACGTAAAATCCTGCCCCATTCGGATGTCCGGGAGGGCAGGGCCCAAGCGACCACGGTTATCGAAAGTATCAACTTTCTGATTCACTACTGCAACATCCGCGGTATCAGGTCTAATCTTAATGCTATTCACCAACGTCTTGAACAATTACAACCTGATATTTTGTTTCTATCTGAAAATAAAAATTTTGATGTGATTTGGTTTAAACATTCTGGTCCTAATTTTGTGAAATTCTACTGTTGCATTTATAGCTCTCCTAATGACAGTAACTTTCAAGACTTCTTCGATTATCTTAGTATGAAAGTTGACTATCTCCTGTTTCAGTTTCCATCTTGCGATATCTCAATTGTAGGCGATTTCAATGTTCATAACTGTAATTGGCTTCAGTTTTCATCTACTACAAATCCTGCTGGTCATAGTGCAGAAACATTTGCTATTTCATGTGATCTCACACAAATGATTTCTGAACCCACAAGAATCCCTGATAACCCTAACCATACTCCTCATCTTCTAGATCTCTTTCTTACATTACACCCTCTTGTTTATAAAACTTCCGTTCTTTCGCCTTTAGGTCTTTCCGACCATTGTCTAATACAAATCATTTCTACTGTACCTAATTCCACTGTTGTTCGCAAAACCGATAGAACCTTGTGGTGTTTTAAGTCAGCTCGATGGAGTAATTTACGGAATTTCTTTGCAACCTTTCCATGGCGTGAATATTGTTTTAAGTCATCCTCATATTCGGACATCGCTCTTTCAGTATCTGAAGTCATCCTGATGGGAAAGGAGTTATACATTCTCAAAAAACAGTACCGTATAGGTCATTCCCGTTCCCAACCCTGGTTCAATAAGGCTTGTGCTGATGCAATATCTTTAAAAAATAAATATTACATTAAATGGAAATCTAATAAATTGGTCGACAGTCATGTAGAATACGTTGGTGCTAGAAATATCTGCAAAAGTGTCATCACTAAAACTAAAAAGTTGTTCGAACAACGAAAATGCAATGAACTAGCGACATCTCCTTTAGGCAGTCGTAAATTTTGGTCTTTAACTAAAGCCATTAGTAAAGACTTTGGAACATCTTCATTTCCCCCCCTGACATCTATTGACGGATCGGTATCTCTATGCCTTCTGGGGAATTCCCTTCATCATGGAAGTTAGCAAATGTTCAACCCATTCCCAAAAAAGGCGATAAGACCGATCTCTCGAACTACTGACCAATTGCCAACACTTCCATTTTGTCTAAAATCATGGAAAAAGCCATCAATCAGCAACTGCTCACGTTCCTTAGTGACCACCAATATGGGTTTAGGTAAAGTCGTTCAACAGGTGTTCTTCTTTCATATGTGACCCAAGCTTGGAGCAGTATAGTAGAGCAGTCCGGTGAAACAGTTGCAGTCGCTTTAGATATCTCAAAGGCATTTGACCAAGTTTGGCATAAGTGTTTACTTACCAAACTCACCTCGTTTCGGTTAAATGATACGCTCATCAACTGGGTTTCTAGTTTCCTTGATAAAAGACGAATACGTGTCGTAGTTGATGGCTTTTTCCAAAGAAGTTAGCATTAACGCGGGCGTACCACAGGGAACCGTTATAGCGCCTACACTTTTTCTGCTGTATATAAATGATCTTATTTATTCAACAACTAACCCCATCCATTACTTTGCTGATGATAGCACTCTTGGAGAAGCAATAATCTAGTTAAATGTAATGCTAACAAAACTCAGTGTTGCCTTGTGTCCGCCAAAAAAGATCGATCATTTCCTGTTGTAAATATGAATGGCTCAGTTCTTAAGCTTTCAGAGTCTATTACTCTGTTGGGTATGACTGTATCTTCAAATCTCTCATGGGTTGACCATCTTCTGTCAGCTACGAAAACAACTGCTCGTAAAATAGGCTTTTTGTACAGATCTAAGCAGTACTTTACGTCTCGACAACTCCTTCTGCTGTATAAGGCCCAAATTCGGCCTCATCTGGAATATAATTCTCACCTCTGGATTAGTGCTCCCCAATACGCTCTCGATATCGTTGATCGTATTCAAAAGAGAGCGATTAGGCTTATAAATGACACGTCCTTAACTTCTCACATACAGTCCCTTGAGCATAGAAGGATGGATTCAGTTCTTGCTTTGTATTATCGTTATTTCAACGCCTATTGTGCTGCTGAATTATATTCTTTGATACCATCTCGGGCTATCTTTGCGAGAAACACTCGCTTCGCTCATTCACAGCATCAGTATGCAGTACAAATCTCCACTTGTCGTACCAAATGAGCGCAATCCACATCTTTCTACACGGCTTCTAAACTCTGGAATGATCTCCCTAGTTCCTGCTTTCCTCTCACTTATGATATGAGAAAATTTAAGGTAGCTGTTCATAGGCATCTATTGGCAATTCATTATCCCTCTATCCATCCTCCTAAGTGTTCTTGAGTGCTTTAGCACGATAGGCCAAATTTAGCCTGCCCAGGTCCACAATCATAAAAAAAAAGTCTGAAAATTATACAAAGTGTATAGTTTGGAAATATGCATTCTTTAAAAGGTAATAAAGGGCACCCAGACGGTTATAAATAATGTGTATTTTATCGGTTTAAAATTCTTCATAACCAAGATACAGAGTTATTTATCAATTCTTTAATTATTGATCACTTACGAACCACGATGTATGTATTTTTCATATTTACTACCAGTTTTATTAACGACGACCACAAAAATTAAGTTTTTATCATCAATTATTTTGTAACACCCTGTATATGATTTTTGCACCCGATTATTAGGAGACATTTCAAAAGCATGCATACAAGTGTTCGTAGTGTTTTTCCATTTAACGCACCGTTTTCAAGTAAAATAGGAGAACCTTAAATTATGCAAATTGCTCTTCTGACACCAGCGCCGCATATTTTTTCAGTTATTGATCCACACTTGCTTACAATTTATTTGTTTAGTTTTAACTAACAAATTTACTCTAAACAATTTCATCAACGCGTAAAAGTTCACATGACAAAACAATCAAACATAATTTCTAATTAGGTATGTAACGGCATAATACTTAAAACAAGGTTTATAACAATAGGATTTGCAATACCCTAACAATAGTTACACTACAACAAATATTTAACTTTGCCCACCTTCCGAGGATACCGGTCCCTACGAAATGAAAAATAAATTGATGTGGGAAATTTATTTTAACATAGTGTATCTCGAAAATCATGCATGCATTGTTTACAGGAACTTTTCTACTACAAATTTTATGAAGAGGAATCACCCACTGCAATGTGGTCGTGCAATTTTCGAACACCTTGTATAATACATATACTTATGGGCACAAGTATATTTTTTATAGTAATGTTTGTTGTTGTTTTAATATAGGTAAAATCAGCAAGTTTTTTTTCCAAATCTGAAAGCTCTGACGCTTATACATCAGTAACAATACTTAGCTTCTTAAGGTACCATATTTTTATTGATTTATCAACATCTTCTTACTGAAAGCGACAATTGAAACCACAGTCCGCTTCAACACAAGTCGTCCTGTACAATGTGGCAACGTTGCATCAGCTTTTCAAGGTGGTCCGACTCGCAGAGTTCCACGGTCCGCAAAATACACTCTATAAAAAGCGCGAATGAAGGCTCGGTGTTCAAAAGTTAAAAACCGCAGGAAGTAATTATTACTTAAATTAAAACAAACAAAATTGGTACTTACCATTGTTTCACTATCTGTATTTCCATGAATGAAAAGTTAACAAGTACATACCTATTATACGAGTAGGTACTTAAATCAATCAATAAAAGACAGAAGTATAAACTGATTATATTATAAAGTATGTTACATAAATAAGTATGTACGGATTTCCAGGAACAAAAATACAGGTTGATCATTGTTATAGATACTTACACGCGCAATTGTTGGTTTAAAGTCTATATACACTGCTAACAAGTAGATCTAACGTGTTCACGGTATCCCTGCAATAAGTTTCACCCGTTTTCATCCAAATAACAGTTAACAGTACAACGTTGAGCTGTCAAGTAAAGACAGCGAAAATCGGACCATCTGCATCGTTGCCAAATTTCCCTGTTCACGACTTGTGTTGGAGCGGGCGGTGCTGCAATTGATATTGCTACGTTTAAAGCTAATGTATTTATAAAAATATCTGGTGTGGAACAACAAATGACTTTCCAAGCAAAGTGGAAATTCAAAAAAATGAAATATATTTAACTATAATTTTTTAGGATAATTATGCAACCACTTTTTTAATACGTCCATAACGAAAATGGACAACATTGTAAAAACAAAAACAGTAATCTTTGTCAGATGAACCTTTAAAGTGTCATGTCAGATAGTGGTTAATAGACATATAGATGCTATAAAATATCGATAAACCAGTTTAAGCATTTCTAATCTTAATTAATTTCTAGACCTATTTCGCTTTACATTAAGAAACTTTACAATGCAAAGTTAAGTAAAATTAAATTTTCTTTAATGGTATGTCTACACATCTTGCAAAATGAATGGTTATTCAGATATTGAAAAAAATTACTACCAGTGGCGAATCAACCAAACTATGGATCCTACGCTGTTAAAGTCTGAGGCCCTAATATAGACGTGTGTGCTCCTTTGTTTTCAAATAGTGATGTAATAAGAAATAAGAGCCATTATACTCTATAGAAGAACCGAGGCAATATTTTATTAGCGACGGCCAAAAAGTAATCCTGACGTACATTTGCATCATATCAATATACGGTGGAATATTACTGTTCCGAAAAACAATTTAGAGCTTTTTAAAAAATCGTTTTCATACAATATATATATATATATATATATATATATATATATATATATATATATATATATATATATATTGTATAATTCACTCCCGCAGAGTATTAAACATCTCTTACCACTTAGATGAAAAAAAAACATTTCCTTGTACTTACTTAGATACCGTTAAATTACTATATACACATTGCATTTCCATTTCATCTCTATCTTCATTTCATTTTTATTTACAACTTTTTCATTTCATATTTTGCTCATACTCAATCCATCCATTAAGTGTAAATAAAAACCTTCCTCCTTTAAATCGATCCTTTTTAAGGCCACAACTTACATAATAGAAACAATTCCAGTAAAATACAGTTAAAAAAAATTAAAGTTTAAGAGATTTTCATATAAAGTTTTCTTTGGCCGATATTTTAGGTTAGGAACAAGATATCGAGATGCGGTTTTCGCAAGCTTGTTTAGTCATCACTTAGCTACTGGTTCATGAAAAAAAGTCATACCAATGCATTTAATTTTTGTGCGAAAATTAACCGTTTCTGTCGGAATGTCGAACAAAGCCCTCTAGCGACCACATGTGAAACTAACAAAACTTCAATTATTTTAACATTTGTAGCCCAAGAAAAGCTCTTTTCAACGCGCCCAAGTTTGTTAAAATCTAATTAGCCGTTTCGAAGGTACGGGGGGTGATTTAAGGAAACCTTTGAATACCCCCCACCACTTTATTTTTGTAGATACGTCAAAAAGTGCCAAACAAAAAACGTTCAGATTATCCTCGACTTCAAAGATCGGTTATTTTTTTATTAGGTTAATATAGCAGAATTCACAGAAACGTCACTTTTTTAGATTCAAGATTGCAGTTACGCCCCCTAGCGGCCATTTCAGAAACATGAAAATACTTTCCAGGTTTTTGTATTGGCCGTTTTAGTAATAACTTTTTTTCCGCAAGCCTCTACGATGTATAGTTTCCCAGATACAGTACCTCGCATTCTTAGTTGGCCACCCCGTACATCTTTTCCATCCAGACAATTATACTTTAAAATTGCATACAATCACTACAAAATACACGTCCTTTATGAGTCTTTGTCCAAAATAATCTAGGGGTTTCCTACTCTTTATCGACTTCTTTTAAGGCATATCAAGGTTAAAACCAACCGTCGCTCATAAAAATAAACAAGGGAGAATGCTAAGTTTCCACAGATGATTAGTAAACGAATATCTTGTCAGACAATGATAACATATGCCGCGTGTGCTAAAATATGACAACAGACAAAAACCATTATAAATTAAAGTTTGTGTGGACATCTTGCGACGTATTTTATGATACCCAAAACAGCCCAAAAACTAACAAACAAGGTACTTCATAAACCCACAAACTAACGCCTGCAAATATCCAAACAGACCAAACAAACAAGAAAACATTAAAAAAACTAAAACGTCCAATTTGTAGCAAGCACAGCCAAAGAAACAAGTAAACATCCAAATACGTAAACGGCCAAACCTTAAACCACAAAACAAAGAAACTATCGAAAATGTTACTTGACAAATACACGAGTATACACCTATAAACCCCCAAACCTCGAAACAGACACGAAATAAGCAAAAAAGCATAAAAGAAACGAAAATGTGCAATAAAGTAGGAGCAGACAAGCACATGCAAGCAAAGAAACTTCAAAACACGTCAACATGCAAGCATGCAAACACGCAAAAAGAAACTAGTATATGCCTCAGCACATAAACAAGTTAGCGCAAAAACGTACAAACAAAGAAATAAGTTACAACATCAAAACATACGAACACACAACCCCCAACACAAAGAAACTAGCAAACAAACACATCCTAGCATACAAAACAAAAAACAAACGTACCAAAAATATGAAGATAAGCGAATAGCCAAAAAACAGATATACGTAAATAGTAAATACACAAATAAAGAAACTAGCAAACAAATAACCACTGAAATTAATAAACCTACAAACAAGTAAACAACGAAACTAACAATCAAGTATGCGTTCAAGCACAAAACAGGTAATACCACAAACTTAAAAACACACAAACATATGAAACTAACAATTCACACTCAAAACATCGCGTCCATAACACGCAAACAAAGAAACAAGTTACTCAACGTACAAATAGACAAATAAGAAACTCCCAAAACAAAGAAACTCACCAGAAGCAAACAAGAAAACACATCAGCTAAACCATATAAAAAAGTTAGTGCTTTGAAAACATATACGCAAACAAGAAAACATCCAAATACGTTAACCTACAAACACAATGTGTTTGGGTGTTATTTATTACACAGGGTGCTCCTTAATTGAACGCCGACGTTTTATGGGAATCACAAAAGATCCTGTGAAAGAATGGTACGCAAAACTATACCTATTTTTTAATTACATGTCTAAAATAAAGTGTAGCCGTTATCTAGTACTTCGACTAGTTTGAAGTTACGATCAAGATTGTAATAAATTATTTTAGTGCTACAAAAGATGTATTTATATAATTTATATAGTTATGATAACGAGAAAATTTAGTAATGAATTAATTGAAAAATTACCAATTTGGGAATTGACAATTAAGAATTTAGTCGAGAATGTTAAATTGGTATAATTTTATTGCCTTGAAAAACTTTTCTAAGTGTAGCTTTAACTTAGTAAATATTTCCATATGTGCAATAAATATTTCTTACTACACAACCAACCATTCACTGCGATATAAAATTTTTGCAATAATTGTCTCTAATTATGAGTAGCGTCATAATAAATAATTATGAACTCAGAAATGAACCCATCTGGTTTTGTTACTTGTATTAATTGCAGTTAATTACTTAATTCATCTTATTTATAACTTTTTTTGTCAAACATGAAACATAAAGACCTGTACTGATAATTGAATATTGATATCGAAAATTACAACAAATCATGACTATAACTGGCCAACTTATCAATTACTCAATCAATTTTTGGTTAATATTTACCTTACGTGTTGAATTTTGGTATAAAATATTTCGTCAATATTTTGTCTCCAATTAGATACAAAAATTTTTAATTACTATACCCCTTAATATTGTTATATTGATAGTGCCCAATTGCGTAATTCTTTCTTATCATTTATAATTTTTTTTCGTAAAACGCATAAACATTTTTGTAATAAAATAGACAAATTAGATGTTTTCGAGGCATTCAAAATTTATACACATAGACAGAAAGTACCTTTAATGAACGAACAGGTTGATCTTATAGACCCACCTTTAATAGATATTTTAAATAGAATTATAATTTACATCAAGTTTATTTGTTACCATAACTGCTTGTTTGTTATTTTACTTATATTTCACCTTATACCCGTTTAATTAATCAACAAACACTACTTTTTCCAAATTTCCGCCAGGTTTTGCAGTTCTACATAAAGTATGTATAGATAATTATAAGAAATTATTTTATTATGCCTGCCATTTAACTACTAATTTTGGAATTACAGTTTAAATTTGTTAATCTTTTAGTTACTAGAACATTTTGTTGGCCTAAATTCGAATTTATCTTTAATTACTTATGATTATCAAAAAAATTATACCAAAATATGTAATTATTAAATTTATGAAAAATTAATAAGTTCGTAAATGTGTTCATAAATTCTGTAATAAAAATTACATTTAAAACGTATTGTTATTTCGTACATCCACAAAAAATAATCAGTAATAATCCCGCTAAATTGTTAAAAGTAAAATTATTCAAAAATCTGTAATTAGTTATCCAGTACATTACGTATTTAATTGGAGCATTATTTTTGCTCATACGGAAATCCAGGAAATTGAGATAATGGTCCAAGTTTGAGACGAGTCTTTAGACAGCAAGGATTCAACAAAGAGAGCCCATTTAAAAATACAATCTCAGAAACTAGTTCTTCGCATAGTTAGTGTGTTGTGTTTACGCCAGGACTCTCCATGTCGCTGACGAACTGACAATAATCAAGCACTTGTTCATCGTCATGTCACACAATTTCCGAAAAGGAACCTACGACAAACTGCATCTAAACTTAATATCAGTAAAATTAGTAAAAATGTAGTGCAGGAAGATCCCGATTTTTCGACAAACGTACGATTTCTAACGAAAAATTGTACAGCAGCAACTCGACAGTGACCGAGTTGCTATTTGGTGTACTACATCTGGGCATAGAATCGTTGGACCTGTTATACTGACCATCTAATAAAACTCCACTAGGACTGGGGGCCCAATTACATCTCATAGTACTCTGCTAGGGCTTCAAAACTTTTCCTCAGGTGTTATCCCCCATTGAAGGGACTTGTTTGTTATGGCGGAAAACCGCCCCATAGTCTCAGTCCCATTTCAGGGTGCCCCATGTGTGTGTTTGTTTGTTCGTTTGTGGCGCTATCTAGCGGTATATTATTTTAAAAGCATTGGAAGCTGTTATGGCGGGAAAACTTAAAATGTGGAATAGTATTCCGAAACTACGGCTCCATACCATCTCATAGGATAGCACAGGGGATGTGCAACTTTCCATAAAATCTCAACTCAATTGCAGGACCCCATATGTGGGCAGCGATAGTAATAAATGGGCTTGGCTTTCTATTTCTAATACTAGGGCCACCTTGACTTGTTTCCTTGAACCTTTTTGGCTTTCCTTCATCTTGTTTACGTGTGCCTTTTCGGTTTCTCCGCTATCTTACTTCCGTATGCGTTTTTAACGTTCAGCCATCTTTAAAATTTATTGCGTAAGACGTCAATTAAAAGACTTACTTTCGGTTAAGTGTATATCTATCAAACACCAGATGAATCAGGAGATTGATATAACCAATAAAATATTACACCTTTATGATTAATGAGTGTTCAACATACTACACACTCATCGAAATAAAGTGTTTTCTCATTTCCATAAGGACTTTGTGTAGCAACCGATAGTACACGCTCCTCAAAAATAAGGAGTTTGTTTGTTTCAATAAAGGCTTTGCGTAGTCACTGGTGGTACACGCTTATCAAAAATTAGGCGTTTGTTCGTTTCAGTAAGAGATGAGTGTACCACCGGTGTAGATGTTCTAGATTCACGTTGCAAGACTAAGATGATATCAACCATAATTTATACTTACTTCTATTATTTGTCAGTTCCTTTGTTTCGGGTGTGTTTGTTCAAATGTTTGTATGTTTACAGTTAGGTAATGGTGTACATGTTTGCATGTTAAAAAGCTTGACTACTGTCTTTGATTTGAATATTTATGTTGTTTCTTATTGCAGGCTTTAGTATGTTTTCTTTCTCGCTTGTTCGGAGTGCTTGAATATTTTCAGTTGCTAGTTAGCTTCTAGCTGGGGCCCACTTTCGGGAAAAAGGGGGCCCTGGCGGAAGTTTTAAGTATCGGTTGGAAACCTAAGCTGACTGTTGGCTAGTTTCTTTTGTTTTAGAGATGCCTGACCCTATTGTCTGTTTATTTATAAGTCTTACAGTATTGGTACTAATACATATGTTATCAATTAAATTAAACTTGTGATACGCCTAGAGTTATGCTTATTCAAGTTCATTATGCCGTGAAATGGCGTTGCAAACTATATCATAACTTCTAATTATACTGCAGAATGGTGCTGCAAACTATATGATAACTCCAGATTATAACACTAGTTTGCTCTGAAAGTCTAAATTATACCATAAGACGGTCCTTGCTACTGGAAAGGGGACGTGTGTTAGAAATTGGGGAAACTCATGGAGCCCTGACCGGTATATGTGGGGCACAGGGCACGGCCAAGCTGTTATAAATGGGGATCTAGTAATGGAAGTGTGGCGGAGACTCTATATTGTTTCAAAGTTTAACTTCTAATCATACCGCAATAAAGTGTTGCAACTTGTGTTTTAGCTTTTAATTATGCTACACGAGAATGTTGCAAACTGAATGATAACTTTTAATTATAAACAAGGTATTGTTGATAGCTTTTAAATATACTAACTGTATACTAACTTCCATTTATACCACAAGAGGATCCTACATTTACTTATAATCCAAGAGAGAAAACTAATTGATCCTTTAAGAAGTAGTGAGAGAGATGGACAACCTTAGATGTTGAAACCTGTTTCAAGGCGCTGAAGCAATCTGTAGGAATAGAGAACCAATCGAGGCCAAAAGTGTTACTTACGTTAGATTATACATTCTGTTAAAAGGATTTAGATACATAATGCTGTAACAGTGCTCATCAAAAGGACTTTATTTTAAGGCTCGCGTCCTTGATTTTCTTGATTTCTTTTCTATTGATGAAACCATATGTTGGAAACTGGGCGAACTAACCAAAGAATCTTGTTTGAAGATGCTGAAGCAGCTTCTGCCAAAAGGAACTTAGATGTAGAAACCAAACTTAAGGTGCAATTTACTCGTACAGAGGAATCCTTTTATGTTTGAGCTACTTTAGATGTTCTACTTTAACATAAAAAATGCCTTTTGTTTGTGTTACCTTTTTAATCTGATGCATCTTTATTTAAATATTGTAACCTGTTTTAAGATTCATTAAATATAGATACAATGTCTTATAATTATAAACGTTAACTGATATCAACAGTTAACAGAGTTTCTATTAACGAGCCTGGTAGTCACATTATGACTACTGTGGGGATCTCGGAAACTCGGAAAGACAGTTAAATAGGGAAAAATTTGGAGTTTTATGAGGCCAATTCAGTGCACATAATTTTCTTCAAAAAGTCCAAGGGTAACTAGATACTTAAAAAAACATTTTTCTGTAATTTCTTTAAATGAGTATAATTCCGTTATTTTCATTTTAAGGAAAAAAAGTGCAAATGAAAAAGTTGTAGACGACTATGTTCTTTATAAGGCAGTTAAATCAGTTCCTTGATGTAAGCTGTTGTTTTTCAGTTGCGACATAAACATACATTTTTTTTAAATGGACACAATAGTTGGCTGTGACTTTTTAAGAAAAGTTTTTTCCAGCCTTTCTAGTGATATAACATATGACAAAATTATTTTGAAAAACTAAAGAGATACGGCCGTTTTTCCGGTGTAATTTCAGAATATTTGTATGGTAGGCTATGGAAGCCATTGTTAATTGACAAATTCAAATTGTTATCACTAATATGATGAACCATTATAATAAATTTGAATGGCGAGTGCAAATCGTATCACAATTTTCCAGTAACAATGGGCTAAGACTGTGGGGCAAGTTGTGGTGCCCCAGCACTGTCCTATGAGATGATATGCAGTTCTAGTTTCGAAATGCTATTACAAATTTTAAGTTTGCCCGTCATAAAAACAGGGAGGACTTGCGGTGGGGCGTAATACCCGAGGACAAATTTCCTAGTGCTACGAGATGGAATGAGGCCCCCTCTCAGTATTGGAATACTATTTCTAATTTGAAGTTTTCCATCCATAACAATTAGTAATATCTACTTCTACTTTTAAAATATAGCGTTAGATGACTCGACGAGCAGACCCTATTACACAAAACGCCCTTTGTTTTAAAAATACACCGCTAGATGCAACAAACAAAAACAACCAATCAGAATGCAAAGTGTTAGGCCGCTAACCAGCATGTTGTAATCCTAGGCCTCTAACCAGGTTTAAACTAACCCTTCAATCAGGGAACATAGCCTGGGGGTTGGGCGGAATCTAAGGACCAATCAGAAGCCAGAATAGAAGTGAGCCTAGCCTGCCCTTAGGCCTTTAATCACAGCACACATCCTGACGGATACGAGGACTAACCAGAACAGAGAAAATGGAAGGGAGCATGCCTATGACGTCACAAAAATGACGGAGGAGGTGTCGGGGTACTACTAACATCAAAGATTTTTCTCCTGCTGAAGCACTTAAATAATATTAAAAAGCTTCGTTATGTTTCGCCAATCTAGTTGGCTTCTTCAGATGAATAGATAATTATAATAAGTTCTTTACAAAGAATTTCTGCAACAAAAATATAATAAGACTACGATTTGAAACGATATCATTATTATAACTAATAATATCTCATATAGGTTAACTAAGGTAAAATATTAGTTATAATAACTACTTAACTTTAATCTTGATTTTATTTAAATGGTGCCAAACCCTAGTCTTACGGTATCTTGTTAGAGAAATGCTTTGTAAAACAATTATTATAATTGTCGATTCGTCTGGAGAAGCCAAATAGATTAGCAAAACGCAACGAAGTATTTTATTATTATTACAGTGCTTCAACAAGCGACAATTCTTTGAGGTTTTTTCTTTCGCAGTAACAAAAGGATATAAATAGCATCCTTTTACTATATCATTAATCAATATCTGCTATTTTACCATTTCACACAAAATTAGAATTACTCATATTTCTTTGGGAATTTACTAAATCTGCTTTTATCATTACTGTGTTAATCTAAAATATCCACGACCGACCTAGAAAATGGAAATTAAAAGAAATGAAGTAATTTTAATAACATATTTTTAGGATACCTATACAACCTCTTTTTTATACGTTCATAACGAAAACAGGCAACATTGTAAACACAAAAACAATAATCTATGTCAGACGTTTAAAACTTCATGTCAGATAGAGATTAAAAGACATAAATACGTGTTAACGTAAAAAAAAAAAATTGCAATGCCGCCCGCTTCTATAAAAATATTGATAATACAGCTTCAGCATTTTCAATCATATTTATTTAATTTTTACATTTATTTCGCTTTGCATTAAAAAACTGTATAAAGAAAATTTACGTAAAATTAATCGTTATTTAGGTAACTAACTAACTGTTAAATTCTACCTTAGGAATTTTTTGCCGTCATATCAAAAAATTGCATACAACATAATTAATCTATATGTTCAAGGTCTATATCTAGGTATTTTTATGTCTTTGAAATATGCAGAATTATTTCATAAAAACAAAACACTGTCCCTAATACCCCCCCACCCCACCCTTTCCGCCGTGAGGTTTCTCCCAAAATCTAATCTGCTCTAAGCCAAATGAAAAGAAGCCTAAATACAAAAATACGTAGGTATTTTCGTTCTGGAGTTATCGTGGATACTAACATACATCCACACAGACATCCAGACATGATGCCGATCTTGGCGAAAGTCGATTTTTTTTTTATGGTTGTGGACCTGAACAGGCTAAATTAGGCCTATCGTGCTAAAGCACTCAGGAACACTTAGGAGGATGGGTAAAGGGATAATGAATTGCCAATAGATGCCTATGAACAGCTACCTTAAATTTTCTCATATCATAAGTGAGAGGAAAACAGGAACTAGGGAGATCATTCCAGAGTTTAGAAGCCGTGTAGAAAAATGTGGATTGTGCCCGTTTGGTACGACAAGTGGAGATTTGTACTGCATACTGATGATGTGAATGAGCGAACCGAGTGTTTCTCGCAAAGAGAGCCCGAGATAGTATCAAAGAATATAATTCAGCAGCACAGTAGCCGTTGTAATAACGATAATACAAAGAAAGAGCTGAAACCATCCTTCTATGCTCAAGGGACTGTATGTGAGAAGTTAAGGACGGGTCATATATAAGCCTAATGGCTCTCTTTTGAATACGATCAACGATATCGATAGCATATTGGGGAGCACCAGCCCAGAGGTGAGAACTATATTCCAGATGAGGCCGTATAATTATATTACAGATGAGGCCGAATAATTAGCGATTAGCGATAGTGAACAAAAGTCGATTCCATAACCTGCTATATCTAAATATGTATATGTAGGTTGGAAGATAAAAGGTTGTAAAGAGTGTTCTATTATATTTTGACACTTACCTACAGGGTTGATTTGAGATAGAAAAAAAACTTTAAACACAAAGTTCTAGGATTCGAATTATATTATCTTTGAGGAGTGAGGACTTTTAAGTATCTCATAAACTGATGGAAAATGGACCCAACTTATATTTTTTAAACGGAAATACGGAGTATTAAACATTCAATAATTAAATAGATGTTTTTAAGTTGATTTCAAAAATATATGTTAACATTTTGTCCAGCCAATTTTTAAATAATCGAGTTTAAAATTTAAAGAATACCGTACAATTAAATTATTTGTATCCATGGAAAAATTAATGTTTGGCATTATGATATTATTAATGCCTGTCACAGCATTTGTAATTCAATTGAACCTTTAATTTTTAATCAAAGTTAGAAATTTATAACCTTAAAATGGGTTATTCGGAAGAAGTGAGATATGAAATAATAAAGTTGTATTACTCTAATGACAATAACGTTTCGAGAGTTAAAAATTAGCATCACGATTTTATCTCAGAAAGAGTCCCATCAGTAATCACCATGAAAAATATTGTTAAACATTTTAGAGAAAGGAAGAGTCTTAAGCGAAAAAATAGAAGTGTCAAGGAATGCTGACGATGATCTTAATACTTTACTTTATTTTGAAGGTATTCTTAACATGTTATTTGAATATAAGAACTGCTTTAATTTTTTTAGAAAATCCTGAGGTATCTATGAGGGATGTAGTAGATTATTTCAACACATCATTGAACAAAATTTGCTTTTTCAAATAACATCCCTATAAATTTTTTCCTGTCTAGGGTTTAAGCGGAGATAATAAGTGGATTATTGTCAGGAAATTTGGCAACACATTCTGGACGATGCGGAATTTCTAAATAACATCGTTTTTTCGGACGAGGTAAGTTTTACTACGGCGGGAATGTTCAACAGACATAACAAACATTTCTGGGCCAAAGAAAATCCGCATAAAATTCAAGCTGTTAGAATACAGGGGCGTAGGTCAATAAATGTATGGTGTGGTAGGTATGCTACGGAATAAAATCATTGGTCTGACTTTTTACTTTCGAAGTTTGAACGGCCAATGGTATTTAAATTTTCTTCGAAATGAAATAGAACATTGTTTAGAAGATATTCCCGTTATTGAATATGCAAACCTTATATAGCAGGAGGATGGAGCACCCCTTCATAATATTTTACCTGTTACTAAATTTTTAAAACGATAAATATAACTTCTGGATACACAGACAAGGATTTCTTAGATGACCAGCTAATAGCCCCGATTTAAGTCGTATTTTTGTGGGGATACCTTAAAAATAAAATATATTATAATAGACCCGAAAATTTGGAAATTATAAGAGAAAGATTAGAAAACGGAATATTTTAATTAAAGAGAGATCATCCTGAATTCATTGTTAATGCAATTAAGACCTAATATCCGTAAACGTATATTCAATAATGGAGGCTACGTAGAGAATCGATAAATTTTAGTTAATATTCGTCGTGTATTTTTTGTTATGTTGTTATTTTTTTAGTTATTAATTAGGGGAACTGTGCCTAATACCGTACAGTGTCCTAATATCGCACACCATAATATTTTTCTACGCCACTGCATCAAACGGCCTGCAGGCGTCTAAACACAATCAATAGGTTCAGATGTTAGTGTAAAGTAAGAAGCGATAGCGATAACCACGAGTATATTTGGTCCGTGAAGTATTGAAATATTTTACGCGGTAAAAGTTTTTTTGAGGTTATTTTCACCATTATATGTAACTAGTAACGGTAAGTTTTTTTTATAATATAACTCTTACGGAAACATTAGTGAATGTTGTAGTTTCACTAGTTATAATTTGATTTTTAATTGAGTGCCTTATTTCAACAATAATAAAAATATACTTTTCTTCTGAAATTTGGCTAATATCGCCCACTTACTCACGCCATAACATCGCACTGTGTGATATTTGGAATACCTATAATTAGATGTAGATTAAAATGCAGGGAAATTTTTAATTACAGATGTCGCCTAAAGAAAGGAAACAGTGGTCGACTCTAAAAGTATTAAACAAGCAATATTAAGTGTTAGAGCTAAAGAAATGGGCCTGTTACGTGCATCGAAGCATTTTAGTGTTCCTAAATCGACGCTAAAGGATAAGGTAAACAGTGCTGAAGAGGATGAAAATAAGCCGGTATCCATAAAGCTTGGTAGAAAACGTACACTTGATATAGCATTAAAAGAATCATTGGTAACATACTGTTTGGAAATGGAATCTCGGTTTTATAAACTAACGGCAAAAGACATAAAAAGAATGGCATTTCAGTTAGCAGAAAAAAATGGACTTCAGTACCCATTTCGCAAACAAGATGAAGCAGCAGTATGGAAGTGGTTGCATTCATTTATGAAAAGGCATCCACGGCTTAGTTTAAAAAAACCACAGGCCACATCTTTAAAAAGAATTACCGGATTTACAAAAGAGAACGTAAAAACCTTTTTTGACTTGTACGAGCCTCTTTATACTCTTATTAAAAATTCTCCAAATAAATTGTACAATTGCGACGAAACTGGTTTAACCGTTGTACAACACAAAACTAGTAAGGTGATATCTCTACGTGGCAAACGTCAAGTTGGAGCAATTTCCTCTGCAGAGAGAGGTTCCTTAGTAACGATGGTTACATGCATGAGCGCAACAGGCCATTTATATCCAGCCCCTTTTGGTATTCCCTAGGAAAAATGTGAAACCAGAGTTATTGGACGGCACCCCAAATGGAAGTATAGCAGCGTGCCATAAATCTGGATGGATTGAGGCAGAGAGTTTTCAAAAATGGTTTAAGTAACAATTTTTAGTAAATGTTAAGCCAACAAGAGACGATCCAGTGGTTTCGATATTAGATGGCCATTACTCGCATACGCGAAATCTGCCGTTGCTAGAGTTGGCACGAGATAATGGGGTACATATTGTAAGTTTACCACCCCATTGTTCTCACAAAATGCAGCCTCTCGATAGGGCATTTATGGCTCCTTTTAAGACTTATTATGCACAATCTATAGAATCGTGGTTAAAGCAAAATTTACATAGAGCTATTACTCATTACCAAATAGGAAAACTTTTAGGTGAAGCTTATAATAAGGCAGCAACAGTTGCTATTGCAGAAAATGGTTTCAGAAAAACGGGATTATTTCCACTAAACCGCAATATTTTTCAAGATCATGAGTTTGTTGCTCTCGAAACTGAGTCAGACATATTCCTTCAACAGTCAGTGCCTAGTAGCAATCCATCAATTACTGTTAACGATATTCAGCAGTCTGGACCTAGTAATATTCAGTTAACTGTCGCTGCTATGGAGCAACCAGGACCTAGCTATGTTTGCCAAAAAATTGTCTCAAAACAATCAACACCAAGCAGCCCCAATTCGCCTAGAGTATTGCCTGTTCACATTAGCCCGTTTCCTTCTATAAAACCAAAAACTCACAGTGCTAAATGTAGGGGACGACCAAGCCGTCCCGCTGCAGTAATTACAGGTTCGCCATACAAGGATCAGTTGGCTCAAGATATTGCACAAAAGAAAAGAAAAAAGGAGTAAAAGCAAGCAAAAGCGTTAAAAGAAATGTAAATTCAAAGTCAAAAGCACCACCTAACAAAGCAAAAGGAAAGAGAAAGAAGGTGTCAGATGCGTTTTCAGAATCAAGTGACGAAGAAATAGATGAGCCGTTGACTGTCTTCACAGATGAAGAAGATAGTGATGATGATTGTGAGTGTCTTTATTGCAACCAATCTTATTTAGGCGATAAAAAAGGAGAACCGTGGATAAGATGCATTAAATGTCATGTATGGTGCCATGAAGAATGCTCGGGTTCTGATAATTATAAGACCTTTGTTTAGAAGGATAAATTGTAAAAAATTAAAACCACTTAACTGACATATTTTTAAGCTCCTTTTAAATAAATACTTGAAATTAGTAATCAGTAGTTTTATTTCTTATGTTTTACTAAATACAAATACAGCGAAAGCCTAATATCACACTATGCGATATTAGGAACACTATTTTAAAAAATAAAAAATGGCGAATTTTAAGATTTTCTTATTTTCTCTTTATGCACATATTCTATGGTTTTGTATGTTTTTGTTACTGTTAGAAAATTAATAAAGATCATAGAATACGCGATACTATTATTTTTTACTAGAAATTTACCTCATAAATAATGATTAATGAAATGGGTGCGATATTGGGCACATTTCCCTTAATATTAGTTAAAATATTATTTTTTGATTTTTAATCCAACTGCTCTCTCAAATATTCAGCACATTAAGATATCCATTCATTTGGTTATCTATCTATTCACAGTCCAACACATATTTTGGTGCAGGGGTTTTTGTAACTGTTTTTATGTAATGTTTGGGCGCAGAATCCAAAACTGCCGTCAGATTTTTTCTATCAGATCTAGTTTTTGAGATATGTTATATTGACCTTTTTTTTAGAAAGAAATCATCTTATTTTTTAACTCTTATACATTTTACATTATTACTATTATATTCTTGAACTGCCGGTTAAAAAAACACAAACGATCCAAAGTAAGGTATTTATTTCATGAAATAAATAAATATATATTTACATATTACTTAAAAATTTTCTTTTATAGGACTTTTTAGCATGGTGCTTACCAGGACAGTCTCGCTGAAGACTCCAACAGTAGTCGGCCATCATGGGGCTACCCCATCTTCCTTGATATCGATCTTCCATAGTTTTAATGTCCTGATGGAATCTTTCCCCCTGTTCTTCACTCACATCCCCTAGGTTTTCTGGAAACCGATCTAAGTGGCTGTGGAGGTAGTGAACTTTTGTGCACATATTACAACCGAGAGTATTAAAGTTCGAAAGCATATTTTCCACTAATTCTATATAATTCTTTGCCTTATGATTTCCAAGAATATTTTGTACTACTTAAACAAATGAACACCAAGCGTTAGATATCTCATTCATTGATGCCGTAAATTGTGGATCTTTAATAAGCTGCCTTATCTGAGGGCCACCGAATATTCCGGCTTTCAGTTTTTCCGTGCTAATCCCAGGAAATTTGAGTATCAAGTAGCCCCGATTTAAAGCCTTCACAAATTGCTTCATAAGCCCCAACTTGATATGCAAGAGTGGAAATATGGTTTTCTCTCCCGCAACCAAAGGTTCGTTGTTTACGTTTTGCTTTCCTTGAATCATAACATTTCTTAAAGGCCAATTTCGGTTAACCCAGTGCTGATCCTTAGCTCTACTGTCCCAAAGACATAAAAAACAAGGATATTTTGTATATCCACTTTGCTGTCCAAGGAGGAAGTTTACCATTTTTAGGTCGACACAAATCATACACTGATGTTCTTCATACTTAATTTTTTTCAGGACTAGTGATATTGCCTCATATTCCTCCTTCGTGCTGGTAGAATGACCAATGGGTATTGAGTCATATTTATTACCATTATGTAAAAGCACACATTTCAAACTACGTCTTGAACTGTCAATAAAAAGGCGCCATTCGTTTGGTATGTATTCTGACAAACCCATTTTTTGTAAGAGTCCTCTTATATCGTTACAGAATACCAGGTTATTTTCCTCAGAGTAAAACGGCAGCAGCTCCTGATCTCTTTTACGATAAAATGTAATATTGGTATCAGGCTGAAGTAGATTCTTCTTATTTAATCTGGAGGCGAGTAATTCAGAAGACTCCTTTGAAAGGTTCAGGTCTCTAATGAGATCGTTCAGTTCTTGTTGACTGAAACGTTGGGGACTTCCTAAATTCGCTTCAAAATCACTGTCGTTTTCTGATTCTATACATTGCACTTCACCAAAGTTTGATGATTCTATATCTTCCGGGAGCCTAGGCAGACTGCTGAATGATGGAATGGGTATTTCATCACTATGCGGTACAGGCCTCTTAGCTGAGTCTAGATCAGGATATTTCCATTTCTGTCTATTGTTCCGATTGATGCCTTTGATATTTACGAGACAAAAATAGCAGTCATCGTGATGGTTTCTTGATTCCCTCCAAACCATTGGTACTCCAAACTTTAGGCACTTTCTCTTTCCGATTGTCCACTGACGCAAATGTTCAACGCATGTTTTACATACGAAATGTGACGCCCAAGATTTATCCTGGTCTCCCAAGTGAACGCCAAAATAGGCCAGATAACTTCTTTTCACAAACTCAGAAAGAGGTTTTCTACTTTCTTGAAAAGTGTACTCGCCACATACATAGCAAAAAACGTCTGGATGATTCGCACAGTTACGTCTGCATTTGGATGCCATGATTTTAATTAAATGTTTTATCACTAAAGAATACCAAATGATACCACAACCTATGTAAATTAAATAGGAAACTGTACCACGTACAGCAGAGATACGAGGTAATATAGCCGGGTATTAATTAGTTTTTGAGGGGGTAGCTATAAGAATGTTGGATTTTACGCTAATGTATAAATACCAAGTAACTCAAACTGGCTAATTAGATTCTAATGTCTTTATATAAACTGTTTCTAGTAAAGCAGAGATATATACGAGGTAATATGGCGTACTGATTAGTTTTTGATAGGAGTATTGGAAAGTTGGGTTTTACACTAATGAATAAATAATACCAAATAACTCAAACTAGCTAATTAGACTCCAATGATCTAGGTATGAAATTTCACTTTTGTCCTCCAAAGATGTCATAATTTCATTATTTTTGCGTTTTATCAGAACAAAGATCAATTAGCCCGTGTCTTAAAAACTAGAGCTGCTACAAAAAAAGCCAGGTATTTTTGGAATCAGCACATCAAAAATATCCAAGAAAAAAATTTATTTTGTTGGGCTGTGTTATAGGTGTTTCACCTTCCTAATATTTAAATTTTAAACTCGATTATTTAAATATTGGCTGGACGAAATGTTAACGTATTATATATTTTTGAAATCAGCTTAAAAATTTATTTAATTATTAAATAAAATACAGGGTGTTTCATTTAAAACAACAGTTTATGAGATATTTGAAAGTGTGATAGTCATAAAAGATAATATAATTAGAATCCTACAACTTTTGTATATATAGTTTTTTTCTTATCCCAAATAATAAACCCTGTAGCTGGGTGTCAAAATATAATAGAACACCCCGTACTACAATTACGTAAAAATCCTCAACATATATTTAACTTTAAATAAGCACAGCAACGAACCAATTCGTAATTGAGAACCATATGGTCAATTGTCAACAAGGTTTCTGTTTGATTTCACTTTTCTAATGTTATAAGTAAAAAAATTGAGTACTTAGAAAACCAAAATATAAAGTGAAAAGAATAAAATTTGGAATTGGACAAATCGTATTCTAAATGAATCTGTACTCAGAGAAAAATAAATCAACATGAATAAGTAGAATCGAAACGGTGAGCTTCACCGCTGTGATTTCTCAATTATACATAAACAAATACATTTTTTTTTATCACTTTTAATCATTGTTAACTAGATCAGTAGTAAACGTCCCGTTATCTAAAAAAAAAAATCCGAATGGGTGGGCTACATCATCTAACATGTCACTTTTAATTTCAACAAGTATTGAGGTTCATCGAAATGATTAATGGAAATTTCACTACTCGTTTTCACTTCATTTAGCATTTTTTCGTCCACTAAAAAGGAAGATTGTATAAAAAAAAGCCCACTGCGTGTTAGAATGCAGTGGCGTGTGATCAATATATTCAGTATACGAATCGAGGACCGAAATGAACATCACTATGAGTATAAAGGTGAGGTGGGCAGGTAAGGGTGGCTGGAGCAGAATAATGGCGTAATTTGATATCTACGAGCGGATCCCCTATTTATATATATAGAACATCCGACAAGAGAATATGCACGAAGGGAACAGAAATTCATCCAACAAATTTCCAATTGCTTATTTTAATATAAACGGTTTAAAAAATTATCTACGTCACTTCAGTTTTGGATCAACGTATTTCAGATTTTTATAAAAGAAGACTAATTATAAACAAGCGAAAAGAAGCCTTAATTAAACATTTTGACTTTCATTGAAATTGTTGGAGTGTATTCTTGTGAAGCCAGGCAATATCATTGCCGGATGTGGCCCACGCAACGGAACTGCGAAACCTGCAAAGTATCTAACTTCCCCTATTTAATACTGAAAAAAGGATTAAGAAATGACGTGTAACAAATGCAACATTTACGCAAAGGTAAATACAAAAACTATTACAAACGCTTCTTTTTTGGGCGCCACAATTTATATATTTTACTTTTAGAAAAGAATGCACGCACGAGCCTGTTTGTTAAAATGCGATGATCCGTAAAAAAAGAATCTCCATTACTTCTGTTTACGAGCAATGTGCGTTGACTGTTAAGTCCCTTCTTAAAACCCTATTATCGATATAATCCCTGTAACCGCTGAAATGTTTACAAATGCATTCGACTGAAATAATTTTTAATATCTCGGCTTTTGGTCATTACCCCACATAACCCTTAAATACTTGAAAAATCTGCTCAATATTTACATCATCATCAAGAGGATCATTGCCCTTTTTGCAGTGAGAGAGTCAACAACCATCCTAGGTCTTTTTGTAAATAATAAGTACTCTTCTAACTATTGTCTGTGTCAGAACACCGGCCACTTCAGGGATGCAACCACTACCTGGAGTTTCTACCTTAAATGCACCGAATAAAGAGCTACTGTGATGACACATATTCACCTATTTTGACTACTTTAAAAATACTGATTTAACATCAGACATAGCAATAATACAACAGATATTTTCTATCAAATTTAGAATTGTTAATAATATTTAAAGGATCTTCGATCATAAAGCTCTGATGAAAATCTGTTTTGTAATATAATAGCCAGAATAGTTTAAGATCGGTTCATCAGATTGCGAGTTTTTGCTATTGTGGGTAGGTAGAAAGGGATATTTTTTTTTGCTTTTATGTTAACGCTACTGCTATTTTGCGATAGATAAATCCAAATTACTCCCTTTCGGCACTTTTAAATCCATTTACTTAAAAACATGTTCTCATAGCTCATACTGTATATAAAGAGTAATGGTGGAAAGTGTAAAACCATTAACTATTTTATGTGACTTGTTACAAACTTTTCAAATTTTGTATATTGTCAAAGCACAAGTATAACTTCAAAAACGATACTATTACAGCCAATGAATACAAATCAAGCTAAAATAAAAATTTACCCTCTAAATTAATTCAGCTCCAAATTGCATCAACGCCTACTTAAATTTCATTTCGAAAGATACGTTTTATCGATTATCATTGTTTACACTAAACGCATGTATCACGCTGAGAGTGTGATTCAAAAATTGTTTAGGAATATCGATAATTGGAACGCTTTTTTTGCAATTACTTACAATTACAAATGAAATTAATGACAATTGCTAATTAATTTATTTCAATATAAATTACATTACGTATTACTATTAATGTAATGTTACTTTTATATCATTTTTTTGAATATTTCACATGGTGGTTGTGAGTAAAATGCTTATTAAATTCTTTTAATTTGAATGCAATTCTAATCAAAACACGACTTTCTTATTTTCTGAGCATAGAAGTACGAAACATTTTGCTAATTGGGAGTGTATATTTGTAATTACAGAGAATTTCCGAATTAAATACGTGATTTTAAATTACATCTTTAGTATAAGGACCAATAATTTTCTGCATTTTATCCTAAACTAATTTTAACTTTTCAATATATCCTGAGAAATACAAAGTAATGTGGCTTATTATTACTAATTCTCAAAAAAGTATAATTATCATTATCCATTATTAGTTACACATTATCAAAATAAACCATTAAATTACGATCATGGGAGTGTTTGTAATAATTTACTACTAACCACTGGCCTTATATCGGTTATTAAACCATAGGATTTATTGGTGGTAGGTATGTATACTCCATGCCAGTCGGGGAGGTACCACCACCCTTACCATGGGCTCCTTAATGTTGGGTCTCTGATATTCAGAGCTCGGTAAGGGCTGCCATCATCCTTAATCTATTCTCATCCTTATTCTTCCTTCTCGCCCTCACTGTCTTCCTATCGGATTAAAAGTCCCAAATTAGAAAATAAGATGGCTGTGGTTTCTAGGGTAATAAATTCCGGACGTAAAATCCTGCCCCATTCTGATGTCCGGGAAGGCAGGGCCCAAGCGACCACGGTCATCGAAAGTATCAACTTTCTGATTCACTACTGCAACATCCGCGGTATCAGGTCTAATCTTAATGCTATTCACCAACATCTTGAACAATTACAACCTGATATTTTGTTTCTATCTGAAACACAAGTCTCCGCTGAAAGCTCCGAGTCACCCGACTTGCAACTTCCTCAATACCACCTTCACTCTAACCTTCGATATAAAGGAGGCGTATGTGCCTAGATCAAGGACAGAATTGCTTGCAAGAGGGTTTCTTCCTTAGAAAATAAAAATTTTGACGTGATTTGTTTTAAACATTCTGGTCCTAATTTTGTGAAATTCTACTGTTGCATTTATAGGTCTCCTAATGCTAGTAACTTTCAAGACTTCTTCGATTCCCTTAGTATGAAAGTTCACTATCTCCTGTCTCAGTTTCCATTTTGCGATATCTCAATTGGGGGCGATTTCAATGTTCATAACTCTAAGTGGCTTCAGTTTTAATCTACTACAAATCCCGCTGGTCATAGTGCAGAAACATTTGCTATTTCATGTGATCTCACACAAATGATTTCTGTACCCACAAGAATCGCTGATAACCCTAACCATACTCCAAATCTTCTAGATCTCTTTCTTACATCAAACGCTCTTGTTTATAAAACTTCCGTTCTTTCGCCTTTAGGTCTTTCCGACCATTGTCTAATAGAAATCATATCTACTGTACCTAATTCCACTGTTGTTCACAAAACCGATAGAACCTTGTGGTGTTTTAAGTCAGCTCGATGGAGTAATTTACGGGATTTCTTTGCAACCTTTCCATGGCGTGAATATTATTTTAGGTCGTCCTCTTCTTCGGACATCGCTCTTTCAGTATCTGAAGTCATCCTCATGGGAAAGGAGTTATACATTCCCAAAAAATAGTACCGTATAGGTCATTCACGTTCCCAACCCTGGTTCAATAAGGCTTGTGCTGATGCAATATCTTTAAAAAATAAGTATTACAGTAAATGGAAATCTAATTAATCGGTCGACAGTCACGTAGAATACGTTGGTGCTAGAAATATCTGCAAAGGTGAAATCACTAAAACTAAAAAGTTGTTCGAACAACGAAAATGCAATGAACTAGCTACATCTCCGTTAGGCAGTCGTAAATTTTGGTCTTTAGCTAAAGCCATTAGCAAAAACTTTGGAACATCTTCACTTCCCCTCCTGACGTCTATTGACGGATCGGTAGTTGCTGATTCTGTAGACAAAGCCAATGTTTTTGTGGATTTGTTTGCATCAAACTCGTGTCTGAATGATTCTGGAAAATATGTGCCCCTAGTCAACTCTTCTTCATACACTATGAAACCAATTCATTTTCGGTAAAAGCTCTTGGAATCGATCATCAGTAGGCTTGATCTCAATAAGGCGACTGGAACAGACGGTATCCCAGCTATTGTCTTAAAGAAATGTTCCCCCGAACTAGCACCAGTCCTATCTAAGCTCTATACGATCTCTATGTCTTCTGGGGAATTCCCTTCATCATGGAAGTTAGCAAACGTTCAACCTATTCCCAAAAAAAGGCGATAAGACCCGATCCCTCAAACTACCTAAAATCATGGAAAAAACCATCAATCAGCAACTGCTCACGTTCCTTGAAACTAACAAACTCCTTAGTGATCACCAATATGGGTTTAGGCAAAGTTGTTCAACAGGCGATCTTCTTTCATATGTGACCCAAATTGGGAACAATACAGTAGAGCAGTCCGGTGAAACAGTTGTAGTCGATTTAGATATCTCAAAGGCATTTGATCAAGTTTGGCATAAGTGTTTACTTGCCAAACTCACCTCGTTTGGGTTCAATGATACGCTCATCAACTGGGTTTCTAGTTTCCTTGATAAAAGACGAATACGTGTCGTAGTTGATGGCTTTGTTTCAAAAGAAGTTAGCACTAACGCGGGCGTACCACAGGAATCCGTTATAGCGCCTACACTTTTTCTGCTGTACATAAATGACCTTATTTCTTCAACAACTGACCCCATCCATTGCTTTGCTGACGGTAGCACTCTTCACTGTAGTTCATCTCAGTCTACTCATAGTGATAATCCACCTTTAATGTCAAATCAAGAAATTAAAGCTGAAATGGCAAATTCAATCAACAAAGACATTCAACGTATTCTCGAATGGGGAAGCAATAATCTAGTTAAATTTAATGCTAACAAAATTCAGTGTTGCCTTATGTCCGCCAAAAAGATCGATCATTTCCTATTGTAAGTATGAATGGCTCAGTTCTTAAGTTTTCAGACTATATTACTCTGTTGTGTATGACTGTATCTCCAAATCTCTCATGGGTTGACCATCTTCTGTCAGCCATCAAAACAGCTGCTCGTAAAATAGACTTTTTGTACAGATCTAAGCAGTACTTTACCTCTCGACAACTCCTGCTTTATAAGGCCCAAATTCGGCCTCATCTGGAATATAATTCTCATATCTAGGTTAGTGCTCCCCAATACGCTCTTAATATCGTTGATCGTTTTCAAAAGAGAGCGATTAGGGTTATAAATGACCCGTCCTTAACATCTCGCATACAGTCCCTTGAGCATAGAAGAATGGTTTTAGTTCTTTCTTTGTATTATCGTTATTACAACGGCTATTGTGCTGCTGAATTATATTCTTTGATAGCATCTCGGGCTATATTTCCAAGAAACACTCGGTTCGCTCATTCACATCATCAGTATGCAGTACAAATCTCCACTTGTCGCACCAAACGGGCGCAATCCACATTTTTCTACACGGTTTCTAAACTCTGGAATGATCTCCCTAGTTCCAGCTTTCCTCTCACTTATGATATGAGAAAATTTAAGGTAGCTGTTCACAGGCATCTGTTGGCAATTCATTATCCCTCTATCCATCCTTCTAAGTGTTCCTGAGTGCTTTAGCACGATAGGCCAAATTTAGCCTGTTCAGGTCCACAATCATAAAAAAAACAAACAAACATGGAACTTATTTTGTAAAGGTTGGGATGTGATTTACACAGTCCTACTCAACGTGTAGGATATGAGTGAGTTGAAGTAGCAAAGACCTCTGCGGTTCTTCTTAAGAACATGCGTAGTTAGACGTAATTAGTGCATACTAAATGTAATAATAGCGAAGGTAAAACATTATCCTAATCGTGTTTCAACGCACGAAGAAAACAACACAGAGGAAGGCTTAAATAGGGACAATTGATCGTAGGAACACCACATTTATTACTCAGGGGATAACAGTAAAGAAAATCATAACGGTGTAGCGTTCATTATTAAAGAACGACTGAAGACGTCACGTCTATATCAAACAGAGTAGCCATTATCAAACCTAATAGCAAACCGATTGTGGCAAATCTCATAGTAGCAAATGCATCAACAGTAGAAAGTCAAGAACAAGACCTCGAAACCTTGTATGAAAGTATACGATCAGAAATGACCAACAGCAAGAAACACGAAACAACTATATTACTCGGAGATTTTAATGCAAAAGTAGGATGTGGGAGAGAAGAAGATGTAGGCGAATTCGGGTTGGGTATCCAGAATTAAAGGGGACAACGACAGATATAATTCTGCAAAGATACAGGATTTGCGATACACGTATTTTAAGCTACCACCTCACAGACTACATGGAGAGCTCACCGAGATTACAAAGATCATTTAATAAGAAATCAAATAGATTTTGTTATGATAAACAGACGTTTTCGGAATTCTTTAACATCGGTATAAACCTAACCTGGTGCATATTCCAAAACTGACCATAACTTGTTACTCTCAAATATGATATTAAAGTTAAAGGGAATATCTAAAAGATCTGAAAACAAAAAAAAAGATATATCCAAATTACAGGACGAACACATCAGACGAAAAATAGAAAACGAGATTAATGAAAAATTTCGAAATATGTCGAGTAGAACGCAACACATAATAGAAGATAAATGGAATAACATCAAGGAATCGATCTCCACTATAACAGAGAAAAACTTGATATCGAATACAAATAACAAAAAGAACAAATGGATGACCGACGAAATTCTAGAATTAATAAACAGATGAAGAAATTTATAAAAAATAGGAATGAAGAATGAGACAAAGATATGAACAAGATAATCTTGGGAAAGATAAAACAGGCAAAGGAGGATTGGTTGAATAAGAAATGCTCAGAGATAGAGGAATTAAAAACATGACACAATAAATCTACACAAAAAAGTAAAGAAAGAAACCGGGCTCATCAGAACGAAATCTAATATACTGTAGAGGCCCCCGGACCAGATATAATACACAGAGAACTAATAAAAATGGTTGGAGAAGAACACCTTGACCCACTCCTAGAACTATTCAACCATATACTGGGGAAATTCCGAAAGACTGGCTACTATCAACCTTTGTTCCAATTCCTAAAAAGACCAATGAGAAAAAATGCGAAGACTACTGGTTGATAAGCTTAATGTCTCATATCCTGAAAATATTCTTAAAAATAATACACGTCCGCATTAAGACAAAGATAGAACAACATTTAGGAGTTCATCAGTTCGGATTTAGAAACGGTCTAGGAACTAAGGGGGCATATTTCAGCGTCCAAGTACTTATACAAAGAGCTCGTGATGTAGACTGCGACGTATACGTTTGCTTCTTACGACTTAAAGAAGGACTTACACAAGGTAATACACAGTAAGCTCATGAATATACTAGATAGCATTCGAATATATTCTGCAGAAAGACGTATAATAGAAAACCTTTACTGGCAACAGAGGGCATCTATAAAAGTGAAGGGTCGATTCTCAGAGGAGATAGAAATCCAAAGGGAGTAAGAAAGGGGTGTGTTTTGTCACCTCTTCTATTCAACATATACTGCGAACAACTATTTGAGGAGACAAGTGATGGTCTGAGTGAAGGGATATAATCAACGGGATAGACATCAATAATATGCGTTACGCTTATGACACCGTGCTATTGGCTGACTCGGCCGAAAGACTTTAGACTCTTATAGACCGAGTGGTTACCATCAGTAAAGAATACGGACTGGCCAGAAACGCAAAGAAGACGAAAACAATGATAACTAGGAAGACACACATCGACGCCCATTTTAACATCGATCAGAAGAGATTACAAAAGTGGATAATTTTAATTATCTGGGACTCCAACTAATTGAATCCTGAGATCACTCAAAGGAAGTGAAAATAAGGATAGAAAAGGCATGAAATGTATGAAAACAATCCTATGCAATCTCTCACTCAGCGTATCCATCAGAATGCGTTTCCTACGCTGCTATGTTTACTCCACACTATACTATGGGCTAGACGCGTGGACCCTTACAGATAATACCAGCAAACGTTTGGAAGCCATCGAACGTTGGTGCTGCTGTCGCATGCTAATAATTTCCTATATACACCACGTAACAAATGAAACAGTTCTTCGTCGCATAATAAAGATAAAGATATTCTCGTTACTGTGAAAAAAAATAAAAATGGCATATTTCGGACATATGAGAGGAAACAAACATGAACTGTGAGCAAGAGAGAACCAGAACGAAGACGCATCTCCTGGTTGAAAAACAAAGCAATGGACCGGCCTCTTATCAACGGATTTGTTCGAAGAACAGTGAACAAAATAATGTGGGCCAAGGTGATCGCCAAAGTTCAATGAGAATAAAGGCACGATAAGAAAAAAAAAGGAAAACATACAATTTGACAAGAGACCTGATAAGAAATAATTTTCCATTATTGGAATAAGCAAAACTAGACTAGAATAAGCAAAACTAGATTGGAAGAACAGAGTGAAGCGGAATGTGAAAATTATATTTTTTGGTAACAAGAGAGACAAAATAGTAGTGAGGTGGGTAGGTGACACAAATTGGTTCAAAAAGTTACATTTCGTATTACAATAAACATCGAGGTAGTCTTGTTTTGTAAGTGTTTTGTAACTGTGGGTTCATATTTGTCTATATATATATATATATATATATATATATATATATATATATATATATATATATAGTGATTATTTTGACGTACTGGGTATATGCAGCATTGTGTTGTCCGTAGAAGGTATTTTAGATGGTGTATGAACGTGAATATGCACCAGAGAATTTTTGTGTGTGTACAGAATGTAAATTAGTGTAAATACTACGTGACTGGAATTTTAGTAAAGCGTTGAGTATCATGCAAAAGAGTATTTAAATGTTGTATGAAGATTTTTAAGTTGGAAGTATTAAATTTGATTGAGAAATAAAGTTTTGGTAACACCCCTATTGAGACTATAATGGTTAAATGCTACCGGAATTAGTCACTGTGTTAAGGAATGCGAATTTAAAATTGTTGTAAATGGGTAGCATGTGCATTTATGATATGTTGATACTGTATTAAACCGTAGAAAAGAGTATATATATATATATATATATATATATATATATATATATATATATATATATATATATATATATATATATATATATATATATATATATATATATATATATATATATATATATATATAGTATTATTTTGCTTGTATAAATGTCGTAACATTGCGTAATAGAAAAATTGATGTATGCTCAAAGACAAATGGTGTTAGAGTTTGTTTTTGATTGGGAAAACTAGATGAGGGAGAGAGTGTCAAGGTACGGCGAGACACTCGGGCTAAGAGCTATACTTAAGAGAGTGGTATTTTGTGAGACCATAACGATCTGCGCTGGTTTTTATTTGTAAATAATTAGTGTCGCAGCGCACATTATTTTACTGCAAAAACCCATTTTGGGGATGAAGTATTTAAACATTTACAAATGTAACGGATTAATTTGTGAATTGAAACTTTAAGAAGTGTTTGAACAGATTTAAAATAAACAGCAAACATCGACTTAAAAAAAAAGTATTGTGTGTACAGAACCGCGCGATCTGAAAGGGAATCTGAAGTGATTCTTTATGTAACGGTAAAAAGGTGTGTTTAAGCGTTTATAAACAGTATTGGACATTAATATTACTGATTTAAGTATATGTGCATTAACAGTATTAAATCGACCGCTTGGAAACGTTTCAGAATTTAATGTTCAAGTGTAAGTAAATATATTCTTGACAAACATTTGTTTTTCGGAAGGGCATGCAGTAAATCAGTTTACCCCATTTTGTTTACGTGTAAAGGCGCGACGGAATACGGAATTTAAGTTGGTGAATAGTGCGACCGCCTGCGTGAAACCCTGTTGATGGTCGTTTATCATTATCATCAACTACAAAGAATCAACCCAGTGGATACATTACTCCGGATAAGGGACTACGGAATTAATTTATGTACGGATAATTTTTGATTTTTGAATGGTAGAAGTTTGATTATCTTTAGAGGTGTCATTGTTTATATTTATGAAGGTATTGTAAGTTTCATTTCAGTCATTAAGGATAATCAATCTACATTATCTGTTATTTTATGTTTAGTTTAGATTTCGGGATTTTAATCTGTAAGAATTGGTTTTTCTGTATGTGGTACTTCTCGAAAGCAATATCGGTAAATATTTTTGAACAATTGGTTAATACAGTTCGATTAGTAAACTCATTTTTCTTTGTTTGTTTAAATTGTGATTCCTTACAGTTTAAAGTTTAAAGAGAACGAATATTGTACGAGTTCATTATTTCTTTGCATGAAATTACATGAAGGATTACACCGTGTAAAAGTAATCAATCTTTTGATGTTTTGGCTAAAGGATTGATCTGAAAATTGTTTATTTTGAGTGAGATCGATTACGAAATTTAATTATTTGGTATTATTTAATAATCATTGATTACACGATACTGATAACAATATATTTATTAACTAGAAATTTCAGACGATCCACTCATGTCTGTGCATGTTTAAATACATTTTAAAGAGAAAGTATTCAAATAGTATTTCATAGGAAATATGAGATTCATGAACGACTCACTGATCGTTACGTCTTTAAATTTTTAAGGTACGAATTAATGTCTTTGTGGTTAAAAATTAATAGACGGAAGTATTTTTCTAAATTGGGTGATTTTTTTTACTTCAGAATTTTTATGACAAGTACAAATATTAATCTATGTGTATACGAGGGAAGTTAAAAACTATCCAGATAATGTCTTGTTACTGTGATTTTATGAATAGCAACTCCGCGTCTAGGGTGGTGATCATAAGTGCTTTGTGCGAGTGGAACGTACTGCGTGGTGGGAGACTACTTGACAGGTAGGGTAGTGCAATGAAACCCTCAGGAAGCGTACATAGTTTTGTGGACAGTGCGGGAGTGCCGCAGGATTCGATACGGGGGCTTCTGCTTTGGATAATTTTGTACGATAGGGTACTAAGGGTAAACCACGATAGTTGCCTGCAAGTGATTGGCTTCGTGAACGATCTTACGGTAATCGTTCGTGATGGGAGCTTGCCTAGTGCGTGTGAAAAGCTTCAAAGAGCCGTGGCCAGGATTAGTTGTTGAATGGCAGAGCGCCAGCTCTACGGCGTTACAAGAGTTGCTGGGTCATTGGCTAACGGCGGAACCAATCACATTCTAAGGCGAAGCAGAAGGTGGAGCAGGTAACTGGACTCCTAGCGGTCAAGATCTTCAGCGCATATCATACCGTTAACCTGGAGAACATAATGGTGATTTCTGGGCTTCCTCCTGCCCAAATCTCGATTAAGGCGAGAGCAGAAAAATGGAGCAAAGTAACAATAGTTCAAGAGTGGAAACGAAGGCGGGAGAGAAGGAACTCCTGGACACATAGTCTCATACCAAGGCTACACAAGTGGATATGTAGAGACCCCGGTGAGGTAGACTACCATTTCACCCCGTTCCTGACGGGACAGGGGGAGAATGGGATCTACGTATACAGATTCAAAAAGCGCGAAGACAACCCATGGGCGGACTGCGCGGAAATAGACACCGCGAGTCATGCAGTGTTTGAATGCCCTAGATGGGTCCGGTATGACACGAACTTTAAACATGGTTACGTTCACCGCTTAATACCATGGATATTATTGAGGATATGACGAACACACACGAGAAGTGGCACAGGAGCTTGGAGTTAGTTAAAATAATTGTGCCCACAAGGGAAAAGAGAAAAAATCAAGAGGGCATTTTCGTCCTGAACGACAAACTACTTGGCGAATATCTAGGTGTCGAACATCTGACACCGTGCGGGCCTGCGAAAAATGCCTATTAGGCGATACCCAGGTTACACTAAAATCGCAAACGAGGACAGGGTTTTAGTGGGTATACCTTCCAACATGGAAGGTGAGTCCACACATCCCCTCTGTAGAGCCAAGCGTGGGATCAATAAGTTCACGACTCGTATGCTTCAAAATTTTATTAAGCTTTGGAAAATTGATTATTATGGGTAATTGAACTTAAAGAATTAAAAATTTAATCCACATGCATTAAGTTTTCTGAGACGAAATTTAACATTCTCTGTTAAAATTAAAGTTTGTTTGTGTATGGTTTTAATGAGTAGACTATAATTGTATGTTCCACAGTCAGGTAGGATTAACTTAATTAGGGTGTTTTAAACTAAATTTAAATAATTTTACGTCTTATACCAAACCCGCTCATTTCTATCGCAGTTGACTTGGCAACTCGCTTACCTTCGGTAGGTCTGAACGAGGCCTACTGCGGTTTGATCGTGTAACTCTATATATATATATATATATATATATATATATATATATATATATATATATATATATATATATATATATAGTTGCGCGGTAGTTTATTGCGCATGTTGGCTGTAACCTCTTGCTGAGGTGTATTGCACTTGAGCTCGTCGCGTATTATTTGAATCCACAAAAATGAAAGCCATATGGATGCCAATACTGCGGAACCACAAAAAAGGTAATCAAAGATAAATGAACTCGACTCAAGTGCGAAAACAGTTCTCAGGGCTAAGCTTGATGACGCACGCAGAGTCCGCATCCTAAACGTCGCGCAATCAAGACAAAAATGTTAATATAGGCCGACCGTAGGAAAAGAAGATATGGACTGAACAAACATATACAGGGAGGAGAAATACGTGGTTTGAACGTTAAGAGAAGGTTGTATATATGGAAGGCACTAGAAGAACAACACTGTAGATAAATTAGTTCTATACTGATAGGCCCTCGTGCTTTTTAACTCGTCGCACTCGAGGGCATAAACATGTACTTAATCTCCTTCATACATAATTAACTATATTGTCCTGAACAGGGCTAAGTAATAGTAGTATTAAAGAATGCAAAGCACTATCAGGTGGAAACTTGGCTCAACTCTACTTATTTTCATAGTATCTTAATGTTTTATAGCGTTCCATCCATCTCTGTTTCAATTCCATTGAATGTTTGTATTTGCGTAAATTTCTGCTTTACATGGCTCCATTTCATATTACAGAAAGTTACACGTATCACAAGTCTTTTCAGTAAAATTATTTTCTTAGTAACTAACGCTCGTTAGGTTCACCCCTAAATTTAAAAATTATGTAAAAATTTTAAATTTCATTCCAAGAAAAAATTGTCTTTTTGAACAACTGTTCTATTTCATTTAACTAAAGTTTTCATTTTGCTAAAATTAATTTTAGACTTATACTTTAAAATTCGTTAACTTAACGTAGTTACAGCATACTTTCGTAATTTAATTAAATAAACGTAGGTTTGAAAATCAGATAGCTCGAATAAAGTTATAAATTAAAGCAGCTTATATAGAGAGATGCTTGTGTTTTGAACTGGCGGTTCATCAAGGGCGTCGCGGCGCCCTCGCTTAGTAACGCGTTGCTAAGGCTATATGACGCTGATGCGAACAGACACTAATGCCAGTTATTTAACAGAATAGCACGTGTAAGCCACCGTTATTCAATTATCGACCAACCCTCTATATACTTTTTCAGCATAATTGAAATGTGTTCTATTATCATCCAGCGAGTGCCACAGATGAAACAAAATAAATTAGAAGACTTTCTTCTCTGTTTATATGTTTTTAAGAAATCCGAGAATTTTGAGGTAATAATAAATTATAGTTAAGAATAAAGCTTAATGAAATTAAATTTAAAGAAGAAAAATACTAAAAAAACGGGAAAATTATGAAAAGAGAATGAAAATTGGTGTTAGTCGAAAGGGGATTAAAACTGTGAAGTCTGACAAAGAATGTATCCGATTACAACAAAACTCAATTGCAATGGAATTTATAATTTTGTATCGGATCCGATGGCAATTTCATTACGGGTGTTAAGTGCTTTCGTTATTGGTGCTTCCTTGTGACGGATAATTTCATTCGAATATATTATTATTAAGTATCCATAATCGTACCCTAATTGATTACGTCATATTTTTTTATCCATTGTCTTAAAATTTATTGATTACTTTTTGTTACACGAACGCGTAAAGGTCAGTGTGAAAATTGATTGATAACATACATTGTTACCCCATTAATCTCCTAACGGATCATTCACAAAAGTTTTACTACGTTTAAAATACTTAGCCTTTGTGGGTTTTTAATGGTGTGTTTTTGTATGTATATTTATACAAATCTAAACGTTTCGATAACACTTACCGTTATCTTCATCAGTATGTCTAAGCATATGATGTTGAAACGATTTTATAAAATTGTTTCAACATCTTAAAAATTTCTAAAAAAATTGGTTACTACCGAGGACGATAACTGTTAAGTGTTATCGAAACGTTTACATTTGTATCAACATACATGCAAAAATACACCATTAAAAAACCCAGAAAAACCTAAATACAGTGAAACCTGTATCACTTCTGAAGGCCTTTCATTTGCCCAGTTTCCCAAATAGCAAGGATTGAAATGACAGTTGTCTTATTTATAGAGGGTCCAACTAAGAGATGTCGCAATGTAGCGTTTTTCATTTATAGAAGTGAAAATGTTAATGATAATGCATATTCGTGTTGCACGTGCAGAAGAAATTCGAATGTTTGTAAACAAACCTTCGTAACCTGTTCAAACCTGATAAATTGTCTTAAGTACTTATAGAGACTATTGGGCTACAAAGTCTCAATTATAGAGGTAAACATCGAACAAAACAAAGAAATCGAATCTCAATTAAAAAGGTTTAAAAATCATCAGTAACAGAGGTATTTCAATACAAAAGTGTCGAGACCTCATTGTAATTATTAGTGGCAGAGGTTTCTCAGATGTTCAGGGTCCACTTAACCAGGTTGCACGGTATTTTAAATATGTGTAATAATGGTGAAATTTTACATTTTTCTATTTTACTATTTTTGTTTTATTTTCTAGTTAATTTCTGATTTACTTTTAATAATAATAACCCAAAACTTGTATTAATAAGCCGGGTGTCCAAAGCGTCACGCGACGGAAGATTGTGGCTTCGCTGTTGATTTTTCATTAAAATCATTTATACAAAATTTATATGGTTCCAATACGTGCACAACTTAAAAATATTTTAGCACCTACAGGGTGATTCATAAATGTAGGGGGATATCAACTTTTTTATTTTAAATGGAACACCCTGTATATCATTGCATTTTTGGATAGCCCAATGAATAATCTTTTCAACGATGTATACATTTGTACATATAAAATGCAACGTTGCCAAGTTATTTAACAAAAATGTATTTTTTTCCTAAATGTAAGGTTACCAATAAAAATTAATTCTTGGTTTATTATCTAAGTTGAGACAAATTAGTTCAGGGATATAATTAAGCTAGGTATAGGCTTTGAAAAGATGAAACGTTTTATTGATATATTGAATAGGGGAGAGAAGGCTCCGTGTGAAACTTTAATTTTATTAAATATTTTTAACAGTAAACTAAACAATGTAATATTGAAATAATAAACAAACAATTAACAAGACCAAGAAGTAGGTAAGTTAAACACATGCAAATGTGCACTTGAAAAAATTATAAGGAAAGTTCAAACAAGCCTCCTCTTGTCTCAATGAACTGATTCAATCGTTGTCTGTAGGAACGTTGTAAATTATGCAACATTTGTTGGGTTACATTACGAAACGCTTGTTGAAATCTTTCCCTCACATTTTCTGCAATAGTCCGCGATGTTCTATAAACTTCATTTTTAATGTAGCCCCAAAAAGAATAGTCCATGAAAGTCAGATCGGCTGATCTACCTGGCCACCTGATAGGCCCATAACGACCTATCCAATCAGGATTTAAAAAATCCGTCACATACGAGCCGAATGTGCAGGAGCGCCATCTTGTTGGAATCATATTTCCTCATTAGCGAGTGGGATGCTCTCTTCAATCCATGGTAGCACGTTGGTTCGCAATAAATTTAAATAATTTACTGTATTTAAATTGTTTTCCAAAAAATCCAAAAGTTCCTAATAATCTGTTGCCTATAATACCAGCCCAAACATTGAGACTCCATCGATGTTGATTGTTCCTGTATCTAATTATATGTGGATTTTCCATGCGGTAATAATGACAATTATTACATCTAGAAAATAATTGTTATGAAATGTAGATTCGTCTGTCATCATAACTGTATTAAAAAACTTATGTGGTTGTTGCACAATCCCCAATGACAATATATTTTCAAAATCATGTTCATCCAATGCCTGGTGGAGTTGGATCTTGTATGGATGGTATTTATATTCATCAATTATATTTTGTATTATTGATTTCTGTAAATCATGTTCCACTTCAATTTTTCTAATACTTATTTGAGGGGTTTCTTGTATAGCTTGAAGCACCACTAGTTGAGTTTCCTCGTTGTTTACAGGTTTTGGACAATTGTTATTTTGATATGCAATCGATCCTGTTTCCTCAAATTTACTTTTTAAATATTCAAGAACTCGTTCATCTGGACAACGGGCGTCGGGAAGTTTTTGTTTATAAATTCTAGTAAACAATTACCTTGGGCTTCTCCTATTACGTAAATCATTTGAATTAATTCGTTCATCGTATATTTGATTTTAAAATTTAGAGTTAACTTCTCTTAATTCAAGTTTTCTCCTAAATACAAATGTAGTGAAAAAGTAGTTTTGAAAGAAATCAAGTTAAAATGCACCTAATTGACATATTAAAATTTTGTGTTATTGTTTTTAAATCATGGCACTCTATTAAATCGTTACGTCATAAAATAATTATAGAAAAATTAAAAAAATGGAAATATTTAAAAACTATAAATTTTAGCGGTATCAATGTATTTAGGTAAAAGTTAGAGTACTATTCGCCCACATCAAAATATACAGGGTGTTCCGTTAGAAATAAGAGAATTGATGTACGTTGAACATACTAAAGTTTCCGTGCCTTCTCTCCCCTATTCAATATATCAATAAAACGTTTACATCTTTTCAAAGCCTTTACCTAGCTTAATTATATCCCTGAACTAATTTGTCTCAACTTAGATAATAAACCAAGAATTAATTTTTATTGCTAAACTTATAGTCAGGAAAAAAATCTTCTGTCGCATGACGCTATGGACGCCCGGTATATTTTGGAATATTAATTATTGATCCAAACGTTTCAAACCAATTTTATTTTTGTCAAAACTCCAAAGTAAAAAGAACTTTTCTTACTGTCTATTTAAGTTATATGAGTAATGGGTGTGTACTGGGTGAGTCGACGATAGAGTAAACTGGTGCTTTATGGGTAAACTTTGTCAGTAAAATGTATTTATTATATCATATGGCTAGTAAGTGTGAGTATTTTAAAATTATTCTCGACTATACAGAGTGTTCCAAAAAAACAGGACAAGACAAAGATTAACATTTTCTAATGGAACACCCTGTATATCATTCGATTCTACGTGCAATTATAAAACTTTATTTACATAAGTTTCATGCATTTAAAATTTACGGGTTTAAAAACAATCCGAATGATGGATCACCCTGTATATTTTATATTTCAATATAGCATTAGTAAATGTGCAATTAAAAATAAAAGTTTGGAATTTTCTCAAAAGTCAATGGCCTAAATTTTACAGCTACAATAATATACAGGGTGTTCCGTTAAAAATTTTACTTTTTTGAGATTATCTCGAAAAAACGATGTTCTTCGTTTCCTTATTGCAGGTTTGAAACTAGCGGAAAAAATTATAGACTTCGCTAATTTTTGTCTCTCTATCTCCAAAAATATCATAGTTAGAATGGTACTAACTTATGTTGTATGAGGCTACCTAATAATATTTTAGTAAATACCCCGTTTTCCCGTAATTCAGACAAAATTGGTATGCAAATCTAGATTTTGGGCAAACTCTAGCCGAAATGCTCACGATCCACAAAATTTAGCTTTCTGTCATAGAAAGAATTAATTTTGGTGCATGCTCAACGAAATTGGTCTATTTGCATAGATATTGGGTTAAATGTAGTCCAAACGCTGGCCAACACACATGGGTCACAGAATTTAGCTCTTGGCCAAGCAGGCAATTCCAAATGAAATTGATGTTTAAATGTAGCTATTGGCAAAATTCAGCCCAAATGCTAACCAACATTCCTGGGTCACATAACTTAGCCAATAGTCAGGGAGATAAACCCATTTCCTGTGACACCAATAAAATTTGTGTATATAGATTTAGGACAACTTTTTACCCCATTGCTGACCCACGCCCATGGATCAGGGTATTAAGCTCTTGATGATCCAGGTACTCTGTTTTTCCGCGTACCCGCCACATTTGCAGCAGAAATATAAATTTTGATCAACTTTCACTGCTCCCTTCTCGGGGGAACAGTAAAGGAGATATTTGCAAGATTTTACACAAAAGCGACCATATGGTGAAAATGCTTTGGTATAGATGGCCAGGGTGAGACAAAAGAAGGGAATATTTGGAAGCGTCACAGTAGAGAAGCAAAGCGCTCTTTCGTAATTGTGTGCAAAAGTGCACACACCTCAAGGCCTAACATTTTAAATTTTTTACTGTTTTTTACTGTGATACACAGTCAGGGTGTGCACTATGGAAGGAATTGTCTGTTAGAAGCGGCGTAATAACAAAACAAAGTTCGACTTGTGCTCATTTCCTGCCAAATTGGAGGTATAACCTTATTCTCTGACGAAGTGCGCGAATATATTGTAAAATTACATATATAGTTTAATGTGTAGCAAACTTAATGCAAAAACCGTTTAAGAATGATAATAATAATAATGTATAGTTATGCTTTACATACCAAGTATTTACACACGTCAAACAAAGTAATATATATATATATATATATATATATATATATATATATATATATATATACAGGGTGGTCCGAATTTTATGCTCATAACTTCGAGGGCGTATTCTACTTTAAAAAATAATATAAGTTTTCAATATATCCAAAAATCCTTCGTTTCCAAGATACAGGGTGTCAAAGTTTTTAAAAATTTTTCGATTTTTTTTAATAGCTTCCACAGTTTTTCAGACATTGATTTGAAATTTGGTAAAGTTATTACCTTATCAAGAAGCATTTATTTGAGTATTTAAAATTTTTTTAAATTCTACAGGGTGGTCCATTTTTGGGGGTGTCGGTACCTTAATCCCCCACAAATTTTTTAGTGGTACGCCCCTTGTGTATTTTGATTGCAGATTTAGATTTCTTATTCAATTTAGAAAAAATTGTGTTTATTGATTTTTTTTCGTAAAGTGCACGATTTTCGAGATTTTTTAACTTTAATAAACGAAATGACAAACACCAATTATTTAATTAACTACAATAAATATGTACATACATATTATTTAAAATTTGACAAAATTTTGTTCAAAATGAAATCCATTTGAATTAATGCACATTTGGCAACGACAATATGTTGAGTTTACAGCATCGAATATATGATGTGGTCTATTGGACAGGGTCTCACATGCTTCCTCGATCCTCGCATGCAGCTGCTCTTCTGTATGAACTGGAGTAGCATACACTACGTCTTTAAGATACCCCCACACAAAAAAGTCGAGAACGGTCAAATCGGGGGAGACCTAGGCGGGCAGGCGGCTGGCTCTATTGCTGGTACATGGTCCACATCTCTTCCTAACCGTCCTATCCACTTTTGCGGAAAATTTATAGCGCACCATTCGCGTACGTTTCTTCCAAAATGTGCTGGTGCACCATCCATTTGTAGCCAAGCTTCGTGCCTTAAATCTAGCGGAACATCTTCCACACAAATGGGCAAATCATTTTCAAGAAAATTCAAAAATACTTGTGATTTTACCCGGGGGGGGGGGGGAAATGGACCACACAAGATATTATCAATGACTCCCAACCATACATTTAAGCTAAATTCGGTATGGAAGGACCGCGGCCTGATTTGATGTGGGTTTTGATTGCTCCAAACATGGAGGTTATGGTAGTTTACTACCCCTCGGCGAGTAAATGTAGACTCATCCGTCCACAATATTTTCCGTAAAAATGAGTTGTCTCATTCAACCGATCTTATAATCCAGTTGCAAAATTCAATTCGTTTTGGAACATCTCCAGGCCTTAGATGTTGCACGGGTTGTAAGTGAAATGATTTTCTATTACCCTTATGCAATGTTCGTAAAACTTAATTTTTTGGATACCCGTAGGTTTTGAGCATTCAGTGGTCTTGCAGCAGCACGAGAACTTAAGCGATCATTATTGTTAAACAAACGCAATATTTCAGGTCTATATCTGTCATTCCGCATATCATGACCTCTTACGTTTTTTTTTTAAACCACCTTCTCTAAATCGACTATGTACCTCCCTGAACACTTTTATGTCAGGTTGTCTTCTATTGGGAAATCCCCGACGATATTCCCTAACCGCTTCAGAAGAATTTCCATTAGTGAAACCGTAAATAAAATGTATGTCCGCATATTCGGCGTTTGTAAACACATTAGGCATTTTAAAAAACACGTAAACACTTAAATAAATTCAATTGAATTGTTTACACGCAAACGCAATTAAAATGTATTTACGTTTTAAGTTGTCAAAAATGTCAGATATCAAATGATTGCTATGAATCATAGCCTACTCTAATTATCTTCGCAGATTTGCTAGCAGGGTGTCCTTTGTCAATTACATTTAAACAATTCTTCATAAGTTACATTTGTTCGAGAAACGCATTGTTTTTGAGAAAAATGCGAAAAAGCGGTAAACTAAAATTCCTATGTTTTTGAACAGTTTTTCTCATTTATCTCGAAAATCGTGCACTTTGCAAAAAACTCAAGAGACAAATTTTTTTCTAAATTGAAAAAGAAATCTAAATCTGCAATCAAAATACACCAGGGGCGTACCACAAAAAAGTTTGTGGAGGATTAAGGTACCGACACCCCCAAAAATGGATCACCCTGTAGAATTAAAAAAATTTAAAATACTCAAATTAATGCTTCTTGATAAGGTAATAACTTTACCAAATTTCAAATCAATATCTGAAAAACTGTGGAAGATATTACAAAAAATCGATAATTTGCGTATACAGAGATATCGAAAACCGTAATAGATAGAGTATCGGTTAAATGAGAAATAAGTTTCGTAATTTGTTGGGTAGTACATTAGTATAAAGAAGTTTGGTTTTTTCCGACTAGTTCCGGAGATATTCGATAAAATCCGAAAATGCTCATTTTCGTTTTGTAAGACTAGCGTTGTTATTATAACAGATATCAAAAAAATTAATCTAAACTTTTTTTTTTAAATAAAATTTACTACAACTTGCCATACCAAAATTTCAATACGACGTTTTGTCTTTTCAGGACCACCCTCAACAATATTTTTTAAATACGGACTTGGATTTTTACTACAATTTTTGTAAGGTTCTTATAGCTTAATACAATGATATAAAATTCTTGACTATTCTACTACGTTTCGTCTGATGAAAAATTCATTTTTTCATCTTCATGGTTCTCAACATAAAATTTTACTATTTCTTTAGTAGGTTTTGTAATAATCTTAATACATTTAATAGGCATTCTAACCTACACATTTACATCTATGATCATCATCTATAACTTTTGTAATAGTCTTTAAATCAGTATTTATAAAAAATAAGGATAATCACAAAATTTAACAGTTTATTTTTAAACCATCTAATGATAATTGAAACAAATCATTTGAATAATTTAAGACTGACCTAACAGTTAGCAAATCAAAATTAGAGTAATTTTTAAAACAGCAATTTGAAAGTTGCTCAAAATGTAAATCCATTCTGTTGAATACATTATTTGTTCAATCCTCCTTAAGACATTGGTTTGATGATCGCTGCATCCACCATTTCGGTGTAATTTTTAGAAATGCATCTCGTATTCGTTGACGAAGTATCTGAACTGTTAAATTTTGTGATTATCATTATTTTTATAAATACTGATTTAAAGACTATTTACAAAAGGCTTATAGATGATGATCATAGATGCAATGTATGGTTAGAATGCCATAGCAGTGTATTAAGATTATACAAAACCTACAAAAAATGTAGTAAAAATTTAATTCATTTTCAGTTAAGAAACCATGAAGATGATGATTTTCACATGACGAAACGTAGTAGAATAGTCAAGAATTTTATATCATTGTATTATATAAGAACTGTCTTACAAAATTGTAAAAAATCCAGGTCCGTATTTAAAAATATTGTTGAGGGTGGTCCTGAAAAGACAAACGTCGTATTGAAATTTTTGGTATGGCAATTTAGTAAATTTATTTAAAAGTTTAGATTAATTTTTGATATCTGTTATAAAAACCTAGTCTTCCAAAACGAAAATGAGCATTTTGGGATTTTGTCGAATATCTCCGGAACTAGTCGGAAAAACCAAACTTCTTTATACTCATGTACTGCCCAACAAATTACGAAACTTATTCTCATTTAACCGATACTCTATCTATTACGGTTTTCGATATCTCTGTATACGCAAATTAAATTGGTTCACTGTATATATATATATATATATATATATATATATATATATATATATATATATAAGGGTTTGTACATCGATGCAAATATTTAAAGGGTGATATAATAGGTGATTTTGAGTCGATTTAAGCAAACATACTTATATACCAAGTGTTACCGTTTTTGAGATAATGCCACTTTTAATATTTCTTGATTTTACCGTGCTTTTCTGCAAATATCGAAGTGTACAAGCGTAATAAGCCGTCTTATCGCAAACTTATACTAAGTTTTTATTCCTCATGAAGTGATTGTTCATATTATTTTATCAGAAAAGCCTAAACTGTCTTTGGTTCTTGCCTAGAACTTCTTAAACATGAAAGTTTTAATTTGTAAAAGCAATCACTAAAATTCAAACGTGGATTTAGTCTAAAATCTTTCGTTATTTTTTTCCAATTTCAGTAAAATTTCTTTGGGCAATGGTCTTTAAGATAGCATGAATAGATTTAGAAAAAATTTTACAAATTGGAAAAATTGAATTTAATTACCAAAATACCCCTAGGCGCATTCGCCAAAACGTAAAATAGCCCTTCATTATTTAGTTTAAATAGTTTAAAAAGCAGATTTTTAGAAAATGTTTTGCGGTTATCGCTCCACCCAGTACTTGAGTTTACAGAAACTGTTTCTGAATTCAAGATTTCTTTCACCTCACTAACACTGGAATGTAAAATTTTCTTAGCAAAATCGAGTTTATTTTCAAGTGAATCTGCATTGCTATTTAAAACGTCACTTTTGACTTTTCGTTTATTTAGTGGAAATAATTTCAATTGTGGTAAATTTAATACAATCGTGCAAAATAGTATGAGCATCACGAACATTAAGGGTTGTACCGGTCTCCGGCCAAATTCGCTATCGCTCAGCCTCCAAACATGGCCGGCGACCGGTAAACGTCCCTTACTGTTCTTGATACTCAATATAATATTGCCTCGTGCAGTACTAATTTTGAACACCAATAAAAATACTATTAATGTTTTAATAAATCGGACATTTTCTAAAAATCTGCTTTTTTAAAACTATTTAAACTAAATAATCAAGGGCTATTTTACGTTTTGGCGAATGCGCCTAGGGGGTATTTTGGTAATTAAATTCAATTTTTCCAGTTTGTAAAAATTTTTTTGTAAATCTATTCATACTATCTTAAAGACCATTGCCCAAGGAAGTTTTACAGAAATTGGAAAAAAAATTAACGAAAGATTTTAGACTAAATCCACGTTTGAATTTTAGTGATTGCTTTTTTACAAATTAAAACTTTCATGTTTAAGAAGTTCTAGGCAAGAACCAAAGACATATTAGGCTTTTCTGATAAAAGAATATGAACAATCACTTCATAAGGAATAAAAAATATAGTATAAATTTGCGATAAGACGGCTTGTTACTCTTGTACACTTCGATATTTGCAGAAAACACGGTAAAATCAAGAAATATTAAAAGTGGCATTATCTCAAAACGGCAACACTTGGTATATGGGTATGTTTGCTTAAATCGGCTCAAAATCACGTATTCTATCACCCTTTAAATCTTTGCATCGATGTACCAAACCCTGTATATATATATATATATATATATATATATATATATATATATATATATATATATATATATATATATATATATATATGTTGTAGTAGTCTCTAAGAGACTGTTTACTCGACGTTTAGGCAAATATTTGGTTGAGGTTCCGTGTTATATAGTGTTCTGAGTCGCTGATTACGTGCTTGATTGAGTGTTTTTGCTCCCTTTGTTGTGCTTTCACTTTCTCTACTTTCGCTTTCGTTTGACAACAACAAAAAAAGAAAGTAGGGAAAGTGAAAGCGTAAACAGTTGACATTTTTAGTTGCTTCTTGTTGGATAATTTTTATTGTGTTAAACATATTCTTCTTCATGATTTTTTATATATAGCAAGCACTGCAAGATATAGTTGAGGGAACTGTTAAAATTTTTTATTTGTCCCCATACTAGAATATCATATGAAATAACTGAATGAACAATAGCACACAAAAGTGTTGCTAAGGAAACATTATTTACCAGATTTCTCAATAAGTATACTCTTTGACAGTCAGTATATTTGCAAGGAATCAACCGCTCACAATTGATTGTGAAACAGTGCCATTGGGAAAAAGAATAAATTTTGCTTTTGAGTCACAGAAAGGCAAGTCGTTTCATGAGAAATAGAATGGGACCTAATACCGATCCCTGTGGCACCCCTAAACTAACCGTAGATTTTTTAGAAATACAATGTTGATAAGAAACAAATTGAGAACGATTGTACAGGTAAGATTTTATTAGGTTACTGCTATTATAATCAACCGTAAAATTTTAGCTCTTTGATATCATGACAAACGCATTCTAATTACAGGGATGCCTTGTTGTCCTATTTAATGTATTACTGTAATCGTTTACATAAAATTCGGAAAATATTGAGTTTTTCACACATAACTGAAATTGCATGACTTTTTACATATGCACTGTCAGGCAATTTTTGGTTGTGTTAGCGTTTATTCGGTAGCTTTTCTTAATTTTTATGCTTTATAGCCTAATTACACCATGATGATAAAGGTCAATTTTTTCCAACGTTGTCCTATTGTAATACAGGGTTTCCCGAGAACTGACGTACATCCGAAGACAGGGGCAAGAGGACAATAATTGGAGTTTCAGTTACAGTTAAACAAAGAAATAAAAAAAGAAATTAAAATATTTAAACTTTAAGAAAAACTACATGTCTTGTGGCGCTCAAACAATTGGTCGCATTTAGCTGAAATTTGTAGATAATTAATCCTAATTAATTGTTTCTGTAAAACCTAAAAAAATTGATTTCGAAAAAAATCTTTACCACACCGCAGCACTCAAACGAAGCAACGGAGAAAAAAAAACATCTCTAATTTTTGTCCTCTACCCACTGTCTCCGGATGTGTGTCAGTTCCCGGGACACCTTGTATAAACAATCTGCAATAATAATGATAAATTTAACAAAAGCTTTCGATAAAGAATTTGAAGTAATAATAAGATACCTAATAATATTATCCCACGTATCTAAATATTATAAGGTTTCCAATCGGATTAAGAGAATTTAGGGATTTAATTAAAACGATTAACGAAAATTGAAAATCTTATTATAAAAATAATTTACTTAAGGTGTCCATTGTTTTGTAAACTTGTACCTCACATTACATTTACTATTTATTAATTAATAATAATAATTAATTTTTATTCCCATAACCCACACATTTAATAAACAAGAAAGACATAAGCTACTAATTAGCTATGTTGAGTAAAAAGAGAAATTTGTCAACTCTGATAGTGTTGGATGGTTTTCAGGTCTAAACATTAAGCAATGAAAACACAAAAAAATTTAAATCAGTCGACTCGAACTTTCATGATTTAATTAATTCAAATTAAACTGGGATGACAATGTAAAAATGAAAACCTTCATGATTATCACACAATAAAATACTTATCTTTTGGGTATTAAATCGTGTATTTTTTGTTTATCTTTTATATAAATTTAAACGATTCGATAAGAAAACAATTACAGTTACCGTCCTCAGTAAATGATATCTTTAAAAATTGAGATGACAAAATAAAGTGAAATATGAAAAAGCAAATGTAGGCCTACTTATAATACAACAGTTTGATTAATGTATTTAAAAGCGAGCTATGGAATCTAATTTTATTCTAGTAAAGAATAGTTAGTTTTTTAATAAATTAATTATTATTAAGCCGAAGGGGACAAATCAGAACACCCTCTAATGGACAAAGACTAACTATGAAAAATGTCAATTAAAGAACAAATTTACCAAAATTTAGTCAATTGCGATGTAAGTGTAAAGTTGTGAAACGTTTTAATTTGAAATTGAAAAAAGCATACACAAATAGTAAAATTGTGTTAAATTATTGTAATGCTGCGGTAACTTAATATATTTAATTGGTAAAGCATTTACTTTAAGGTATCGGAAAACACGTGTTTTTATGTATTTTTTTTAATTATAAGATGCTAAAATCCATTTAAAACGAGATTTTCTTCTTGTCTATTAAAATTATTACGATGTTTGTATATTTCAATAGCTTTACGTTGTAAACGAAAATACTAATGAGTTTGGTTTGGCAATATTTCCATATTATAAAATTGAATATCACGATTTAAATTATTTAAAGCCTGGTCAGCTACCGCAGACTTCTCTGGTTGACCTAATCTATAAAATCTCATATGTTCTTTACCTCTTTATCAAAGCTACGTTTTGTGGTTCCAATGTATACTTTTTCACATAAACTTGGATACTCCGGAAGATGATAATGGGCTTGAAACATCTTTAGGTGACGTTAAATGTTCTTAAATTTTTCTTTTAGGTTTAAAAGGTTTTAAAACAGTCCTAATGCCATGAGTGATTAGGATTTTTTCAATTCGATCTGCAACATTAGTTATAAAAGGAAGAAAAGCAGTACCAGCATTAAGCACTAGTTTTTATTTATGGTAATGTCTACAAGGCGTAATAACATTACTAATATCTATAAGTGAATACGCATTAGTTTGTAGTGATTTAAGAGGGCTATCCATTGTTATACCATCTACTTGGTTCATATAATTTATAATTCCACTGAAAATAAGTAGTTGTAATCCATTTAGGTAATTTCTTGAGCAGTAAATAGATATAATTTGAAGATATCAATTTTTTATAATAATTTTAAGCGTTAATCCATAAAACCGTATGCTATAACCATTTTAAAATTAATGAAATCTACAAGAATTTGAGATATTAAGCACGACGCTGTTAGATCTAAAAGCGTTAAGTTCTGGAGCGATTTTACTTTAGGTAAGGGTGTGCGGGCTTGTCTCCAACAGGAGTTGTGTGAAGATAGCCGGGTGATTTCTGAATAACGTGATTTAAACTTCTGTACATTTAGGCGTTATTTTGCGCCCCAATAGGAAATAAGTTGTAACAAAAATTCTATAAATACGGCTCCGCAAACTTGGATAAATCATCTCCATACTCAGTGATTAGGCGCCAATTATGCGCCATTTTGCACCTATAAAATAAAATTGTGCGTTGTTATAAGAAAGTATTGTAAAATTAGATTATCACGGCTAACTTCACAACCGTGAACCTCCGTATAAATCGATTTTATCTTATGCAGTAATTAGGCGCCAATTATGCGCCACTAAAATAAAATTTTGCAGTTTCATAGGAAATAAGTTATTCCAAAAATTACATCGACAAGACTAACTTCATGGCTTTATGAATGAATTAATCTTTTTTTGCACAACAATGAAGCATCCATTTTGCGCCCTTAAAATAAAATTTTACTCCCTTGTAGAAAAGAAGTTATTGTAAAATTACATTTACACGGCTAACTTCTCAGCCGTGAACTTCTGCACAAATCAATTGTTTTGTGCCATTAAAATAAAGCTTTGCTTTCACATAGGTAATTAGGTGCTAATTATGAGCCGTTTTGCGTAAAACAGCGCATAGTTGGTGTCTAAAACCTATATTGTAGTGGATAAGCAAGCTTCTGAATTTAAAACGTAGACAAGTAGTTTTAAAATTAAGTAGAAATGTGTATGTAGTAAGTAATTTATTTCAATAATCATATTTAGAATATTCAGAATCCAATTAAGTTCGTATTACCAAAAAAATTGTATAGCCATAATGTAAGAAAATGGGTTAAATATAATTTTCTTACTCTGTAATTAGCTGCTATTTTGTGCCATTAAAATAAAATTTTACGCCCTTATAGGAAAGAAGTTATTGTAAAATTACGTTCACATGGCTAACTTTTACATAAATCAGTTTTTTTCTTACGCAGTAATTAGTCGCCAATTATGCGTCGCTGAAATATAATTTCGCGGTTTCACAGGAAATAAGTTATTGTAAAAATTACATCGACAAGGTTAATTTCATAGCCTTAGGAATAAATTAATCTTTCCTTGCGCAATAATTAGGCTCCCACTACGCCGTTAAGGCTAAATTTTGCGCCACTATAGGAAACCACTTATTGTACGGCGAGGCTAACTTCACAACAGTAAACTTTCGTAAAAATCATTTTTTTCTTATGCAGTAATTGGGTACCAATTATGCGCCTTTGCGCCGCTAAACTAAAAGTTTGCATCCTTAAAGGGACAAGTTATTGCAAAAATTGCACCGAAAAGGCTAACTTCATAGCCTTATTTGTAAATTAGACTTTTCCTGCACGATAGTTATGCAACTATTATGCCTTTTAATATTAAAATTAATTCGGTACAGTTAATTGCAAATCCATGGACATCGGAATAAATCATTTTTTCTTATGCAGTAATTAGCCGGCCATTAAAGTTAAATTTTGCGCCCCTATAGGAATCCTTTTGTGTTTTTTAAGAAATAGGTTATTGAAAATATTGCATCTACAAGGCTAACTTCACAGCCGTAAACTTATGAATAAATTAATAATATACTTATCTTTTTTGGGATTTTTTAATGGTGTACTTTAAATTATACAATCTAAACGTTTCGATAACACTTACAGTTATCTTCGTCAGTAGTAATGTTTGTTAAAAATTGTTAAAGATGTAGTAAACAATTTTGTCAAATTTTTCAAATTCTACCAATTTTAAGAAAACTGTGGTTTTAAGAAAAATATTCAATTTAAACAAGAAATAGAAACAAGGAAACCTATAATTTGAGTAACACAAATTTATATCGATTTATTCTGACCTTTAAGGCTTCCATTTGCACCGTGTAGGATTTCGATATTTAGTACAGGGTGTTTAGGAAAAGGATTCTTATTTTATATTTTTCAAACATCAAAAACCCACGTAACTTAAATGGATCACCTTGTTTAATTTTTATTTGTGTGAAATAACTTTTCATTTTCCATCGAAAGCTATCAGTAATGTATATGTCTAAGATTAAGGAATAAAAAGTTTAGATTTTTCTCTAAAATTTCTATGGAATTTTTTTTGTTTATATTCTAGTAGGAAATGGTTTTAAAAGTAAGATATTGTTTGATTCATCTAGTTGGCGGCTGTCCTTAACCTTAGTGTTCGGTCAAATACCTGGAAAGGTATCTCGATCGGCCACATCCAGACAAAAGCTATTGAAGTACTGCTACAAACTTTTTGTGAAACTGATAGTGTATCCTACAAGAAACAGACTAAAGCGGTTGATAATGCAAATGTAAGTTCAAGACAAATTTCTAGACAAATGGAATTAGTCAAATAAATGTTTGGAGAATTTTGAAAAAACATAAGTACCATCCTTATTACATACAACTTCATCAGAATTTATTTGGACGAGACTTTTAACGGAGATTAGATTTTTGTGTAAGGAGTCTTGAAAAAGTTGTAGGAGACCATGTGATTGGTCCATATTTTTTTATGGAAACTTGGACGGTGTAATATTCTTTTATTATTAGAACAAGAATTTTCGAGTCTTCTAGATGAAGTTTCTTTAGATATTAGAAACAAAATGTGGTTACAGCAAGATGGTGCCCCTCCATATTTTAGTCGGAATGTAAGGAACTATTTGGATAGACAATTCCCCAATAAATGGATTGGAAGGGGAGGTCCACATGAATTTCCGCCTAGATTTCCTGAATTAACCAGCATGGATTTTCTTTTTTGGGAGTTCATTAAACATTTGGTTTATAACACTACACCTAGAATAAAGGATGCATTTGCTGCGGTAACACCAGATATCCCGAATATCGTTAGGTCTTTTGAAAAACGAGTGTGGTTATGCATAGAAGAAAAGGGTCATTATATTGAGTATTTATTGTAGTATTTTTTGATTTTTTTTTCATAATCGTTTACGTCTTGGTTTTAGTTTTATTTTTAGTTATGTTTTGATCCCATATCTGTTTATTAACTACAATTCAAAAATAGGTACCAACTAGAATGTAAACAAAAAAATGTTCTACAGAAATTTTAGAGAAAAATCTTTTGATAGAAAATGAAAAATTATTTCACACAAATAAAAATTATACAGGGTGGTCCGTTTAATTTAAGTGGGTTTTTGATGTTTGAAAAAAATATATAAAATAAGAATCCTTTTCCTAAACACCCTGCAACACCCTTAAAGGTCAGAATAAATTATATAAATTTGTGTTACTCTGAGGTTTCCGTATTTTTTTAGTTTTTTTTAAATTGAGTATTTTTCTTAAAATCGCAAATCAAAATTGGTAAGGTATAGGGAACGTTAAATAAAGTTGACTTAATTTTTAACGTATAATCTAAAAATGACATAAAATACAGGGCGTTGCATTAAAAAAAACCTAACGTTGATATAATACAATTTTCTAAACCACCCTGTATAATTTAAAATAATTTATAAAAATTGTCCTTATCAATTTACTTATGTCACCAAAAAATTAAGCTGATATCTCGTACCTTTTAGGCACAAGAAACCGAGGGATTGTTATTAATATGATAATTTTTTTGTTACTTTTCTATATGTATCATCGAATTTGTACAGCATCTTTAGCATACTTTTACCGTTAGTTAAGTTGTAATGTGATACATCGTCTTACATAAAATTAAACAAATTATAAACTTCTCCCTTGTTGGCTTAACTATTTCTACACTTTATTATTAAAACTGAATTCACACTTCAAACTTCAAAAGTTTACTGTTTAAATGTATTGCTCCTACTCTTTTAAACAAATAAACAAGCAAGTTTAATTATACCATTAAAAGTTCAAAAATTACGAAAAAAGCTAAACGTAATGCATATCATATTATAAACTTAAACACTCAGTCAATTAACATTCGAGAAATCAATTAAATTAAGCCAATAGTAAAATGCGCACACCACCATATGGTTGCTATAAAAGTTAAAGCCATCTCGAATTACCAAAAGCCCAAGAAATAATCAAAAGACTATTATGTCTTGACAAATTTACTTTATCCAGAATGGAGGAAGGAACGAAAAAAATCGTATAAAACACGGTATTTAAACTATTAGTAAAGCTTTAAATAAAAAGCTAGGACAGACATCGACAGCTTTCATTGTAGTTTTATAATACACAATAGGTGGTTGTGATTACCGGAGGATATTCGAAAATAGATCGAATTTCAGAAACATTCAAAAACGTTTACAATGCTTTATTATGTTGGACCTAATTTTATCCACGAAAAGTGCAACGATTTGCAGTTTTTTAGGTATATTGGCAATTAAACATTTCGACATTTTAATACGGATTTTTTTGGAACTAAAAATTGGATAATATGCGTTTAAATTTAACACCAAATTAAAATGTATGCCTTACAACACTGATTGTCCAAAACGAATCATTTTAGAAGAATGTTGGTATTTTAACCCTTAACTGCATAGTGTTGTAATTTTACAACACTATAATTTTTATTCATATTTTGTAATGATACGATAAAAGCGGTTTATTTCACATTACGTTGTAATCGTACAACATACTTGTATACATAGAAAGCATCAGATTAAATAAAATCGACAACGTTGCTTTAATATCGTAACTGTCATTAGGCCATGCGGTGTGCATAGTCGGTGGAGATTTTCATATTTTTTACTTTGTGAAAATAGTGTGTATTTTTAATTAAACGTTTTAAATAATCGATATCTAAGGTAAGATGCATATAACTGTTTATTTTGTTACTTAAAAAAGTTACTACTTTTTCTAAAATAACAACATTTACTATTGTGGTAAATTTACAACATCATGCAAATGATTGCATGCATCCTTTTTGCAGATGAGTAGATGGAATAGGGATAAAAAAACCCTAACAGAGACCGAATTACTACAACTTGCGGAAAATTTTCTTGATAGTGAAGACGAATATGATTTTGACGATGATGATAGCGTACTTGATCTGAATTTTGATGTAGATGAAGCAGTTTTCGAACAGTATGAATCAGATGTAGATGAAGACGATGTTACCACTAACTCTTTAGAATCCGAAGTACAAAATACTTTTATAGATGCTAACGAAACTCATCCAGGGCCATCCAATATTGAGCAAGCTAACGAGACTCAATCAGTACCATCGAATATTGAACACACAGATGTTGAAACAACAAAGAAGATAAAAAAAGGTATTCTCCTAAAATTATTTTGATTCAAAATTTTATTTTTTCGCAATCTTTACAGCTGACATCAAAATCATTTGGAAATCTAAAAATCTAATACTTTCTGATGAGCAGATGAAATTTACTGGTGACGTAAATTTACCACAACAAATTATGAACTTGGAAACACCTTATGAGTTTTTAAATGGATTTTGACGACGGTCTACTTGATATGATTGTAGAACAAACAAATCTTTTCGCTATTCAAAAGATCCCCATAAGCCGATAAACATTTCAAAGATCGAACTCCTACATTTCCTAGGAGTTACTCTGTACATGTCAATTATCCATTTACCAAACTGTAGAGCATATTGGTCAGATGAGATAGGTTTTGAAAAATCAAAAGTACAATGAGTGTCAACAGATACGAAAAATTCGTAGCTGTTTACATTTCAATGATAATAGCCAGATGCTTAACAGAGACGACCCAAATTTCGATCGTCTTCATAAAATAAGACCTTTTATTGAGACTTTGAACAACAATTTTTCTCGGAATATGCCAATTGAGCAGTACCTCTCTGTAGATGAACAAATTTGCTCAACAAAAGCCAAACATTATTTCAAACAATATCTGCCTAACAAACCCAAAAAGTGGGGTTTTAAATTTTTTGTCTTGTGCGGTGTTTCGGGCTACGCATACAATTTAGAAATGTATACTGGTCAGGGAAATAACGCTACAAAAAGACGTCTTGATGAACCTGACTTGGGGGCTTCCTCTAATGTAGTTGTTCGTTTATCACGATTCGTTCCAAATAATAAGAATGATCGAATTTATTTCGATAATTATTATACATCTGTGCCTCTTTTAGTGTATTTAGCTAAAAAAGGAATTTATAGCCTTGGTACAATCAGAAGAGATCGGGTTCCTAATTGCAAACTACCAAATGAAAAGGAATTGAAAAAGGAAGAACGTGGAAGTAGCTATGAATATGTTGGCATTTACGAGGATGTCGAAATATCTTTAGTTACTTGGAAAGATAATAAGTTGGTAAATTTGGCATCGGCATTTGCAGGGCTACAGCCAATTGGATCTGTTCAAAGGTATGACAAAAAGCAAAGAAAAAAGATTTAGATAGATCGTCCTTTTGCCATAAAAGAGTATAATCGGCATATGGGGAGTGTCGATTTACTAGACAGTAATCTAAGTAGATCCAAGATACTTTTAAAAAGTAAGAAATGGTATTTTAGAATGTTTTACCACATGCTAGACCTGACCATTGTTAACAGTTGGGTATTATACAAGAAGGTACAACAACAGAAGGGGAACGAGAATAAGATAATGAATGACACTGAGTACATTCAAAATACAATTAGCGAAAACTCTTTGTTCTCTTAGTAACACAACATCATCATCGAAACGAGGACGTCCTTCTGCGGAACATGTGGAAGAGTTATTGAAAGTAAAAAGAACAAAAGGACCTGCACAACATTACCCCGTAAAAGAAGTGCGCTTGGACGGGATTGACCATTGGCCTTTATGGAAAGATAAGCAAGTAAGGTGTAAATATCCAAAATGTACCGGATATTCCCAAATAATATGTTCCAAATGTGGTGTATCCCTTTGTTTTACCAAGAAAAAGGATTGCTTCAGAAGTTTCCATCAATAGCAGTATCTATTATTTGGTTGTATTATTATGTTATTTTGCATGATGTGGTAAATATACAACAGTATATTTTTTTAAAATAAAATTGTTTAATTTTAAAAATAATTTTTTTAATTATTTTTCCCTAACTTAGTATACCAATACAAACACCAAAAATTTTTTTGTATCAACATTTAAAGTATCATGCAGTAAAGGGTTAACACTATAAAGCCTCAATCGCGAATCATATATTGCTGTGAAAAGAAAGCGTTATTTGACCTATACAGGGTGTAAAATTAGTGAGTAACTCTTATGTTGTTCCGTAACTATTTTAGATAGAGAAAACCTTTAACCCTTTCGCCACTGAAATGTTTTAACACTATCTTTTTGGTTTTACTGATCCAAATCCATTCTATAGGGTTTAATTACAAATAATATAAGTAAGTGATGCGATATTTATGTCCCATTAGTATCGAAACGACATTCTGATATATAAGGTATTACAATATTACGAAAACAATACTATGCACGATACCGTAAAAAACACATTTTACACAGAGAAACCCTACGAGATGTACAGATTGTATTTGTACATGTCCCCTTATTCAAACTGCATCTTTGGCATCTACTCCACGTGAGACCTTCTATACGCATATGGTCTCCAACGTTTACCATTTTCTTGTGTAACTTCGTATGTCTTCCACATCTCCCATTTAATCGTCTTTCGACACTTAAGCCTGTTCTTTCTTGTTCAATCAATTTTTCGGGTAATGGTACCGGGTAACGAAGAAGAGGCATTTTGCGATGCTGAATTTCTGTAAAGATAGTCTAACTATTTACAACAGCTGTTATAAATAATTTAGAAAAGACTTCGCGCTACCACATTCCCGATTTTCTGTCCATATCGTATGCTCCCATTTTCGGGTCGCCCAGATCAACGCCGTCCATAAACTTATTATAAAATATAATTGCATCTGGACAGCGAAATTCTACTTTGGTGCTATTTTTTAGATTTCTGTTTGTAGAACCAACCTCTTACAGAACTCTTTGTTTCAAATTTAGGCATGTCGTTTCTATTGCTGATACATGTCTCAACACATCCAAATGGCAAGCAGTTCATCCGTTTTCCACTGATAAAGTACCTATCGAAGGAAAACAAACCTCTGAAGAACAGTTCGGGTTTTGTACTGAGCTTGTTAGTGTTTTTACAACTCTTTCGTGCATGTGCATGTTGTAGCGGGAATCTTTGTTTTACGGTCAATCATTTCAATACTTTTATTCGTGCATTGAGCTATAAAGAGAAGGAGGCTTTTAGGAAATACTTTTAGAAAAACATCTAACTCGCAACAATCCCTATTTGGATTCAAAAGGGCAACTCCTTTATTTTCTATAGGAACAGATTTTTGGGGAAGATAGTTTGAATCAACTTGTTTCCAAGTAAATGCAGTTGAGGCTTTATTCTGAGAGAGAGTTGTCATCGGAATCATCACATTCCGAGCACGATTCGGGAGACTCTTCATTTTCATCATTTTCTGATTGTTCATGACCAGATGCATAAATCAGTTGATACAGACTCAATCAAAGTCACTATGGTCATCAGAACGTGCGAACGGGTTTTTATCGGAAGAAAACTCGCTCAAATTGTCCGCAATTTCTTGTAATGGCTTTCTGTAAAATATGATACTATTGGAATAATTTTGTCTCACTAGAAAACGCTTCTGGGACATATAAATCCATCATGTAGCATACAAAATCAACAAAACAACTAAGGATTTGTACAAAATCTGCATACTTGGTGTCCATTACACACCTTTACACTTCTTGCAATGCAAGTAACTCGAAAAACCACAAGAATTATACATACAGGGTGCGGCATTAGTGCATCGAAGTACGATATATCCGTTATTAAAGGAGATATAAAAAAAGTTATTTAAATTATAGGCAACTTCAAACTTCACATTATAAAATTATTTTCGTATTTACAGGGTGTTACGTATTACCAGGGTGAACCAAACATACTTTTTTTTAAATTTAAATTAAGCTAATCTCCGCCGTACTTCCAATATAGGGTTTCATTACGTTATACAGGGTATTTCAAAAGTTATGGTCAATTGTACACGAAAACCATTCTCATTTCAACGTCCTGTATACCCTAGACAGAACAACCTAACAATAATTTTTTCCAGGCATAACTTTTTGACATTAGTACAGTGTTACGAGAAAGTGCTATTTCTTTATTATTGCACCAATTGTCAAAACTTTTTACAAATTTTTACAAATGAATCACACTGTATTTTATTTTAAAAAGTGAAAATACACTTTATGTTCTTTCTCTTTTATTAATCACTCCCTATAGCTAAAGTCGTTAATTTCTGAGATATTTTCAATTTAATGCTGCAATGCTGTATTGACGTTTTCAGTGGACATTTTCAACATTTATTATGAAATTAATTAGTTTTATAAGAATTTTGTCTTAATAACCGATGTTTTTTGAATTTTTTATAATAATTTGTCACACTTTTAATTTGTTGACGGCTAACTTGTTGCAATAGAAATTGTTAAAACAATCTCTTTCGGTTATTAAACTGAGAATATAATTCACATGTCACATGGTACATTTTGATTTCTTTCATTGGTTAAAATACAAAAGCAAAATCGCAGAATAGGCTATCAAATCGGCGATAATTTTATCACCTCATGTTGACTGTCACATGATTTTAATGAATAAAATAGTTTACTGTCAAAGTGACAAAACGTTTCAAAGAAATAAATAATTGTATTGATTATCTTGCAACTGTAATATTTACTATCAAAGTGACAGATCATTTAAAATTGCAAACTTTAAAAAATATATTTTCTATTAACGTTCATTGCATTCTCTTACCAAATATAACACGTGTTATGATTAATAATCGATGATACCACTAGTTAAGACCTGTATATATTATTCCCGAAAATATCTCAGGAATTAACGATTTTAGCTATAGGGAGTGCTTAAAAAAATGAAAGAACATAAAGTGTATTTTCACTTTTTAAAATAAAATACAGGGGATTCATTTAAAAAAATTGACAAAATCATGTGTTCCAGTTTTGGCTCGCTCTATATTCAATTGGTGCAATAATAAAGAAATCGCACTTTCCCACAACACTGTACCAATGTCAAAAATTTATGCCTGGAAAGAATTATTGTTAGGTTGTTCTGTCTAGGATATACAGGACGTTGATATGAGAATGATTTTCGTGTACAATTGACCATAACTTTTGAAATACCCTGTATAACGTAATGAAACCCTATATTGGAAGTACGGGGAAGATGAACTTAATCTAAATTTGAAATAATGTATAGGGTGTCCCATTTAAAAAAAGTATGTTTGTTTCACCCTGGTAATATGTAACACCCTGTAAATACGAAAATAGTTTTATAATGCGAAGTCTGAAGTTGCCTATAATTTTTGTAAATAACTTTTTTTATATCTCCTTTAATAACGGATATATCGTACTTCGACGCACTAATGTCGCACCCTGTATATCGCACCGTAAAGAAACACCGAAAATAGCATGAAAGTATGCTATAAACACAGGTTATGTGCATGTGTGGCCGGGGTAAAAGGAATTTGACCTTTGCTACGTTCAAGAATATCTTAAAGATCACAGAATGTCCACAATTCAATGTATATTTGGGACTTATTTGGACTAAAAGTGTTTTAAAAATTAGCTGGGTTATGTATCTCCCCACAGTGGGGAAAGGGTTAAATATGAAAGTTGTGTATTAGCTTCTTCTCCGAAACATAAAAATATGTACAGGGTGTTGCAATTTCAGATACCAGTATCCAACTTAAATGTTTTAAATTGAACACCCTGTATATTAATATTTTATTTTTTTCAAAAATAAACCGTTCGAAAGTATGTACTTTTATTTACAAGTTGCGATTTTCAAATATCAAGTAGCTTTTATCGTTTCTTAGTTACAGCGCAAGCGCCGAAATGTACTAAAATAGCCATATTGGCTGCCATTTAAAATTTTTAGAAAAATTTTGTTCGATCAGGTTTTAGGGGTACTAACAAAAGATACACTTTCTGGTTCTGGTTTTGGAAATGCGCCCCCAAAAAAAAACCACCTTCATTTCGCCCTCCATTACACTCAACGAAAAGTATAGGTAAAATCAATGAAAAAGACCCTATGATTTTGCGCCTATCTACTTTTTTAGTTGAATTAACCACAAGTCCATGGTTATCTGAAAAAAGTTAAACAACAAATTGAGTAATTGATCATAATGACCAATGCGTTATCCTAACAGACATATTTTGTAACGCAGTAACAAGTAGAGGATTTCTGAACAAAAAAGTGTTTAGCCAATGTGCTTGTTTTACAGTTTTTGGTTGTAGGATGACAGCCGTTTGGTAGCTCAACAGAACTAACGTATTACTCAACAATGTTTTTGTTGTTCCATGAACAAAAAACGAGCATATTTAACCGAATAGTATGGTTCGGTGTTTTATTTTTATTGTTATAAACTACTTATTATTATTATTAATTAATTAATTATACTAACCTACATTGGATAGTGTATTATTATATTTTTTGGGTTGACGTTAAAATAAATAAGAGAGCGTTATTGGAAAACATTTATTGATTATAAAAATAATATACCTACAAACTAATAAAATTTGGGACGAATATAACTTTTCTTATTTGACAATAGGTAAGAGTGAAGTGGTGAGGTAAAAAAAGTGTCATTTTGCGCAGGGACTATAAAATAGGTATCAGTATTTGCAGACACTTCAAATGACTGAAAGTGGCATTTTTTTCGTTCACAAATAAAAAAAATCGTTACCTCCTTCCATTGGCATTACAATGTCTACAGTGCGGTATAACAATTTTAAGCATTTAGAAAAAAATAAAAAATCTTTTTTGTACAATATGTTTTTATAAGTTATTTTGTCTGTTATCTTTATGATTTTGGTATGAACGTCACAGTTCCCGAATATTGAAACATTTGATATTTTCTTAAAGTAAGGCAGCTCCCATAGAATAATACCATTACGCGTTCTAGAACCAAATTTATTTTTAACCTCCAAAGTCTCTTGGTTTAATAGCATATTACAAAATTTTAAAGAGTATTTAAGTCCAATGCTGTAAGCTATTTGTCTATGAGAATTCGTGTTGTTAGTGTATTGTTTCAGTTTCCGATGCTTTGATTCAAATCTGAGCACCACAAGTAGCACAGACCCATTTTTAATAATTGTGGGATGTACCAAAAAATGATGTTTTGGCTTTAAAGTTTTACCAAATAATTTTATATACAAAGAGTGATGTTTGAAGTTTTTGTTCAAATTCATGCAACATTGCATCATCAAATTCGGTTCGTAGCGCAATGTCAACGATTTCTACAAGAAAACATAATAATTTCCAGTACTCGTTATCATTAGGGATAAGGTCTCCCATTATTAAAGGTAGAAAATGGCAAAATGTCCAGACAGTTTATTGGATTGCAAATGATATAGTTTTATAGGGGGAGAAATTTCCAGTCTCCGTTTCTCCGTAATTAAAAGATTGATTCCTACTGTTTAAAATACCCAAGGATATTAATTTGGTTTCAATAAAATTTAGCAAAACTTGGTAAACATCGTAATGGCAAACGCCTTCAAACAGATCGTGCATTATGGCTGCTACAAAATTGGTTGTAACGTGAAATGAAGTAATGGAGTTAAATATGGAATTTTCTCGTAAACCAGACAATCTAATCCTTGTTGCTACATTGTGTTCAATATCAATATCGTTTTGATAATTAGTGCAATTTCTAAATTTTGATAATGTTTCTTTACAACCAGATGAAATTTCTGATTGAGAAAACTTGCATATTCTGCATGGGAATGAGGATTTGAAGCTATTGGTGAAGCATAATAATGCGTTTAAGCCTAAATTATCTCCTACTACAGTACTTAACATAAAATATAGTCGTTTTTCTTCGCCATTGTGGTCAATTAATATTCCAATTTCTTCTAGCTCTTTAATTTCTTCAATTAACAAGTCGGTTCCATGCAAAAAATCTGTAGATTTAAACACCAAAGCAAGAAAAATGGTATTGAGAGATGATAAAAAATGTTGGGGTAAAGTAGGGAAGTTGTAATAAAAAGCAGCTAGTGACTGCTCCCCCGCATGAGATCCCAAACTATTGTTTATCTCAAAGTCATCGTAGTAGAGTATAAAAGGGAAAATAATATTTTCTTCATGATTGCATACTTTATCTTTCCATATTTCACCATGAATAATATTTTTCATTGCATTTTCTTCTTTTAGTCGGTTTGTGTTTTCTAGAATTAAATATAAATTATTACCTAATTCAACAAATTTCTTAAATTGGAACTTGAGGGGCATTAAAACACCGTTGGTGATTTTGTTATCAAATAATATATTATGTTTTACAATTACTGGTGCTGTTTCAGTATGTATATCAAATGTTACAGGATCGCTGTAGCAATCTTCGCTCTTAACTACTTTTAAATATTCGTAAAACGTGTTAAACTCTTTAAAGGGATTTTTACAGAAATCAATAATTTTCAAAAATTGATCTACATTCTCAGTTGCCTGATTAAAGTTTAAGTTAAAGAATTTTTGGATTTCACATATATCATTCAGCAGTGAAACAAAAAGTTCGTCGACGGTATTTTCTGCGCCAGATCAAGCGAAGTTGGCTTTTTCGTATAAGCGAGTAATTAACAGTAATGCCGAAGATTTAATAGAAGTTAATACTGCTGATACATTGCAGGTTGTACCAATAGTCTCAAAGTTTTTATTAAAATTATTAACTTTCTCGGAGTCAAGTGGCAAATCAGGTGTTTCAGTATTAAGAGTAGGTTTAGATAATGTGACGTTCATACATTTTTTGATATTTAAAAGATTTTACAGATTGATATGTATGGGAGCATGCTAAACAGACAAAATTTTCATTTAATCTATGAAACAATGTAATATGTGGTACAAGTTGTTCTTCAGTGAATATTTCAAAACATTGAAAGCAGCGATGAGTCATTGTTAAAGTATAAGTAGGTACAATTCATGGGCGTAGCCAGCTAAGGGCAGGAGGGGCAACTGCCCCCCGCCAGGAAGAGCAAAAATAAATTAAATCATTTTTAAATTTTAATATACAAAAAATTAAATCTAAAATATACATATTTTTCTGTTCTGCATATTTTTTTTGTTATCTGTTTTATATATTTTGTTTGTTGTTGTGGTCGTTTGGTTGCTTTTATGAACATTTTAAAATTAATTAATAAGCTATAATAAATCAAATTATTCGCGTGTCCTTTGTCACTAAAATATATTTCATCAGCAAAAAACAAAGCTGTTTGAAAAACTGACATAGTGCTAAATATATATTAATAGCGTTTTCGATCTATGCATTTAATGCATTGGTGCACACCAGAATTGTCCCACCCAGAATTGGATAAAAACGAATGTTCGATTTACTCTCAGGATACGTCAATTTTTAGTGTTCGATTCAACCACTTAACAGTTTTGAGAAAAATGGTAAAAAAATTGTCTCTTTTTTTTTGTTTTCATTTAACTACATTTTTTAATCCTATTAATTAATTAAAATAAATTTACTCAATAAGTAGTTTTAATGTGAAATATTTTGAAACATTCAATACACAATCCTACATCAGAATCCGAAATAAATACTCTTATAACGTACGTAAGACCTGCACCAACAAGTTAAAACAAAAGTTGCCTGAACGAGACTCGGGATCGTCAGTGTACGGAAAAATGTCACGCCCGAGTGCAGTTCGTGCAAAACTATCAAGTGGTTAAAACACAACTTGCTCCAAATCCTAACATAGGACAATATTTTTTGCAACAACTATTGAGTTAGTGTGTAAGTGCTCTTGTCTAGCGACAGTGTCCTATTTAATAGTGTAACGAAACGCCACTGGTTTTCTTCGAGAAAAATCGAGATACAAGTGAGGAATATACGGGAACCGGCGATGCGAATGTTCTGGCTATTTCTAGGCTCAAAAAGGGTATATAAAATTGCCTATCCGGCGCGAAGACAGACAGTACAGTACAGTACATAGAGCAGGATACGAAGTTGCATACGGCGAATAGAAATCGAGGCGCGAGATTTAAAAGCGGAATAGTTAAAAAGTGTTCAGAAAGTGAATAGTTGTGTTGTTTTGTTAACTTTATTGGTTTTAAATAAAGTTGGTGTGAATAGTTATCAGTGTTAAATTATTGCCTGAGAAACAAGAGGGAAAATCCGTAACAATAGTTTTACCACAGAATAAAGAGACAGAAATCACAGAAAAGACAATATGGATATAAGAAATTAGTTACAAAAAGGTAAGTTCAATAATTTCAGTAGAAAATTAAATTTTTAATTAAAACTTTAGAGTCATTCCATTAGAAATGGTCCAAAAATTTGAAAATTGGTTGCTCGACCAGCACCAAATAAAACAAAACTACCATGTAATGATAGCTTATAATGTAGATATGTTATATCCGATGTTAATTTTTGTTCAAAATTATTTGTATCGCAACGTTTGGAAAAAAATTCAATTGCAGCCCTTTACAAAATTGCCAATTGGTCTTTACTCTTTGCTTGTATCTTTGTGAAACAATTTTTATTAGCTTTGGCAAAAGATTATGTGCATTATTAATATAATTTTATATATTTTTCATTATTATGATGCCGACTTTTTTGCTTTCTAATTATATCAAAAATTACAATAATGCACCGATTTTGACAGCTGATATCTCAAATGGGACTAAATATAAAAACTTCAAATTTTCACATATTAAAGATCAAACAGCACTTTATACGTGCTATTAATTTCATTTTGTGTTTTTAATCTAGAGAAAAAATATTAACATCGGATATAGTACATCCACATTATAAGCTATCATTACATGGTAGTTTTGTTTTATACTAATTTTTATACTAGGGACTAAGAACAAGAATGATATTAGGTTATTATTTTTAGGTCAAAAATCTCTAAAACGGAAAAAAGTTCATGATGACAGTAGTGGAAGTGGAAGCAATGATTGTGATGAAGATGAAAATGAAATGGTCGGAACATCAAAATCGGAATCTATTTTTGAAGGAAGCTCAAGTAGTTCTTCAAATCTACATGAAGCTGTCTCTGGAACTGGGACCTCTAAACAAACTGAAGAACGCGATGGCTACCATGAAAATGACATTGGTCGTTATGTTAGTTGTGCCAATAACTTGCCTTCTGAAAAAAAGAAGGAATTGTTGACAAACCCTTGGGTTCCATCATCCAATTACGATTTTGCTTCTGATGCCATTCACTTGAAAAGAAAATTTAACCATCGCTGGTTAGATCAATATACTCCATGGCTGGTGTACTCAAGTCCTTTGAAAGGTGCCCTATGTTTGTATTGTGTTTTATTTCCGCCAAGAATTGCTACAGTTAAAGGAGTTTTGGGGTCATTTATGGTAAGGCCTTACATGAAGTTTAAGGATATATATGAAGATTGTAGAAAGCACGTTAGCAGCCATTACCACAAATCTTCAACAGCTGCTGCAAAAGCATTTCTTGAAAATGCTCCTGTTGATGCCCAGTTGCAAACAGGGCACCATAAGACGATTGAAGAAAATAAACAAATATTGTCAGCAATTATTTCATGCATAATATTTTGTGGAATTCATGATTTGCCGCTTAGAGGAAAACAAGGAAATGAGGGAGTTTTCTTTTACCTTTTAAATTTGAGGATTGACTCTGGTGATGAGAAGCTAAAGAGCCACTTGAATAAATGTCAAAAAAACGCAGTCTATACCTCACCAACAATTCAAAATGAGATCATACAATTATGCGGTGAAGTTATCAAAGAAAAAATAATCGAAGACTGTAAACTGGCAAAAGCTTATGCTGTAATGGCTGATGAAACAGCAGATATCGCTGGAAAAGAGCAGCTTTCTATTGGATTAAGGTTCTATGCTGAAAGCCAAAAAATAATCAGGGAGGAATTTGTAGGCTACATTGAGTTAAAATGTCAAGATGCTTCTACAATCGCTAGCGCAATTCAAAGTTCTTTAGAAGATAATAATTTTTCCGCCGATAATTGTGTGGGATTCGGATTTGACGGGTGTTCCACGATGGCCGGCAAAGAAGGTGGTGTGCAGGCCATTCTTAAAAAAAGTACGCTAAATCTTTATTTTTCCATTGCTCCAGCCACAGACTAAATCTTGTGGTCAATGATACTAGCAAGCTACCAGAAATAAGAAACACAATTGCAACGGTTAAAGACACAATAACCTTCTTTCGTGAATCGCCAGCCCGTAGGAAATCGGTTCCAAATCTTTCAAGGCTTTGTGAGACCAGATGGTCGGAAAAATATAAGAGCATAAAAAATTTTCAGAAAGCTTCACTGACATTGTTAAAGCACTAGAACATCTATCTGTCGAAGGAAACTATACAACAAGAAAATCTGCCTACCAATTGCACTATGCAGTTAATAAACCAATATTCATCTTAGGCTTAAACATAATTGCAAGATACTCTGCAATTTTGGAACCCGTTGTAAACGTTTTACAAGGTAAAAGTATGAATTTGGTTATGGTGAAGAAACATATTGATGATATTCTAGATGTAATCAAGGAAAATAGACAAGATGTCGAAAATGTTTCTTATGAATTATTTAAAAAATCACTTGATATCGCAGAGAAAGTAGGGGTTGAGTTGTCAGTACCACGAGTCACTCAAAAGCAAGTACACAGAAGTAATCCACCATCTAAGTCTGCAGTTGAATACTGGAAGCGGTCAATAATCATCCCCTATCTTGATTCTTTAACTTCGTCTTTGGATGCTAGATTCTCCAACGAAAATACACCTGCTTTTGCTTTAACTTATCTTCATCCTTCAAGCATGCTCAAAATGGCTTCAAAAGATTTCAAAAATAATGCAGAATCTTTCATGGAATTTTATAAGTTGGGTGATGTCCCTGCAGAATTAGATTTGTGGTACAATATGTGGAAGAAAAAGAATTTAGCAGAAGACAAATTAAAGGACATTGAAGTGGCTGCACCTTTGGAGGAAGCTAATGTTTTTTTCCTTGCAACAAGGCACGCACTGCTAATATTAAGTGCTTTCCCATCCACTACTGCTACCGTGGGAAGATCATTCAGTACTCTGCGAAGGGTAAAAACCTGGCTCAGGAGTACAATGGGTGATGACTCACTGGGTTGTGTTTGATGAGTGTGCATCGAACATTTTTGAAGGAAAATCAGGACTGCATAGTGAAGAAAGTTTTGGATAAATTTAGTTTAAATCCAAGAAAAATGTTATTAGTTTAATTTAAGTATAATTAAAATCTCAAAGTTTTGTTTTCATTTGCCTTTTCTTTTTATCCTAAAATTTTACATTTTGAACGACCATGGACCATGGTTTGCCCCCCCGTTATAAATCCTGGCTACGCCCTTGGTACAATTATTAAACTTAACACTAAGCTTTTACTTCAAATCTTGCAATAAACATAAAATATTTGCGTTATTAGCTTGAGAGTCTTGATGGTCATTCATTTCAAAAAAATATCTTTGAATAAAAAACCAAAAGTTGGACGAATCTTTTGGATAGCAAAGATTTAAAACATGATATATTTTGAATAAACAGTCAAATGCAGCTACAAAATTATTAAATTTATAACGAATGCCATCGTAGTATACAATAAATTCTTTATAATTTAATATATCTACACATATGCCAACCAATATTGGTTGCAGAGTTTCGTTTCTACTTCTTAATTTATTTTTGTATTCTGAAATTTTATTATCGAAATCATTGGGGGTTACACAAAGCAAAAATAAGGAATCTTGGGAATCTCTTATCGTTGATTTAACTACTTGTCTCGTTTCACGTGTTTGAGTGTTGGTGGTAGAATACTATGTAAAGCAAGCGCCAGAAGGCATGAGGTATCTGTAACGAATAGATAAGTTAGATAATACAGTATCTATAATTCTATTTAGAGACAAAATATTAAGTCGGATAGTTTACAGCCATTTTACGGGTAAGTAACTAAATTTAAATTATAATTACCTGAATCTTTTGGTGCAGGATTGATTCTCTTTAGGTATTGCAGATTTTGCTTGTCTTTTACTTGCTTGATTTAGAATTGGCAGGATCTTTTGTTTAAGAAGATCCCATTTTGTAATCAATAATGCACTCTTTCCCTTAAAGAATGCCTCAAAATCTACGTCAACCTAAAAAATAAGTAACATATTTACTATTTACTATTAAGACGATGTATTCTCATGTTTTTACCAAGTTTCCGCCATCGGCGTGAATGAACAAAGGCCAATTAAGGATTACATCAGCCGTTGTTTTATTTTTGTCCAAAATATATGGCCCGTCGCAATTGGTAGATCAGTTAGCACTTATGCTGGACCTCAGTCCATGGACCATTACTTACTTTGAGCCAAGCTTGATCTATTTCAAGTTCTATTTACATGCAAAAAAGAAATCAATTTCATATTCTCAACCAAGTGAAGCTACAAATCTTACCAGCTGTTTCAATGTCACTGTCTGCAGAGTTCAATTCTGGTTCTGGTGTACTATCACTACTGGTAGGGATGCTAACCAAAAGTCCTAACTTTCTTAGTTAGTTTCGTGGCTTTTTACCCACTTTCTTGTAGTATATAGTTTGTGCAATATTTTCTTTTAGCAAATTATTATTTTGCTGCAGTCAGTATGTAAGTACCTTATCGTCATTAAACTTGAAACTCAGTAGAAATTTCCTCAAAAACCTGTCGGGTCATCCGAATTTTTTGTTCTAAATGCCAAACAATAATGGCATCAATTAATATGGCTCTTTATGCGTCGTCCAGCTTATTAAGGGTACTGAATGTTCGTAAGACATATTGTCCCTTAATAGAGTGTTGTATTATTTTAGAAAGATCCTAAAAAAACTAAATTTCAGCGAAAAGCTGATTTTTCTCATTTTTTACAAAGTATCGATAAAAAAATCCTTAATAAAATCTCATCCTTTATAATTAAATTGAAATAGCCTTTTAAATTTCGCTGCAACCTTAAACGATTTTGTGTAATTTGAGTATTGAGTGTTAATATGTACTTACTTAAATAACAACAAATAAATATAATTGGAAAAAAATTGAAAAATTAAAAGATAAACAAATCACATTCAATCAGAAATAGGTACTTATCAGAACTTTAATCGGTTTATAACGAAATGGATTTTCGTCCAGATTTTTCCAAACATAATAAAAAAAAAGTTCCTAACTACATACTTACAAAAAATGAAACAGCATGCTTTTCACTCTCTAGTTCGTTATTTAATTGATGTCGCCCATCACTGTTGTTGAACGATGGACCAGGCGATGTAGTTGTACTATAATCAGACAGAGTACTAGCCTCGTCGAATATTGTTATGCCTTTAAAAAAAAACTGTAAATTTAATTTACCATAAACGGTTTCTTTATTTACCTGGGACATTTTCCAGTCGGTAATTTTTTTCTGAAATTCTATTCTCACTCCTAATTTGGTATCCTTTAATACCTCTTTAATATGCTCATAGTTCATATGCATTAACTTCTCGGTATTTATTTTTTCGCTAGAATTAAAATAAAATTTACAAATGAAGAAAGCAGCCCAGAGAAATATTTTACGGGCGCGTACGCAGGGGTTGTCATGTTGTTACTTTAAAATTAATTTTAATATTTGTAGGCAGGTACTTACTTTTAAAAAGTTCGAAAAAATAACCATATCCCCAACTATCCAGAAGGTTTTTTAATATTACGTCCTCTACTTCTAAGTAGGAAGAAATTGTTTCGTTTTCATGAGTCACATCACTCTGGCCTGGCGGATTATCCAGGTTTATAAAAACGTCCGATAAGTTTGTAACAACCCACTTTGAGTTGTATTAAAATATACCGTAATTTATGTCTTCGTTCATTTAGTAGTAAATATAAGAAAAATTTTATTAATTAATGATTTGTAAATATGTGGTAGGCAATTTAATTTGCATTTCGGTATAACTTAAGTTACATACTTTTTTAGGAGTTTATAGTGCATATCTTCTTTAAGGTTTATACTCCTACTTTAAATTATTTTCGCGCAATACGTCATCGTTGACTTAATTCTTTGCGCAAATCTTTTCGCGTACGACTACATCGTCTGATATTCTAGGCGTCCATTTTAGTACTTAATGAACCTTACGTTGAGTAGGAAGCCATATTTCTGGGGTTTCCACCTAAATTTTGTGAAAGTGCCATTGATTTGATGGTAAGATGATTTAACTCGTAATATTAAAAATTATAACATTTGCTGTTTTCAGGCACTTTTATTTTCTTTTCTTTTATTTTTACTTTGATTTACACTTTAATTACATTTTAAGTACGCATTTAATTTTACTGTTGCGTACGGTTTCATTTTATGATTGCAATTTTTATTTGAAAATTTCAAGAAAATACATTAAACGGATTATTCCATTTCATGAAGATAAATTTATAAGAAATAAAATTCCAGTTTGGGTGTGGTTGACAACATAAAAGCATTGTTATTGCAATATATTGCGTAACATTGACTCAAGGATTACGTCACGTTGGTTTGCATTTCTGCATTATTTTTTATAATACCAGGGGTTCTCAAGAAGATGTATTTAGTGACAGGTATTTATGATTTAATTAGTAATTTAAGGCTATAACTAGTTTAAGATATATTTTATATAACCCTATCATTTTCACTGTTAATAAACATAGTTGTATATTTTTTATTATTTTTCATTTTGATAAAATTTTTAGTGTAGAACTCGGTTTAGTTATTCCTAGCATTATTAAAAATAACTTGGCGTCCGAGATCATTTTATTAGTGTTACATTGCATTTTAATTATTGATGTTCAGTGGAAGTAATCTAGCAGAAATTGTGGTAATTAAGCAAATCAAAAAATTGAACCACCCTACGTTAATCTTCCGACTGGGACAAAGGCATTATTTTTGGTGAATGGTTTGTATCTCCAGTTAGTTTAACGATTTGTGTTTCGGAGAACTTTTTACACTTATTATTTTATTATATTATTTAAAATTTATACGATTACCATTTACACCACATATTTTATAAGTTCAAATCTTGAAACCTACTTCATTGTAAGTACATCTATTATGCAAAATAACCCTAAATACTCACATGGTTTATGACAACACGGTAAAATTTTACACTACTTGGAGAGAACACTCACTCACTAATAACTAAAAAGTAATGCAGAATATTGTGCAACTTGCTAGATCCAACAAGACTGCTGATTGTTTCGAACGTGCTGTATCGGCATTTTAAAACACAATATGATAGAAGGGCGCGAAACAGTAACTACGTGAAGGCAACCGAACGAAAGACTCAGATTAATCTATAAAAATTGTAAGATCTACCTCCGTTGATAGGTTGAACCTCTAAATAATGGGTTGAATATTTAGAATTATTGGTTCGTCAGTCGAACGCTACGTAAAGGTACTGAAAAAGTCGTAGTTTGTACAGAATATTGCTAACTTAACAATCATTTTTGTTATAGGAAACGAACTAATTTGTTAAATTATAGAAATTACAAAATGTCGGGTTAATTTTACTATATTCGCATTTATTAGTAGTCAAACAAACAACTGTTTGTTTAAACTATACCGAAAAAGGTTGTTATTTGTCCTGTGAACAATAACAATCAGGTTACTGTTGTAATAACAATGCTGTTTAGTATTTTTTAACTACAATTCCGTTTGAATTTACTAAAATTTGAAAGTTGTTTGATAACAACTTTTATTCAATGAATCAACCTATTATATTTTTCTGAGTGTAATTGAATTTTACGAAAAGCCAGTTTTATACATAACACTCAGATATGGAGGCCCATGTAAAATCTCATTAAAATCGATCAAATAGTCTCGGAGCCACACACACGTACGCGCGCACGCACCCACCCACGCGCACGCACACGCGCACCCACACGCACACCCGCGCACGCACGCACCTTAAGCCCTTAAGACAGGCAGTAAAATAACTATACAACGGCAAATTTTGTAAGCAGTAAACTTTTAATGCAATACATGTTTTAAATTCATGTACATTACTTTAAAAAGCTTCACCACCTATCTATTTAGCACGAGAGTATAGTAGTTTAGTTTTGAAAATATGTATTAATCAATGTTGTCAAGTAGGGATTACAATCTCTTTTCTGTTCTTACAGGCGCTGAAGAAGTGCACAAGTCTAAATGGTTTGCTTTCCAACATATGCAATTTCTGGCAGACAAGAATGACCCAGCTGACACTGTAGATAATATTGCAAGCCAAACTATGACAGAAGTAAGTATAATTTTGTGTGTATTCACATATTATTTTGCCATGGTAAACACTAACGGAGGCAATGAGGCTTGATTAGAAGTGTTTCTGCAAGATCCTGGCACTATTTCTCCGTTACCCGTTTCCCTGTCAAATATTCCTTCTGGAGTGTATACCGATATTGAACTTTGTTTCTTCATAAAGTTATGCAAATGCGTAATAGCTAGAACTATTAATGTAGCTTTTTCTGGACATAAAGGTATTGGTTTCTTCAGTATATTGAACACCGATACTATAAGTCCAAAAGTGTTTTCAACAATTCTGCGAGCTCTAGAGTGGCGGTAATTATAAATTCTTTCTAATGTACCTGGGTTGTGCATGCCCTGGAAACGTTTCATAGTAAATTCATTCAGAGTGAAAGCACTATCGCCTAATAGGACATATGGAATTTCTACATTGTAAGGTACTTGTAAAATTGATGGAGGAGGTATATCCAATGTTCCATTTTCTAACATTTTATATAGAGTGGTATTTCTGAATACGCCTCCATCGGATATTCTCCCTTGGCAACCAACATTAACGTAGAGGAAATTATAGTTGGCGTCCACTAGAGCAAATAATACAATGCTAAAGAAATCTTTGTAATTTCGACATTCTGCTCCGCTATGTGCCGGTGCTTCTACCATTACATGCTTGCCGTCAATGGAACCCAGGCTTTTCAAATTGTTCTGCAATTTTTAACCATTGTTCTTGCGAACGCGGCATCTGAAATGAAAAATTTGTTTCAGAATGAAGAAAATTACTTAGACGACAATAGGGTTGAACGAGAACCAGCGGTAGCGGAAGGGGCAAAATTATTAACAGGTCAACAACAAGGTACGGAAATATTACCAGTACAAGATGAAAATCCCCAACGAGATACGGAAGAGGTAGACCCACAACGTGAAGCGTTCAAGAAAAAGATGGCGCAAGCACCACTAAAAAATCCCGTTCCAAAGAAAAAAACACGCACTGAAATGAATGCTCCAGATGACAGTGTTACACAGGCTTTACAATTAATGAAAGATTCAGCGCAAAATGCTAATGATCCGTACATAGCATATGGCCTTAATATTGCCCATGAAATGCGCAAATATGATACTGTAACTCTGGCATGCGTGAAACACTCAATAAGCAATATTTTATTCCAAGCCGACATGGGTTTTTTTCGAAGTGGATATGGCAGCAGTAACTCTTTTAATCCAACATATAATAATCAGCATTATGGATATACGTCGTCAAGCGGCACTCCTACACCTTCACCTTCATCTATTACTGCCACTCATCACAGTTTACATGCAAATGAAAATGACGACAGCCACGACGTCGGTGAAGTTTTGTCGGAAATTATTCTAGATTTGTAATTTTTTCACTTCATTAAACAAATAAAAATTTTCCAACTTACCTGGCAGTGTTCCTTTAGAGAATCGATAATAGCTTTGCAAACATCTGGAATTAGTACACTTATAGACTGCTTAGAAATTTTAAAGAGATACTGAAGGCTAGTGTAAGAATCCCCAGTGGCCAAAAATCTCAAAGTCAGGATTAGCTTGTTGGCCGATGATATTGCTTTACGAAAAGTCGTGTCCTGTTTTCTTATTTTAGGTTCTACTAGTGATAAAAGCAGTTTAAAATCTTTTTTACTCATTCTCGTGAAATTTTTGAATAGTGCTTCATCACCTTCGAAAAGTAGATCTGCCATTAAATTCCTGTTACTTTGGTCCCGATTTCGATATCTCTCTCTAATCCACCAGCGTTTATTTCTCTTCGTTTTTTTAACTTTTTTTTTAGTTAAGGCCTGAATTAATATGAAACCAGCCGCGAGAGTACACATATTTTGTGGCGATGCCATGCCTACAAGTTATGAATATCGACTGAAAACAAAAATGGCTCGCCTTCCTGAGCAATGAGCCGCTCGTGGAAACGCATTGATTCACGCGCAAACATTGAGCAAACTCACACAGGCGAGCGGCTCATGCGAGTGAGCGTGCTCTAGTCAGTACATGGCTTACGATGGGAACTTAGTTATATTTCATAATTGTGTCGTACTTGCACTGCTTCTTTGTCAAAAAGCACTTTTAAGTGCTCGTAGATAAAAATAATTATTTTAAGACAAAATACTAGAGAGAAAAATTAGTTTTAGTGGACCTAGTTCGGAATATTGCGATATTAAAAATCAGGATAGCCAGAATATGAAAGAGCTAAACGTCATATTCTGTAGTTCAGATTATTAAAAAAAAAGTGTGGATGATTATCTGAGAAACTACTTTCGAAAGAAATGTGTAAGTAACCGTATATTTAAAACTAAATTTGCAAAACAGTGAATTACGAATTTGTAAGGTTCAAAGGATAAGAACTAGATCGTTAAAAATAGCAAGCGTATTTTTAACTACTTAAACTACTAAAAACGTTACAGATATCAATTACCTAAAGGTTTATTCATCGTTATCTATAATTTCCGTGAGTTTGTATATATACAGAACTAGATTAAATATGTTATTATTGTATAAAAGATATAAAGTGATTCTCGAATAAATTTATGAGATTCCATAGGATTGTATGACCACACACGAACTTCAACATCAACGAAGTTGTATTTCTTGGTATCAGGTAACAAATTTGTGTATACAAGAATTTAAGTGTTTGTTGTAAGGTGTTAGATGATTTAATAGCATCACTTCATAATATAACCAAATAATTGATGGCGCTTAATTTTTGTGTTTTTTTTTAGTTGTGATGATACTACATTACCTTTTCGTTAAATTTATTTTCAAGGAAAATAAAATTGCCTTATATTTTAGCATCCAGAATTTTCTTTAGAAAGAAAAGAGAAAAATGTTTAGAAAACAGTTTTGTTTGTTGTGTAAATATATGAGTTAAAGCTATCACTCCGAATAAAAATACGTTCAAAGAAATGTTAGTATTTCAACGTATTTTTCTCAGAAAATTCGTTTTCCCCATATCATCTAATGTAACCGGTTACAAATAACTGTTGAGAAGGGTTGTATTTTTTAGAGTACAATTTTTACCTTCCAACCTACATTATACATATGTAGGTATAGAAGGTAATGCAATCGACTTTTTTCACTATCGTTAAATCGACTTTTTAGGTCATTTTACAACGTTTCGCAAAGTTCCGCCAAGCTGTCTGTGTTTGTATTTGCGTGTGTGGAAGGATATGTGTTAGTATCCGTGATAACTTCAGAACAACGACACTGACGTACTTAACATTTCGTATTTAAGCCTATTTTCATATCTCCTGGAGCTGATTAGAATGTGGGAGAAATTCAGCAAACTTAACCACGGAATTCAGCCACGAACTTTTTTTTTTTATAAAATACTTAATTTTGTTAAAAATGAGCATAATATACGTATTTTGTGTTGAATATACAAGGTATCCCTAAAATGTGTGGACATCACTTAATCACAGATTCCTGGTTCGAAAATAAGACGATTTAACTAAACTTACATATATGCAATTACGTTATTTTATCCGTAACGACAGAAGGTTTAGGATCGATTTAGATAATATTCGGTATTGTACTCCGTACAGATGTAGGTTATCTTTTAAGATGATATTGGTTATTTATTATCAGTGGACCATTAATTTACGAAACACGGGTAACCCGGCATAAACTAGTCAAAAATTTTCTAATGTTAAGGCCAATAACTAAGAATTCTAAGAAATAAATAACGATAAGGCAATTTGTTATGATGTTTATTAGTAATAAGTATGTGCTTTATTAGATCTACAGTAAATGCTCAATGTGACACCATCTTCCTGGATGCAAAGGTTGATTCATCGCAAAAAATTAAAATGTACTCGTTGCATGTTTTGACGAAATTTCGATCCAAAAATCCACAAAAATGCATGAATCATTAATGCTTACGTTTTTTCCATAAAAAATAAATGGAAACACGATTTTCCCGCACCCCGTTTTTTTCAGTTTCCACTACCGCCAAGCGATATCTGTGTTACAGGGTTGGTATTACTCTCTGATTATACAGAAATGTAAGTTTACATTACATCGCTTATTTTAACAAAGTTTAATAAAATTTAAGAACAATAAAAATTGATTTCAGTTTTAAAAATCTAGTAAGTGGTCGCAGATTTATCAATTTATCACGTTATCATTAAAAAAACGTTATTTATTTATTTTCAACTTGTTTAACGTTATTTGTTACAAAAAATATTGTACCTAACTCTTTCGGAAAAAAATTCTACATTCGCACATGCCGCATTCCCTGCGGTCGTGCTGCAAACAAAGTGCTCATGTAGGAAAATTAACTTTCCGAACTAGTTATGTAGTAGTATATTACATAACGAGCTACGAAAGTGGTAGATATCACACAAGCGGGAATTTCTGCACGAGGGCGTCAGCCCGAGGATAGACACTTTCGTGCGAGCTTAATGTACACATAAGTCATACAATGAGAAAGTGAAACGCAATTGTGTGCGAAAGTATTATTTTCTGTACGGTTAATTGTGCGATATGAATCATTTTCGTACATGGTCGTAGGAAAATAACTATTTCGTGTTAAAGAACACTATTTGGGAAAAATGGTGTGAATATTTCTTTAATCGCAAGCTTTCAGGCATATACTCTGTCTTTCATCATGCATAACATGAAAGTAACAACAAAAACATCCTAATTTTACCAGGAGATAAAGGACGAGCTACTGTTTTAATGCATAAAACTGACTACGTAAACAAAGCTAATAGTTTACTAAACGATTCGGTTTGCACTAAATTATCATACAATCCTAATAACAAGTTCAAATTATTAACTACGAAACTGTCAAACTTACCAGCTGAAATAATTAAGAAACTAACACCACAAGATCCTATAATACCGAGATGTCTATAAATTCAACAACTTACGCATTATCTATATACCTAAATACTCTACTTCGACCTTTCATTGGTTCGAGCAATTCGTTTATAAAGAATTCACAACATTTTATTGAATTAATAGGCAAATTAACATTAACCCCACATGATTTGATAATTAGTTGCTTTCCTTGTTCACAAAAGTACCAACAAATGACACCTTACAACTATTAGAACGACATTTCAACCACACCGAGATCAAATTATTTAAATATTGTCTAACTACATCATTCTTCTTATTTAATGACGAGTATTATCAACAGTTAGATGGAGTAGCTATAGGATCTCCTACTTCTCCATCGATTACAAATTATTTTATGGAATACTTCGAGGAACAGGCTCTAAGCAATCTAGACCTTAAACATATCTATTATGTTCTATGCAATTTTTTGATATGAAGCGTAATTTAGCGCCAAAAAATTCCTAATGTGGAATTTAAGTGTTGGTCCAAATTTTTTCAATATCTGAATAATGATTAATTTTATAAGAAAATGTGTAGACACATTTTTTAAAGAAAATTTAATGTTGCTTAACTTTTCTTTATAAAGTTTCTTAATATAAAAGAAACTAAGCCTAAAAAATTAATTAAATAGAATTGAAAATGATTAAATTGTCTTGTTGGTATTTTATAGAAGCGGGTGGGTTTGGAATTTTTTGTTAAGTTAGCATCTATATGTCTATTAACGTCTGTCTGACATTGATTATTGTTACAACAGTTTACGCATTTTCAACCATATCTATTTAATTTTTACACTTATTTAGCTTTATATTAAGAAACTTTATAAAAAAAGTTATGTATAAAAATATGTCTAGACATTTACTTATATAATTAATCATTATTACTTAAATTCTACCTTAGCAATTTTTTTGCCGCTAAATTACGCATCACAACAGTGGAATGGGTGCAGCTTTAGCCAAGATGCGAACCAATTGTCGGTACAGACATATTTTGCCGTCCTGCCGATAAAGAAGGTCCCTAAATTGTCGGTAAAGAAGGTTCTTGTATTCTAGCCAATACGCGAACCAATTGTCGGTTTCTGTATTCTGTCGATAAAGAAGGTTCCTAAATTTAAGGTGCTGTATTCTGATTGGTTGGTCTTGTTTGTGTCGTCATTTAGTGGTGTATTTTCAAAATAATGAAAGTTTTCTATAATCGAGGTTGATTGTGTCGCCACCTAATGGTATGTTTTTAAAAGTAGATATATATATATATATATATATATATATATATATATATATATATATTCACTAATTCAGTTTGAATATTTTTGCACTCATCACAAGTAAAACTTTAATTGAAACATTAAAATAGATAGACCACACCCAAACAGGTTTAGCTTCCATTTTGACCTAATTACCTCTAGCTTCTGTGGCTACATTCACCCAACGATTTAACTCCTGTTTGATATATATATATATATATATATATATATATATATATATATATATATATATATATATATATATATGTATATATATATATATATATACCGTTTTAGATAAAAGAATTTTGTGAAAGTGAACTGCTGGAAGCACCTTAAATATATAAATTTAATTAAGAGGTAATAATTGTCAATTATTTGATTACAAAATTAATATTATCAGTCCATTTATTTTCGTTGTAGAAATTCACCAAGAACCTCCTAGGTGTATTTGAAATTTAGAAACGCAAGTGTAACCAGGTGATAATGAAAAAAAAATCTGACCTTTATTGTTGAAACTTTTACTTATTTGATCTTGCAAATTTCGGATACTATTCTAATGATCTAGCAGCCCTCACGTATATGATCGTGGATGTCAGCAAGGCTCTTATGCTTTCCAGCGATAATCATGGACTTTGGATGTAACGTAACAGTAAAATGTGAGCAGAAAATTTAAGAAGGAATGACGTTAGAAATGTAGGTAGTACGGAGATGCTAAAAGAAGGTTAATATAAGTATGATGTTTAATTAATTATGACCGTTCATACCTCTTACAGGTGACAAACGAGCTGGTAGTGAACATTCAACGTAATTTCGATTGAAGTGTCTTTATATGTGCAGAATTAGTATTGAATGCTTTTATATTCGAAAACCTGAAAACAATTTTAATCACCATGAGGTTATCAAAACATATGCCACTTACCGAAGATGTGGACGAATGAATAATTTCAATTATATGCGCCTTTTAAAAGCGTTAGTAATACTTTTACTGAACCAAGTATTACTTTAAGTGAGAATTTTCCAAAAAAATGATGCTTCAGCATCCAGAACCAGAAAGGAAAAATTCTCTAGAAACTCAACATCCACCATCAAAGGCGTTTTTAAAAGCAAGAAAGAAAAATTGGGAAACACCTTAAAATCAATTTTACAAACTTAAGAAAATTTGCATTTAATCAAAAGTTAAAATGTGTAGAAAATATGTATTTGTTATATGTATACAGTGTGTCCGAGATTCAGCATGCATGTATTGCTATATTCGTTAATATTGAAGATAGAATGTCGGTTAAATGGGGAAAGTTTTAGAGAATTTTATGGCTATCATCATGGTAAAGTCAGATTTGAAGTAACTTTTTTTGTTTTTGAAATAATTGAAGAAAACAAAAATTGTGCATTTTCTACTACCCCCTGTAGCTCTTTTATTTGAAGTCTGACAACATTTTGATTTGTACATTATTATGACACTTTTAAAAGACAATTTAAAAAAAAGTACCAAAATTTATCTACAGTCATTTGTTTTTGAAATACATACACTAACTATTGTTTTTCATATGGACGCCATCTTGGATTTTACATTATCTAATAGTATTTTTTATCACCTTTTCAGCGATGTATCACATGATACGAGAACTATCAAAAATTTAAACCCTTGCTAATTTATCTGTTTTTACTTACAAAATTTAATACATTTCTAACTTTTGTTTTTGGACGCTATTTGGATTTTTACGTTATCGAATAGTGGATTTTAACACCTCTTCTACAATGTATTTCATGATATGAAAATGTAGAAAATGTGTGGAGTGTAGAGGGGGACATATCGAGCATGTTTTATGATAGTTACTATTATCGGTTTTGTTTTTATTTTAGTTATTAGAAATTACAATAATTAGGAATCTAATTGTATAAATTTTTCATTTATTAATCCATGCCTTCTCAAGGCCTACTATTTCAATTTTATATTTTTTAAATTTTTGATAGTTGGAAGTAAATTCTCGTATCATGTGATACATTGCTGAAAAGGTGATAAAAAATACTATTCGATAATGTAAAAATCCAAGATGGCGTCCATATGGAAAACAATAGTTAGTGTATGTATTTCAAAAACAAATGACTGTAGATAAATTTTGGTACTTTTTTTTAAATTGTCTTTTAAAAGTGTCATAATAATGTACAAATCAAAATGTTGTCAGACTTCAAATAAAAGAGCTACAGGGGGTAGTAGAAAATGCACAATTTTTGTTTTCTTCAATTATTTCAAAAACAAAAAAAGTTACTTCAAATCTGACTTTACCATGATGATAGCCATAAAATTCTCTAAAACTTTCCCCATTTAACCGACATTCTATCTTCAATATTAACGAATATAGCAATACATGCATGCTGAATCTCGGACACACTGTATGTATTATTTGACCCTAATAGATCCTAGATTTCTTTTAAACTGCTTTATATTAAATGATCCAAAATTTTAGAGATGTCGCTGAAGGTATTAAATTTGACTTATTTTAACTAAATAAGAGATGTGTACGAAAGTTACATACGTTAATTTAAATGCAATTAGAGATGCGTAAAAATTTTCGAAATAGTGAATTGGAAGCATTCAACCGAAGAATAAATTGCTGTTTTCAGTAAGTAAATTTGACAAAATGACGAACGTTATCAAAAAGAATCGTTTTCCAATTAAACACGTAACAGATTCCCCCCTCCCCCAGCAAGATGGAGACCTCATTAGAGGAACTGTGTAAAACATAAAACGAAGACAGAAGTTTGAGTTTAGTACACTCAGAACCCACACAAAAGCCCTAAAATCCATGAACTCCCAACCCCAAGTATTCACCCAACCCCCTATATATATATATATATATATATATATATATATATATATATATATAAACAGTAAAAACCAAAACCCCTGCGAGGAAGAAAGCAACCCTAAGACATTGCCCAACCCAAAGCAAACCAAGAAGCCCAACCCAAATTAAGAAGAAATGAGAAGACAGGGGAAGAAGGTTAAAAGTGGACAACGTGACGTATATACCACCAGACATAGCTACCAAGTACACTTCACACACGCCACGATAGAACAAACTGAGTCCAAACTCCCCCCACGTGAGTCCCTCGGCATTCGGCCGGTACTGAGGAAAATGAGAAAAAAAAACACAAATAAAAGGAGAGCGTATCATGAAGCGATGCTTAAAAAAAAATAAAAACAGGAGAAACAGAAAAGGTTTATTACTACGGTTAGGGAAGCAAAGCGGCCAAGGATGAGGTGAATTGGGTAGGTAGGTCGTCTTCGCCCCAGTCATTCCAATAGACAAGTAACGCGTGGTATACACGGAACCTAAAGAAACCTAAACGAATAGCAGAAGAGGAAGAAGGAAAGGAAACCTAACCCACAGGAAAAGTAACTCCCCCTCAGCTGAACTTAAGGGCCGGCGGCCTAAAAACCAAAACCCCGAAAAACACCCATCCCAACCCGCAAGAAAAGAAAGCCCATAATTTTGACCCCTTGTCAAAAACGTGAGAAAAGGGAATCCCTTAAAGACCCCAACTCAACCCTATGCCACCATGAACTAGCACAGATGAAATGACAGGTACTATTAAGAGATAGTCTAAGGGAAAGACGAAATCACATTGGCGGCGAAAATTTTCCCCATTGACTCTGATTCCTGGGATCCCATGGTCGCCGAAACTAACACAGGGAAGGAGAACCCATCCCTTCCTCTTAGGTCCGTTCATACAATCATCCATCCAGTAAAGTAAAGTAGGAAGTTAGAGTAGATTTTGATCAAAGACAGAAGACAGGAAAGTGAAATGAAAAGGGCAAGTCTCCAAAGATCACCCTGAGAAAATTAGAAGGGAAGACCCCTGAAGAAATGCAGACAGGAGGAGAGAAGGGACCGGATGTAATGGTCACGGAGGACGCGGAAGGAAGAGGTCTCCGTAAATTTGGGTTACCATACTTGCCCAATCAACCACCCAAAACGAAGAGACACCAAAAGAAAAAGAAAAAGAAGAGATGTCGTCGCAAAAACCAAATGAGAAGGAACGATTTAACCAGGAAGTTTGCGTCTTTTGCATCTCTTAGGATAGCGAAGGGATAGATCGGCAACAGGAAAGGGACGGGATGACGCCAAGTGCACAGAGGACACGGACTCGGAGGACACATCAGTAGGTATATGTGGCTTCAAGTCTTTTATGTGGTAAACCCCTAAGGATTTCCCAGCACGATGTGTTAGTTCATAAGTCCAGGAAGATAATATTTTTTTGATCAGGAAAGGAGCCAGTTTTGCGTTGAAATGATGAGCAGCATCCGACAGCACGTAATTGCGTTTCCACACCCTATCACCTTAGGGGTTTTAAACTTGACGGGTCTACGTCGTAAGTTATAGCGCAGATGTTGATTATCATAGGCTTTAACCAGACGTTTATTGATATCTGAGTTAATACCGTGAAACTGACGAACTAGTTTATTTTCAGAAGTTTTATTACGATCCTGGTCTAATAATGTGGAATCAGGAGAAGGTGGTGGACCTAATAGGTCACCGAATAAGTTATGTTCCCGCCCAAATAATGCGTAGTAAGGAGAACAGCCAATCACTTCGTGCTTTACAGAACGGATAGCACAACCAATTTTAGTTAAGTTTACGTCCCATTTACGTTGATTTTGAGTGATATAGGAAGATATTAGGGTTTTCAGGACTCTATTGATTCTCTGCGCATGATTCGCTCTAGGATGGTATTTGGCGTTAAAAAGAATAGTGGTTCGATGATCGGAGCATAATTTTGTAAATTCTTTACTGCGAAACTGTACACCATTATCGCTAATAATGTACTGTGGACCAAACATAAGAAAAATATTGTCTTCCACGACTTGACGCACAGCAGAAGCAGTAGCATGGCGTAAGGGAAAGAAACAAGCAAATTAGGTGAAGCAGACAGCTATAACTAACAAAATCATGTCCTTTGGAGGATCTAGGAAGAGGACCGACGATATCCAAACATAAGATTTGCCAAGGTTTAGTAGGTTTGGCTCTTGGTGCTAGAAATCCAGGTGGAGCAGACTGTTCGACGTTATGTGCAGAACAGACAGCACACTGCCGAATATAGCGAGTGACATCTGCACGAAGTGCAGGCCAGTAGTAATGTATAGCAATTTTAGCAACAGTTTTAGTAACTCCAAAGTGACCAGAAGTTGGAAGATCGTGGTTTTCAGAGATAATGCGTTTGCGTTGTTCTTTAGGAACGACTATTTTCCAATTAGCCGAAGAAGAATCTGAAGAAGAAAATTTGGAACGTTTATAAAGTAAACCGTCCTTTACAAACCGAGAAGGATATTTTCTAGGGAATTTAAAGATACGAGAAATTGTTTTCAGATACCATTTATCTTGGACAGGTAAAGTAACTAGAGAAGTTGAAGAGGATTAATAGAGTCAATTTTCGGAACAGATCTCGACAGAGCATCAGGTACAAGGTGTTCCTTGCCGCTACGGTGAATAATAGAAAAATCGTGTTGCTGCAGGCGAATCGCCCATTGACAGAGACGTCCAGTAGGATTTTGCAAGTTATTTAGCCATATTAATGAATGATGGTCCGTAATGACAGTAAAGTGGGAGCCCTCAATGTAGGGGCAAAATTTCTCGATAGCCCATATAACAGCCAGACACTTTTTCTGTAGTGGAATAGTGACGTTCAGCCTTAATCAATGAGCGACTAATATAGCTAATTACCTTTTCGCCAGTCGGAAATTGTTGGCAGAGTACAGCACCGATACCGAAGTCAGATGCATCCGTTTGAATGACAATGGTTGTGAGAAATCAGGAGAAGAAAGAATAGGAGCTGACGCTAAACATTCTTTTAAGGAAGTGAATGCTGTTTCGCATTCAGAAGACCAGACGAATGGAGTATTCTTTTTAGTAAGAGAAGTTAGAGGTTTGATGACAGAAGAAAAATTAGGTATGAAGCGACGATACCATCCCGCCATACCGACTAAGCGCCGTATGTCAGAAACATTTGTCGGAACATGTGTAGAGCAAACTGCAGATACTTTATCTCGATTTACTAAGAGTCCATCTTTATTGACGACATATCCCAGGTATTTTAGTTCAGGACGGCAGTAATGATACTTATCCTGTCTCAAAGTGAGACCTGCAGAAGACAGATTTTGAAAGATTTTATAGAACTTCCAAATGTTTTACCATAATGGGTGTAGCCAAAACCATATCGTCAAGATAAGCAAAGCAGTACGGTTCTAAGTCTCCCCCAAAACTCGATCAATTAATCGTTGAAAAGTAGCCGGTGAATTGTGTAGGCCAAAAGGCATTCTAGTAAACTGAAAAAGTCCACGTCCAGGAACGGTAAAAGCAGTCATAGGTTTAGATTCGTCCGACATAGGAATCTGGCAGTAAGCAGAGCGAATGTCCAAGCTAGATAGGTAACGTGCATCACGTAAACGCGAAAAAATGTAGGGTAAGGGATAAGCATCCTTTTCTGCTACAGCATTAACTTTGTGAAAGTCGACGCAAAACCGATAGGAGTAATCTTTCTTTTTAACTAAAACAATCGGACTAGACCAAAGACTAATCGAAGGTTCAGCGACGCCTAATTCCAGCATAGAGTCTAACTTAGCATTAGCTACCTGTTGCAAAGCAGGAGAAAGTGGGTAATAGCGCTGTTTAATTGGTTCAGCATTAGTTCAGATTTCATGTTGAAGTGTTGAGTACATCATAAAGTGTCAGAATTTTGAAATGATTTATCTAGTAAGGTTTTCAGAGCAGACTATTGAGACAAAGGAAGATCAGAGAAGAAGAAATAGTTGCTAAGCTAGTATCGTTACCAAAAGTCCACTGTCCATGTCGAAAATATCATTTCAAATTGCCAGAATGCCAGGAGCTCATGTGACGGTTGATGAGACTGGCGTGCCTTTTAGAGGGCAAGTTGGTTTTATGGTGAATATGTCCTTCCAAATATGGACTGAAAGTGATAGACTTTGCAGATGCTCACAATGCGTACATTCATTATGGCAAAGGATGTGATAGTGCTACAATTTCTGAGAGAGATAAAATTAGTCATTCCTACACTTACTAAAAGCCTGTACGGTACGAAAAGAAATATAACTTGTGATAACTATTTTGTTTCATTGGTTCAAGAGTTCTTGAAGAACAAGTTGACATTGGTAGGAACAATGAAGGGAAACAAGCCTCAAATTCCACCAGAATTTCAACCCAACAAGGCTAGAGAAGTTGGTTTCTGCCTTTATGGTTTCACAAAAGATTTTATTCTGATTTATTATGTACCAAAAAAAAACGAATCTGTAATCCACCTGTCTTCAATGGACCATACCAAGTTTACAGACATTTTCAATGGCAAGCCGGAAGTAATATCCCTTTACAACGCCACAAAAAGTAGAATTGATACCTTGGACCAGAAGTACAGTATGTATTGTGTTAATCGTAAAACCATTAGCCATTTTTTTATCATATAGTGGCATGGCAAGTTCAAACACTCATACACTCTATGAAGACACGCAAACACTGACGAGATTTGATTTCTTGAAGAGCGTAGTTTTGTCATTGGTTCTAGAGTTTGTGAAATCATCCACGACAGAAATGCAAGTAGCGAGACGTGCGAGGCGATCGTCAAATCAGCCTGACGGAAGTCATGAAAGGAATCTTCAGTTCCAATTGACGGAGCGGAGAAAAGAAAGACATGTAGACTCTATCCATACCAAAAAAAAAGAAAAGGAAAACTGCATACAAATGCATAAAATGTGAAGAACCAACATGCTTAGACTGCTCAAATAAAGTATGACTAGTGCGCAATAAAATGAAATTAAAAAGCAAAACATTCTCTGTTTGCGATAACTTTTCAGTTTCCTGTCTTTTATATTTTTCTATTTGCTGTAAGCACTATATTTGGTAGCCTTCAATCCAAAGACACAATTGTTCGTAAAAAAAATATGTTTAAAATGTAAAAACAAATTATTTATGTGAAAATTAGGTGCATACGTAAACTGAGTAAGAACAATACCTTCAACACTGTGTTTATGTATATCGCGGTCTGTAACTCCTGAAAGTGACAAAAATATTATGTTCTTGTTTAAGGGTTATCGAAATACATAAGTCAGAAGATGAATGCGAAATGACAAATGTCACTGTCAAGGTATTAAAATTTATTAATTCGGTTATATGAGGTCTGCCATACAAACCTGCTGCAGTGATGTTTTTTCTGGACATGTCCGGAAAACGATAATTTTCTCGATTAATATGACTATCGGAAAAAAGATTTAAAGGATAGACGCAAACAAATGTTGTAACCCATTTTTCACTTTTATTCGCGTTTTAGACTTTCAAAAACGCAAAAAAATGGGCGTTCATTTACCGATAGCTCGAATTTTTTACAGTATATGCGAGGGCGTATTTTTATGTTATCTACCTAGCCATGAAACAAAAAAGTGACTATGTCAAAAGAATTATTACAAATTGCTGTCATTGTTAGAAGTACACGTGCTAAGTTGTGTTTAGTTTGTGCCGTTTACAGAGATAAAAATGAGTGAAACTAAGATTGAACATCGCAGCGTAATAAAGTTCCTGACAAAAGAAGGCAATGGTCCAAAAGCAATTCATGAAAGAATGGTTGCTGTGTATGGGGAAAACGCACCATCTTATTTTCAAGTAAAATATTGGTCTAAACTCTTTCGATGGGGTCGAGAATCAATCAATGATGACCCAAAGTCCGGACGATCCGTTGAAACTCGAAATGAAGACATTGTGCAAAAAGTCGAAAATTTGGTACTGAAACATCGGCGTGTAAAGATCTCTGTCATTGCCCATGAAGTCGGTATATCCGAAACAAGTGTCCTCATTTGGGTATGAAGGAGCTGTCTGCCCGGTGGATACCCAAATTAGTTACACCTGAACAAAAACTGTACAGAAAAGAAGTTTCTCAAGAAAATTTGGCCGAGTCGGAGAGGGACAAAAATGTTTTTTCTCGAATTATCACCGGGGATGGGACTTGGGTACATCACTGGGACCCTCCTACTAAACAAGAATCCATGTAGTGGATTCGTGCTGCAAGATAATTGTCGGGTTCAGAAGGCAATCAAAGTTCAGCAGATAATCAGTGACTGTAGGTTTATAGAGTTGAGGCATCCACCTTATAGCCTCGGCCTAGCTCCGTAAGACTTCTTCTTATTCAAAAATTTAAAAACGCATCTTAGGGGAAAGCGTTTTGCTTCTGATGAAGAACACAAAGAAGCTGTTGAATAGTTTGCAGGGTTGCTCAAGGAATTTTGTTCTGAGGGTGTGGGGCAATTGAAAAAAGATGAAATAAGTGTATTAGTGTTAAGGAAGTTATGTAGAAAAACAATTTTTTTTGTTCTCTTATGTGTTTTTGTTCATGGCTAGGTCGTAGCTCGGCCAGATGAACCATATGGTAAAAATCCCAATTTTCTTAATTTTTTTAGTTAATTTTTGAACAAATAGACAATTGAATTGAAATTCGACAGAAGCTGCCCTCATTTCTTTTTTTTTTATTTTTTGCATTTATTTTCCAAACAGCATACCATTGTTTGAGATTGCTCCGATAACCCCTTAAGAGGGATCCACTATAAACCATTTCTCATTGTGTTGGATTTGTTTTATTTATTTCCGAACAAGTGGATTAATTGAGATGAAATTTGGTCAGGTGTAGCAATTTGGGATAAAAACTCGTCCCATTAGTTTCTGAGGTGCTTCTATCACCACTTAAAGGTGATGGCAAACCAATCCATTTTTCTCGTTTTTTACATTTATTCTTAATTCATATCATACTTTCATTCTTTTCCTCGCTTATTAATGTTATTTGAAGTTTTACCTAATTTATATAAAGTTCACATTTATCGTTATAAGTATTGATCTCATCCCTTTATTGGCGCGCGCAGAATAAATAATATGCTTCATTATAGCCATGTAGAACATGGTTGGAGGCCAATTATAGATACCTTCTTAATTAATTAACCAATTAAGCAATAAAAAACCGAATTTACTGTTTTTAAGCAAAATTTAAATTTTTATGGAAATTAACAACGTCTTAGTGGTGGTAAAATTAGTTTTTAGAATTATATCAATAATTGGTGAGATAGAATCTACATAAATCAATGATAACTGGATACAACTGTGATGATGATTATCTACTAACTTAAGGCCACACATAAACTGTTAAGATTAATAAAGTTGTAATGCTCAATCATTGTATTCATGGCAGTTTCTGACAAGAGTGAAGTAAGTGTATTTCAAGAGTAAAATAAATTAAGAAAAAAAATTATTTATAAAAATAATTAATGTGTAGCTAGGTGTTTGGTAAACTTGTCGTGTAGTTCAAAAATGTGTCAAGATAAAGTAGTAAATTTACTCAATGGGATTTTGTCATATGATCCTTTTTAATTTTAGAAACGAGTTAGGATAATTTGTAAACAACAACTTTTCGTTTTCTTTTTATTTTTATTAAAATAGTAAAAAAAACCATTAAATACTTAAATTAAACAGTCTTTGAAATTAGTATATTTTTTTAATGTGATGAAAAATATGTGGTGTCTTCCTAATAGAGGGTTTCTATATTTATGTGGCATTAACCTGTGATTTGTTGGAATTCTCAACATTTTTTTAAGTTTTTTTCTTAGTTAGTGTCTTCCTGTACTGCTGCGTGTGATGTCTAAATATCAAAATATCGGATAGCATTGTGACAGTTATCGTTACGTACTGCATTTAAGATTTTTCAACCCACGACGAATGATGTAATTTTTTTAAGACGTTGAAATTTGAATCGCACTAACTCAATATGTTCATAATTTTCAATACAATAAGCCTTAATTTTAGGTAAATTACCAAAACCGGACTTCATTATTTCCCACCCTATTTTATGATCTCTATACCTATACACAAGACGACAAACACCGATTTTTGTGTTTTCTTTACAAAGCAACGTTTTACATATAGGACAAGCATGTGATTGTTGTAAGAAGAAACGGAAACAGTTGTCAGTGAAGGACCGACGGTCTTCTCGACATGTCAATCATTTATGTCAAAAGAAAATACAAAGATTTCCGAACTATAACTGCTGGATGCTTTTGACCTGCACTTTATATAACTAACAGTCTCGCACCAAACATGTGTGAATGCAAACAAAATTTTTTGATTAAATACTTTCAAAAAGCATGTACGAAATAAGGCTTAATCTTTTTTAAATCTGTTACAGATTTTTAAGAGTAAATTGATTCATTTAGAACAGCTGTCGGCGGTTCAAAACGACTTAATTTATAACACGGAGGATCGGTCGCATGGGGCCTCGTTATAAACACCCCGAACTTGGAGGGTGCTTTTTTATCTGATTTAGAAATTGTCAACGCCATAAATTTAGAATGACGTACATAAGGAAGTACTAAAAACTACTATTAATAACATTATATAAATTGACCGAATAAAGATTAACGCAGAAAGCGTGACGTCAAATGTCCTATTGTTATATTAATACTAGTGTCGATTTTAACCAAGGGTTGATAGATAAAATTATTTTAACCCAACGTAATAATGAATTTTCCGTATTCACAACATACGTCTTTGCAAAAATTAAGAAAATATATATCTTATTAATTAATCATATATAATCGAACATAGTTCAATTGCTTAGATTTATTACATTACCGTGTATTTAGGTTTGGTGTATTAGGTATCGTAGATAGAATAATCTCAGATCTCATTATGCTCAATACGCAAACTAATAAATATGTTTAGTTCTCATTTAGTCGTGCTCATCATAGGTTACTATGATATGTAATATAATCTTTTCAAACCTTTGAAAAATAAAGATGACAAAAATTTCCCAAAAATCGAGAAACAAGAATTCTGAGCAATGCCATTAGACATTTTTACTGTGCTTTAAACTAACACTACCATTAGTTTATTATTTTAAACTATATTATGACGATTTAAACAAGTGTATCACTAGGCGCTAGTTATGCGCCATTTAAATTAAATTTTACTCACTAATCATTTTTACTTTCACATCCTACGGATGGAAAATACTGTATCGCTAGAAAAATTTTCAAAAATTTTTATTTGCTCAATCGAAAACGTCAAAAAACAAAATTTGTGTGCGTGTGTACTCCATAACATTCGAAGCACTTAACAACTTGAAATTTGGCATACGTATAGATATCAATTACCCAAAGCAACTGATTTTGGGATCAGTGGGGTATGGGAAAGGGGTAAAATTTGGGGGTAAGTGTTCCCTTTGGGAAAGGGGTAAAATTTGGGGGTAAGTGTTCCCTTTGGCAAATTTGTATTTTTTTCCCTTTTAATAACGGTTTACAAGATATTAGCAAAAAACCGTCACTTTAAAAAACCGTTTTTTCCTAAATATCTCCGGAACTACTTAACATATTTAAAAAGTGATAATACCATTAGATAGGAAATACAATTTCTCACAAAAATGTTTTTACGATTTTTTCGAAAATTTTGTCATTTTACGAAATATTTTCAAAAAAACTCGATTTTGGAACCCGACTACACGATTTTTTTAAAATTTTGTTATTACATAGAAAATCAAATTTCTGATCGAAAAGCATTCTTGTTGTAAAGTGAATCGTTTTCGAACTATTTACAAAAAAAACGATTTTTTGATCTGGAAGTATTGATACAATTTGCAGCGGTTTCTTATGCAGTAATTAGATGCTATTTTGCGGCGTTAAAATAAAATATTACCCCGTTATAGATAACAAATGATAATAAAGTCAAATTGACACGGCTAATGGCACAGCGGTAAACTTATGCATAAATAATTTTTTTCGTATGCAGCTGTTAAATGCCAATTATGCGCCGTTCTGTGCCGGTAAAATAAATTTTGCAAAAATTACATCGACAAAGCTAACCTCATAGCATAGAATAGTTTAAATAGAATAGAATAGAATAGAATACATTAATCTTTTTTTGTGCGATAATTAGGCAGCTAAAATGCTACGTGTGCGCCGTTAAAGATACATTTTGCGTCGCTGTAGGAAACATTGCATAAATCAATTTTTCAGTAACTAGGGGACAATTATACGCTGTTTTGGACTGCTAAAATAAACTTTTGTGTCCATAGGAAATAAGTTATCACATCGACACGGCTAACTTCACAGCAATGCGCCGTGTTGCGCTAACTTCATAGCCTATAATGCTCCGTCTTGTGCCGTTAAAGATAAATTTTGCGCCCCAATAGGAAATAAATTATTGTAAAAATTACATCAACAGGGATCTCACAGTCGTGAACTTTTGCATAAATCATTTTTTTCTTATACAGTAACTAGGTGCCCAATATACATTGTTTGTACCGTTAAAGCTAGATTTTGTGCCATTTTAGGAAACTGGTTATTGTAAAAATTACATCGACATGGCTAACCTTACACAGCTGTTACCTTTCTGGATAAATTAACTCTTTCTTACGCAGTACTTACGCGCCAAAAATAAAATTTTGAGCTACTATAAGAAATAAGTTATTACAAAGATTTCATCGATAACGTTAACTTCGCAGTCGTTATTGTAAACATTACATCGACTCGGCTAACTACCATGTAAATCACTTTTTTTGCTATGCACTAATGGATTTATGTGAATGGTGTTTATTTGTTTAATGTATATTTTTCTTATTTTTATTGTATTATTATTGACTCGACTTCATCCATTATAAATATATTTATATTTAATTATATTTAACACATGGTTATGGTGTATTCTCCTAATATTAACTTAATTGAATTCTGCACGATTCTTATTAATTTTAAGCCTAAGTGAACTTCAACTCGTGTGTTCTTCTTTAAATGTACTTATCGCTATCAATTACATAAGAACTATTCTAATAATAAAATCCTATTTAACTGTAAAGCTTCGTACGTACGGTTTGAATACAGTAAGTAAACAGCAATTAGGCACTGCTTGACGCTCATAATTAGCGTCTAATTAACGGCCAAGAAAAGTTTAATTTTCTACATAAATTCACGACTGTAAAGTGAGCCCTGCGATGTAATTTTTACAATTACTTGTTTTCTATAAGGATACAAAATTTCACTTTAACGACACATAAGAGTGCGTACTTATCGCGCAAAAGACATGTTTACTCATAAGACTATAAAGTTAACCTTGTCGACGTAATCTTTGCAATAACTTATTTCCTAGGGGGTGCGCCAACTATTGTTTTAGCAGCGCATAATTGGCGACTAATTACTAAATATGAACAAATTGATTTATGTAGAAGTTCATGTCTGTGAATTTGACTGTTTCGATCTAATTTTTTCAATAACTTATTTTCTATGAGGGCGCAACATTTTATATTACCGACGCCAAACAATACTAGATAAAAAAAATGATTTATACAGAAGTTGATATAATCTTTACACCTTTTTCCATAAATGGGCGTAAAATTTAACTTTAACGGCTCTAAACGGAGCATAATAGGTGTCTAATTATGGTTGAAAAAGAGATTAATTTATTCATAAGGCTATGACGTTAGCCTTGTTGATGTATTTTTTGCAATAAATTATTTCCCATGGAGGCGAAACATTTTATGTTATCGGCACAAAACAGTGCATACTTGGCTTCTAGTTACCGCATAAAAATTTGATCCAAAAGTTCGTGGCTGCGTGAAGTTAGCCGTAATAATAGAATTTTTGCTACAAGTTATTTCCTATTGGGACGCAAAATTTAATTATAACGGCGCATAATTATCGCTTAATTATAGATACACGTTTTTAACTCACATTATTAAAAAAAAAACCGTTATCTTCACAATCTGTCGGTTTCGCATAAATCCAAGCGATTTCGACTAACAAACATGTTTAAAGTTTGCTAAAACATTGTTACTTTATTATATATATATATATATATACAGGGTGTTTCATTAAGGCTGTATTTTACAAAACGGCCGTCAATTTGTACATTTATAGCTTTTCACTTGTTTTTTAACAGTTGTTCATGATTTTTTACCATTCTATTAAAAAGTTTCTTAAACAAAAATCAATCATTACTATGATATCGTTGTTATGGCCCGTTGGCCTCTAAACACGCTCCAAATTTTGCAATTTGCTTAGTTTGGACTAGTCCTAAGCCTAGATAGAGTGTGAAGGGAGGCACAGACTATGATAAATGCAGATTCCTCATTACTAATCCAACCTATACACCTTAAGAAACCATAGCAACAATCAATTATTAAATTAAACGGTTAAAAAGTCTTCTTTTCGCCATAACTCTGGAACAAATAAAGATATCAAATTGCGTTATTTACGTTTTTGTTACAAATTTAAGCTACTTTCCGCTTATGATGTCATAATTATACCGTATGATTTAATTTTTCTGAATAAAATCAAAAATACTGGTATTATTACAAATTGCGCCCTCTAACAATTTTATTATGAGCTATCGCGTACCAATGGATGCGACAGTTAAAAGTACTTACCTTTTTCTTCTAAACAAGCCTAGGTTTATTACAATCGGATAAGTCGTTTAAAAATAACAGCGATTTAAATGATTACACATTCAATAGCTTCCCCCACTCTTATTAAGGTCGGTACGCCAATGAGCCTTAGACCAAAATGATGCAGAATTGTCTAAGCTTTCTAACGATGTTACCAAAGATATGCCTTAATGTGGGAATTTTCGGAGAAATTTATAATTTTATTTTTTAATTTTCAATTGTGCCCCCTTGCGATGAATTACGGAACTTAAAAATAATTTCCAGGATTTTCTCGTGGCGACCTTTATAATGAATTTTTTTTCTCCACTTTTTATGTCCACTAGTTTCTGAAATATGGCCGGTGGCCAGCCTTAATGAAACACCCTGTATATATAATATAAAATTTTGGTCGACGATTGAGCTGAGTAATATGCATATTTTAAGCAAACAAACAAATGACAATCACTTCCGGTTTCACCGGAAACGATTAAAATGTATTTATTTTGAATGGCAACCCTAGTAAATTTTTGGATATTTGAATTCTACGAGAAATTGTAAACATTTTTTATGTAGCGTGCCCTATACTTAAACTTAACAGATTTTGACTTATGGAGTTCGAAAGTTTAGCCTATTTTGACATTTATTTGAAACGAAGTGCGCTACGACCAAAATAAATGGTGCAATTTATACTTCAATCAAGGCACTGTAGGATGGCAGAATAAAAAAAACTGAAGTTAACAATTTTCAAAAATCGATATTTTCGATATCACGATTTTAAAATTTTCATCAATTTTTGTGTGAAAACGGTGTAACCTACAATCATAAAACTTTCACTACCCAATCCTACTTTTTTATCCTCTATCCATTTATATCCACGTTTTTTATTTTCAAACAACAGTTATTATTTTTGTGTTATACCTATTGAGTCTATTAAATTAATAAAATACTTAAGCCTCTGAGTATTATTAGAATAATCAAATCATATTACCACTGCCACTGGCCACTGGTTGCTATGGTTTTAAACACAATTGAATATTGACAAGAAACTTATTTATTACCTGTGAATTTGAGCAGATTGTTCAAAGTTTACCCTATTTTGATTCACTTCCACGGTCAATCCAACGATTGTGAAAATATTGATTCTGATATTGCCGCACTGGCAGAGAATAATGTGGTGGCGCCCCATCCTGCATAAACCACACGTTTTGCCTTACGGCGAGTGGAATATCTTCTAGTAGCTCATTTAAATGTTCTTCGAGAGTTTAAATAAATAGGTCCATTTAGATTAGACGAGAGTTCAAAAGGACCAATGAAAAAACCAGATATCACACCAAACCAAATGTTCACCTTAAACTCATACTGAAAATATCTTTCTCTTATAGCATTTGGATCCTCAGAATCCCACAAATGATTTTTTTTCCAATTAAAAACTCCTCGTCCAGTGAATGTTGCCTTATCAGTGAAGAGAATATTATCAAGAAGGTTTTGCTTTCCTCTTAGTTTATCTTGTAAAAATTGGGCAAATCGTAAGCTGCTGGTCAATCTTGAGGTAATAAATTTTGGATAGTAATAATAGTGATATGCATGGAGATTTTCGTTCTTTAAAATTCTACAGATAGATGATTGGCTTATCCCTGTTGCCGCACTTAACCGACGAGTGCTCACATCTGGATTTTCCAAAACACGAGTTGAAACCTCTTCTTCTTCATCGACATTGATTGTTTTTGTCACGCCACTATGACTATTAGGACGAAAAGATCCTGTTTCGTCAAGGTGGTTGTAAATATTTATGAACAGTTTGTGGTTCGGTTGCCTTCGGTTTGGGTAAAATTGTAACTATTTTCGGGCCGATGCTAATCCATTATAATTTGACTGAGCAAAGCAACAAATCATATCAGGCATTTCACCGTTAGAAAAATTGTTATGCTGTGACATTTTTTGATTAGCTACCATTTTCACTCAAAATACCTAATTAATAATAAAATAACTTATTATAGAACTCCAAGAAGAAAGGCAATCAATAGATATAGAAAGTAAACTCGCATCAACAGTGTCAAGAAATTTTCATTTTGTAAGTGGGTCAAAAGTATTCACAAGGATAGCAAAACCAATCGAATACAAAAAAATAAATATTGTTATTGAGTTATGTACCATATATTAATCAAGTAGTCTAACGAAAAGATATCTTCCAAATTTACAACTTCTGCCTAAATCTTCAGCGTTTTTCTGAGATTTTAGAGATCGCTTCCTAAGACTTTCCGAGGTGTTAAGTGATTCTATTTTGACGCACTGGGTATATATATAGTGTCGTGTTGTGCATTTTTGATAGAGTATAAACGTGAGTTTGCACGCCAGACTTTTTTTTGTACATAATGTAAATTTGGTGAAAATGCTACGCCAGCGGAATGTTTAGTAAAGCGTATGTAAAAGCATACTTAAGGTTGTATAAAGGATTTTGAGTTGGAAGTATTAAATTTGAATGAGAAATAACATTTTAGTAAAATCCCTGCCGACACGGTAATGATTACCACTGTGTTGGCTCCCGTATTATCAGGAATGTATGTATTTTTATTCGAATAAATGTGTTAGGATTTCACAATATCAAACTATGTATGAATCATGAACAGATAGCCTTGAAATGTACTGAATTTTGCGGAAGGAGACTTCGCGCACATATGGACTTTCATTAAAAGTTGGATTCAGTTCCGGATGTTGTGTGGAGAGAATATGAATATTGAATTTAAATATTTCTGAGGGTTACTACGATTTTCGTAAAAATTTTAAGATGGCGTACATGGATATCCCAAATTTTCCGTTGGTTCTCTTCTCGCCCTTTTTCATGGCTTGAATGCCGACAAAGGTACGTGATATTTAAACCCTTCTGATGAAGTTTGGCAAAATGGACATTAGCACCTATACAAGAGGAAAGATGACAAGGTAGAGAGGACTTAGTTAGAGATCCCTTAGAGAGAGCGGTCGCACACGTGAATTTATATTTTTGAAGGCGTAACTACCTATTCTAATTTGTTTTGTAAAGTCAGTTAAGGATTAAGTTGTGTTTTCCGCTAAAACCCATTGTTGGGGATGAAATATGTAAAACGTTTATAAATAAAGTAATTACATTGGTTAAACAGATTTATAATAATCAGCAATCGTTATTTTACGAAAAGTACTGTGTATAAAACCCGCGCGACAGAAAAGAAACTTTTAAAGTGACCCTCTATATAACTAAAGAAAATTGTTAAGCATTGACAATATTGAACATACTAAGGCAGATATATGTGCGTTTGTTTACAACACTAAGAGGATTTCTTCTTTGCAGAATAAAACAGTGTGAAGTGAAAGTTGACTACCTTCATTCTAGGTGATTTCAATGTTTATAACACTTGCTATTTTATGTGATCTCACACAAATGATTTCTAAACTCACAAGAATCCCCCATAACCCTAACCATACTCCACATCTTCTAGATCTCTTTCTTGCCCACTTGTTTATAAAGTTATTTTCTCACTAGGTCTATCTGACCATTGTCTAATAGAAATAACTTCAACTGAGCCTAATTCCTCTGTTTGCAACCTTATGGTGTCTTAAGTCAGCTAAATGGAGTGATTTGCGGAATTTCTACCCTACCTTTCCATGACGTGAATATTGTTTCAAGCCGTCCTCATCTTCGGACATTGCTCTTTGAGCACCTGAAGTCATCATCATGGGCATGGAGTTGTACATTCCCAAAAAACAAAATCGTATAGGTCATTCTCGTTCCCAACCATGGTTCAATAAAGCTTGCGCTGATGCAATATCTTTGAAAAATAAATCTTACACTAAATGAAAATCTAATAAAACTGTGGAGAGTCATGCAGACTACGTTGGTGCTAGAAATGCCTGCAAAAGTGTTATTATTAAATCTAAGAAGTTGTTTGAACAGTGAAAATGCAATAAACTGGCTACATCTCCTTTGAGCAGACGTAAATGTTGGTCTTTAGCAAAGCCTTCGGTAAAAACTTAGGCACATCTTCATTTCTCCCCCATAACATCCTTTGACGGATATCTGTAGTTGTTAATTCTATAGGTAAATCCAATCTTTTGTGGATTTATTTCCATCAAACTCGTGTCTTAATGGTTCTGGAAAAGGTGTGCCCCTAGTCGACTCTTTCTCATATGCTATGATACCAATTCTCCGGTATTTCCTTGAAACTAACAAACTTCTTAGTGACCACCAAAATATGGTTTTAGGCATAGTCGTTAAACACGTCTTCCTTCATACGTGACCCAAGTTTGGAACAAAACATTAGAACAACCCGGTGAAATAGTTGTAGGCGCTTTAGATATCTCAAAATAATTGACCAAGTTTGGCATAAGTATTCCCTTGTCAAACTCACCTCGTTTAGGTTAAATAATACGTGTCGTAGTTAGTGGCTTCTTTTCAAAACGTAAACTTGTTATTAACGCGGGCGTGCCACAGGGATTAGTTATAGCGCCTACACTTTTGCTGTTATACATACATGATCTTATTTCTTCAACACTCATCCAATCCATTGCTTTGACGACGACAGCATTCTTCATTGTCCTTCAACGCAGTCTACTCATAATAGTAATCAACTTTCCATCTACATCATGGCCATTTCTATCAATAAAAACATTCAACGTATCCTTGAAGGGGGAAGTAATCTAATTCAATTTAATGCTAACAAAACTTGTGTCCGCCAAAAGAGATCGATTATTTCTTGTTGTAAATATGAATGGTTCAGATCTTAAGTTTTTCAACTCTATTATTATGTTGGAACTGACTATATTTTCAAATCTATCATGGGTTGACCATCTTCTGTCAGCTACTAAAGCAGCTGCTCGTGAAACCGGCTTTTTGCGCAAATTTGCGAAGTAATTTACGTTCCAACAACTCCTTCTGCTATATAAGGCCCAAACTGACCTCGTCTAGAATTTAGTTCTCACCTCTTTGACACCATCTCGGCCCACCTTTGCTAGTAATAGTCGGTTTGCTCATCAATATGCAGTGCAAATCTTTACCAAACCGGCTCAATCCACATTCTTCGACACGACTTCTGTACTCTGGAATGATTTCCCTAGTTCCTGTTTTCCTCTCACTTATGATATAAAAAATTAAGGTAGCCGTTCATAGTCATCTCTTGGTAATTCAATATCACCTTTTCATCCTCGTAAGTGTTCCTGAGTGTTTTAGCACGTTGGGCTATACTTATCCTGTTCAGCACCACAATTATTAAAAAAAATTGACAATTAAGAATTCAGTCATCGAGTGCAAATAAAATATTCTGTGATAAATATTTAAAAGGGCATTCAGTAAACCTAATTGCCCAACTTTTACGTGTTAAAGGACGGAAGTACAAGCGAAACATTTAAGTTGCGCCGGCAAATTAAAAGGACGAGAGTGCGCGAGTATATATGCACTAAACCAACGATTAATTAAGGTAGTTTAACTCCGCTGAATAGGATATTATAGAGAACTAAGGACCTATAAACAAAAATAATTTTAGATATTTGTTGAGTAGTGGACGATTATTGACCTATCAAGAAAATGTTAACATTGCAAATTTGATTAGGCCATACGGACAATCAATTCCCACCTCTATGTTTTTGTGTATGTGTTTAGAGAATAAGATAGTAAGGACCTTAATGTAAGCTACTGGAACTACGTGTTACTTCATGGAAGCAATCAATGTATGTAAATATTTTGCCGAATTGCTTAATAGAGTCAAGTTATTAAACTCATTTAGGCTTTGATAGACCTCCCCTAACAATATTAATTTAAGACTACGTTAAAGTGATGATGCAAACGAGAGAGAACCAATATTACTTTATTAGATATCTTTGTTTGTTTTTTTAATGTATAAAGTTACATGAAGAATTGCTCAGTTTAAATAATAGTAAATCTGTTGACACTTTGGCTATATCTATCGCGGATTGGTCACAAAATTTAATCAGTTATAATTTATTGGAGTCATTGAATATACAGTATTAGTTGTTACAATATTGGTCACCATTGCTTTATGTAGATAAAAGTAAAAGTTTCAGATTTGAATCAAAGCGATTCAAGTTTGAAAACTTTTAATAATACAAATAATAGAAAGAATTGCAAATAGTATTTGAGAAAAAATATAATTCATAAAGAACGCACAGATCGTTACGTTTGTTTCAATTTTAAGATAGGAGTTAAGTCATTTTGTGGTTAAAAATTAATGCGCTTAATTATTATTTTTTTTGAATTGGGTGATATTTATTTCAAAACTTTGATGACAATTATAAATATTAGTTAATATTTATACCAGGCTAAATTAAAAACTATACAGACCACGTCTTACTACTTTGGTTTTATGAGTATATAAAGGCGTGATAAATAATAATTTTACGATAACGTGTTTCCGCATTTTCTAGAATTTTGGAAAAGTCTATTTTTAATATTAATTAAACTTGAATATTCTCAAAATTGAATTGACGTGTATGTCTGTTGTTTTGGATTAAAATAAATTGGGAATAACGTACTGTTTTAAAGTGAAGAAGTGTTGTACGCTTTGGATGTTTAAGATTGAATTGTGTATGATATTGTCAAGTAGCTTACAATTCTTCTTCCGCAGTTAGATAGGATTAAGTTAAGAACTCGCCTAGGGCTATTTATTTTAGAGAAATTTCAGATTGTGGTGGCGCTTAAAGACTATTTTCCCGAATTGAATGTTTTTTTTTTGGCAAGTGTTAGGTGTTTGAATTTAAATTTAAGCGATTTTACGTCTCATTTTGAAACCGCCCATCTCCATTTAGTATTTGTTGGCAACATCTATTTAATCATGTGTTTGTGTTTTGTGATGGAGCTAAACTCACACGATGGAATCCCAAAGTTAATAATAAGTCCATAAATTCCATACTTACCATGTTTTACCAATTTCACAGTCGATAAAACTATTGTGGTTCTATCCAGAATTATAAGGAGAATAAATTTCAAAAGAAATAGTTATGTGTTATATCTAGACGATAAACGATTGTTTTGCGAGTACAAGGAGAACTAGTCCCAAAAAGTTTCTGAGCGTGATAGCAAAATGTTTGTACTGATGTTACTAATTAATTAAAAATATGTTTGAATATAATTTTTGTCCGGAAACAATGGGAGAATAAATTTCAAAAGAAATAGTTATGTGTTATATCTAGACGATAAACGATTGTTTTGCGAGTACAAGGAGAACTAGTTCCAAAAAGTTTCTGAGCGTGATAGCAAAATTTTTGTACTGATGTTACTAATTAATTAAAAATATGTTTGAATATAATTTTTGTCCGGAAACAATGGGATTGGAAAGTAACTATTACCCGATTGAAGCAAAAAACAGTGTTCGTGTACCTCAGTGGGAAGGTGTATGTTTTCAGGATCGAATGTATATATAAGATTCCTGAGACTTGGAAAACCGTTTTTTCGCCCTGGCTCACATAATAAAAAACCAAAAAAAATTGAAGGGGTTATTTCTTGGCCTATTATAAGAATATTTTGTCCTATGATGATTTTTGAAGATACAGGGTGAACAAAATTTGCGACAACCATATTCGATATTTGATGCAATCGACTTTTTTTTCACTATCGCTAAATCGACTTATTAGCTCCAGCGGCGGAGAGGGGGGGTTCATTAGGTTCAGTTTTTCGTTTTTATCAAATATTTCTAACAGCTGCATATTTCAAAGACATTCGCACGAAAGTGTGGTCGAATCGCAACCAAATTCAACACCTGGGTGTATCTAATGACGGCTCGCACGAAAAATAATAATAACTACTTTTGAAAATGTTTAAGATGCTGAAACAAATTTATGAAATATGAAAATTGAAAACGCACACGCCTGCTATTAATATAACAGTTTAATAAAGCGTATAAAGCCAATTATGCAATGTAATTTAGGTGAAGAGTAACTAGATCCTTAATAAATTAAATATTACTAAAATACCTTGAAGATGACAAATCAGAACACCCTTTAACGGTCGAAGGCTAACAGTGAAAAATGTTATAAACAGAGAGCAAAAGTTTTTCACAACTTTACACTTACATCATAATTTGATTAAATTTTGTTAAATTTGCTTTTTGTTTATGACAATTTTCACTGTTAGCCTTCGACCGTTACAGGGAGTTCTGATTTGTCATCTTCAAGGCAGTTTAATAATATTTAATTGATTAAGGATCTCGTTATTCTTTACTTAAATTGTATTCTATAGTTGCCTTTATACGTTCAAACTGTTATATTAATAGCAGACTTATGTTTACGTTGTCAATTTTCATATTTCAAAAATTGTTTCCACATTTTAAACTTTGCTAAAAGATTTTATTACTACTGAGGGCGATAACTGTAAGCGTTATCGAAACGTTTCGAGTTGTATAAGATAAATACAAAAATACATCAAAAAATACGAAAATAACATACATTTTCACAAATTATATATTTATTCTGTAATATTAAACAAATCATTTTTTATTAATTGTCTAATTACGACGAACATAAAAGTTAAATTAGTGATTGACATCTATTACTTCAATCAAATTTGTGATTAACTAAAATGATTAACAGGTAAAAAATAAATTCATTAAAGATAATATTCTATAAATTACGTATGTTTAATGAATAGAATAAAAGTACTTTAGGAAAACGATTTATAAAAATTAACAGTTAATTAATTAGGCAATTAGCCATTCAATTTGTTAGAGTAAAAAGACGTTTTATAGTACTAGATATAAAATTACTTTCTTTTAGTTGTGTTTAATAATGATGCTTATAATTTTGAAGATTTATTTTATTTTCTGATACTAATTTGACAGAATTTTATAATAAAACTCTGTTGTGTAATCATCTCTTGTAGCCTCCCAATTGTTGGGATTAAATTATTAATGTGTGTTTAGTAAGTACCTAATTACAAATAGGTGACATAAATTTAGGTGTATAGTTATCGTTAATTATCGATTATAAAAACATTTTTCTTAAACAGCTAATTTGCTTGATTAAAAATAATGTGTTTCGTGTTAAAATTCATTGATACTTTATTTGTTCAAAACTTAAACCATTAAATTGTGCTTATAATCTGATGTTAGTACGTCTTACGAAAAGCGTAAATTTTCATACCAGTATTTCAAAATAATATTATTACATAGAGTTCCATATGGAATAAGTTACCTATAAGATTCGTCGACAAATAGTAACAATTTTCGTCTAATAAACAAATTGTCTAATGTTCTATACGTACGACTCTGTATATCATACCAGATAAATTGTATTATATTGGGATCTACACCGCACCGTGAACAGGTGCCGATTAGATTGGTTGGTAATAGATAAAACCACCGAAATAGATGCTGTGCAGGGTGCGCTATTATTCTGTGTGAATCCTTGGCGAGGGGGGAGGCGAACTCCTTATGCAAAGGTAAGCGAGACATACAGATTGTAACTGTAAGTCGAAAACTTCATTGGTGTGAAGTTAACGACTAATTTCCAGGGACGAAAAATTCGCATGAAACATCGTTTCAATAGACGAATAAAATGCGCCATAATACAAAAATCGCAGTTCAAATCTTACGGTAGATTTTTTTTGCATCATCCTTGTCTCCATTTTCTCTCCAAAGCCCAAACCATGTCTTCCAGTACACTCGAACTGCTCGATTTCTTTGTACTCCGCTAGCTTTACTTCTCTCGGAGTACCTGTTTCCTTCTTCTGTGTTTAGCCGTTTGAAGTGCCTTTTTATTTCTATCTGACGTATTAGTACTATTTCGCAGTAACAACTTTTTCGTTTCATTATGAATTTTCAAACCAAGAAGTTTTTATTGGTGTGAAGTTAACGACGAATTTCCAACGACGAAATCTGACGTATGGGAAAATTTACGTGAAACATCGTTTCAATAGGAGGTGGTAGGCATGTATACTCCATGTCAGCCGGGGAGGTACCACCACCCTTACCATGGGCTCCTTAATATTGGGTCTCCGATTTTCTGAGCTCGGTAAAAGCTGCCGGTTACCTTTTCTATCATCCTTAATCTATTCTCATCCTTATTCTTCCTTCTTGCCCTCACTGTCTTCCTATCGGATTAAAAGTCCCAAATTAAAAAATAAGATGGCTGTGGTTTCTAGGGTAATAAATTCCGGACGTAAAATCCTGACTCATTCGGATGTCCGGGAGGGCAGGGCCCAAGCGACCTCGGTCATCGAAAGTATCAACTTTCTGATTCACTACTGCAACATCCACGGCATCAGATCTAATTTTAATGCTATTCACCAACATCTTGAACAATTACAACCTGATATTTTGTTTCTATCTGAAACACAAGTCTCCTCTGAAAGCTCCGAGTTACCCGACTTGCAATTTCCTGAATACCACCTTCACTCTAACTTTCGATATAAAGGAGGCGTATGTGCCTACATCAAGGACAGAATTGCTTGCAAGAGGGTTTCTTCCTTAGAAAATAAAAATTTTGACGTGATTTGGTTTAAACATTCTGGTCCTAATTTTGTGAAATCCTACTGTTGCATTTATAGGTCTCCTAATGACAGTAACTTTCAAGACTTCTTCGATTACCTTAGTATGAAAGTTGACTATCTCCTGTCTCAGTTTCCATCTTGCGATATCTCAATTGTAGGCCATTTCAATGTTCATAACTTTAATTGGCTTCAGTTTTCATCTACTACAAATCCCGCTGGTCATAGTGCAGAAACATTTGCTATTTCACGTGATCTTACACAAATGATTTCCGAACCTACAAGAATCCCTGATAACCCTAACCATACTCCAAATCTTCTAGATCTCTTTCTTACATCAAACCCTCTTGTTTATAAAACTTCCGTTCTTCCACTTTTAGGTCTTTCCGACCATTGTCTAATAAAAAGCATTTCTACTGTACCTAATTCCACTGTTGTTCGCAAAACCGATATAACCTTGTCTGTGTTTTAAGTCAGCTCGATGGAGTGATTTACGGGATTTCTTTGCAACCTTTCCATGGCGTGAAATTGTTTTAAGTCGTCCTCTTCCTCGGGCATCGCTCTTTCAGTATCTGAAGTCATCCTCATACGAATGGAGTTATACATTCCCAAAAAACAGTACCGTATAGGTCATTCACGTTCCCAACCCTGGTTCAATAAGGCTTGTGCTGATGCAATATCTTCAAAAAATAAATATTACATTAAATGGAAATCTAATAAATCGGTCGACAGTCATGTAGAATATGTTGGTGCTATAAATATCTGCAAAAGTGAAATCACTAAAACTAAAAAGTTGTTCGAACAACGAAAATGCAATGAACTAGCTACATCTCCTTTAGGCAGTCGTAAATTGTGGTCTTTAGCTAAAGCCATTATTAAAAACTTTGGAACATCTTCATTTCCCCCTTGACGTCTATTGACGGATCGGTAGTGGCTGATTCTGTAGACAAAGCCAATGTTGTTGTGGATTTGTTTGCTCTGGAAAAGATGTGCCCCTAGTCAACTCTCCTTCGTACGCTATGAAACCAATTCATTTTCGGTACAAGCTCTTGGAATCGATCATCAGTAGGCTTGATCTCAATAAGGCGACTAGCCCAGACGGTATCCCAGCTATTGTCTTAAAGAAATGCTCCCCTGAACTAGTACCAGTCCTATCTAAGCTCTATACGATCTCTATGTCTTCTGGGGAATTCCCTTCATCATGGAAGTTAGCAAATGTTCAGCCTATTCCCAAAAAAGACAATAAGACCAATCCCTCAAACTACCGACCAATTGCAATCACTTCCATTTTGTCTAAAATCATGGAAAAAGCCATCAATCAGCAAATCCTCACGTTCCTTGAAACTAACAAACTCCTTAGTGACCATCAATATGGGTTTAGGCAAAGTCGTTCAACAGGCGATCTTATTTCATAAGTGACCCAAGTTTGGAACAATACAGTAGAGCAGTTTGGCATAAGTGTTTACTTGCCAAACTCACCTCGTTTGGATTAAATGATACGCTCATCAACTGGGTTTCTAGTTTCCTTGATAAAAGACGACTACGTGTCGTAGTTGATGGCTTTTTTTCAAAAGAAGTTAGCGTTAACGCGGGCGTACTACAGGGTCCGTTATAGCGCCTACACTTTTTCTGCTGTATATAAAAGACCTTGTAAAATCTACATCTACATGATGTATACGAGGGTTGTACGAAATATTTCGTATCAAGGAATAAAGCGTATCATAACTCCAAAATCGCACTTCAAAACTTCATGTACACTTCAGAGACTATCGTCTACAGAATCACATACACAATGTTCTACCCCACGTATACGGTGAGTATACAAAAAATCGTCGCCAGAAACAAAGGGTGTGATAACTCCAAATCCCACATCAAGTCTTAATAAAATTTATACAGATACTAATATCTACAGATGCTAAAATCCACAAAATTTCGCAGGAACAAAGCGTGCTATAACTCCAAAATCGCACATCAAAACTTCATGAAGCTTATGTTACACTTTGGGGATAAACGTCTACAGTATCAAATGCCCGACGTATATGACGAATGTACAAAAATTCGTCACGAGAAACAAAGAGATTACGTTAACTCCAAAATCACATACTAAATCATCATAAAATACATATGATGGACTTCTAGTTCTAAAACCGCACATCAAAACTTTATGAAAACCATCTACAGAATTCATTACCCATATATTTTGCCCGACGTATACGGCGAGTGTATCCACGAACAAAGCGTGTCATACCTCGAAAATGGCACATCAAAACTTACATGGTAAACTTCGGTGACTACCGAATCAAAATCGCATATATTCTGCCGAAAACAAAACAAACGGTATCGTAGATCGTGGAGTTCGTTTTAACGACCTGCACGCTCTACGAAACCTAAAATCCAACAAGGATATCATCATCCTCCCAGCCGACAAAGGTGATAATGGACAAAGAAGACTACGACACTAAGATCCGACAACTATTACAAGAGCCGGCATACCAGCAGATAAAGACGGATCCCACAACCTACCCGGAGAAAACCACCAAGACCAAAATCTAGGACAGCAAGATCACCAAGGAGAAACAACTTGAACTGATACCACGGGAAAAATCTTCGAAATGTCCGAAACTATATGGGCTACCGAAAATTCACAAGAAAGGTGCACCATTGAGACCCATCGTCAGCTCAATTGGGTCACCGCTATAACAACTGGCAAAATATCTGGCTCAACAACTTCAACCACATGCAGAACAAGCGGAATCATACGTCAAGGACTCCACTCACTTCCTCGAGATACTAAAAGACGAGAAAGTGAACCAGGACCACTTATTAGTAAGTTTTGACGTCGTGTCACTATTTACAAACATTCCGATCAACGAGTCACTAGAAATCATCCAGAAAAAGTATGAAATATCGAAAGACATCCTGATATTAACGGAACACTGCCTGAGGAACACTTACTTCATCTATGAAGGACAACGGTACAAACAGGTAGATGGAGCACCAATGGGATCACCACTATCACCTGTGATAGCCAACTTATTCATGCAGGAGCTGGAAATGGAGCCAGCCTCAAACCGAAACTATGGTTAAGATACGTTGATGACACCTTCGTCATATGGCCGCACGGAAGAGAACAGCTCGATAAGTTCTTAGAACACATAAACAGCGCACACAATAAGATCAAATTCACCATGGAAGTGGAGGAGGACAAGCAGCTACCATTCCTGGATGTACTGATCTACAAGAAGAAAAATGGGTACCTCGGCCACACAGTATACAGAAAATTGACGCACACCAATAGATATCTCAACGCTCACTCACACCACCACCCTTCGCAGTTGCAGTCGGTTGTAAAGACACTGGTAACGAGATCAATAAGACTCACGGATTCCACTCACAAGAAAGAGGAGATGGCAACTCTCACTACAGCTCTACTACAAAATGGATTCACAATGAGGAACATCCGGAACGCGTCAAGACCAAGAAATACGAAACCCACAGAAGAAGAGGAACCACCAACAGCCAAGGTCACACTTCCTTATGTAAAGGGAACGACAGACAAGATTGCAAAAATCCTCAGCAAACACAACATTAAGACAACGTTCAACACTAACATAAAAATATCATCAGTGCTCCCAACACCTAAAACCAAAATCGACTTGGAGGACTAAGGAGTCTACAGCATCCTGCGGGACATGTGGCAAGGTGTACATGGGACAAACAAACATACGGATCAACGTTCGACGAGAGGAACACAAGAATGGTGTCGAGAAGAATATAGCTACATCATGGTTAGCCCAACACGCCAGTAGAACATCGCACAACATCGCTTTTGAAAACACAAAGATGATAGCCAGCATTACTCATGCGGCAAAAGAACTATTCGAGAGGCGATCGAGATTGAGAAACGGGAACAGAACCTTAACACACGAGATGATTCCCAAAGACTGCCTAATACATGGAAGATAACACTAGCAGAACATCGTCACACAGGGAAACGATCACCCGAATCAGAACCATCCATACCAACATCGTGCACAGCAGCACCATCCAACACCGAGAAAGAGAAGGAAGGGAAAGTGAAAGCAGGGAAAACAGTGAAATCAGTGAAAGTACACAACACCAAATATAAACAGGAGACAGGGCAGCAGGACCTCAGTTCGATTCGAGTAACACGGAGCCGAACAAATCAGTTGAAGAAGGAGAAAACTTGAAAATGGCAAAATGAGACTTTGCCGAAACGTCGTTTTTGTACTGGCAGGAGTCAGAAGCATCACTAGCAGACGCGCGACAACGTCCGGATAAACAACAGTGTTTCATATATATATATATATATATATATATATATATATATATATATATATATATTTGATTCTGTAGACGGTAGCCTCCGAAGGGTAACATACATTTCAATTTGATGTGCAATTCTGGAGATGGCAAGTCAGTCAGCAGATTCCGTCGCTACTCAGCCTTCCGTACCGACCACGGAGCAGCGCCGCACCACCGGCCGTCGGCGCACAGAAGAGACGACGGCACAAGAAGACACCACGACCAGGACCAGCAGAAGAGGTTGCCCTGACTGCCAAGGCCGCCCCCGACGGACAACAGGTACCAGGTACTGAAGGAATAAACCAACAGCCCTGCAACAAAGGACCAGACGCAGACCGCAGAAGATACCAGGGAGAAAGTAATCCTTCGTCAGAGGGAGAACTGGGTCGCTTTCTCCCGCGAACTGGATAGACAACGGATCGCCTTCACAAGAGCCAAGGCAACCAGCGAGGGAATCCGGATCCAGCCTGTCTCACTCCAGGACCAAGACAGCAGGATGGGGTATATGTGGTACTCCGTACCACATCTATCAGGCAAAGAGCGAGCGCCTAGCTAAGGGTAGCGATACTAGCCTTGCCCGTCGAGTTATCCTAGGCTAACGTTAGCTCGGAGTTAATACTGCACCGTATTAGTGTGATCTCTTCTTTCACGATGAATTAGAGAGGTCGAGCGATCCCGCTCGTGCTGGCACACATACCGAGGGAAGAGAACCAGAAGAAGAACCGAGAGGTGGAGTACATCGCCCGCCTCCTCGTCACCGTAGAGGACTTGCGGCGGCAATCCGGTATCGGGCAGTGTCACCGGTGTCAGGGTTTCCGTCACGCACAGCGTTGTTGTAGGGCGGCAGCACACTGTGTAAAGTACTCCGGAGATCACCACTCCAGTCAATGCAGCAAACCCCGAACAGACCAGGCAAACTGTGGTGGGGAACCCTGCTAGCTAGTGGGGATGCCCGAAGTTCCATCGACCTCCACAACGGAAGAAGACGGAAGGACCACAGCGACAGAAGAGGACACCGCCGACTGCGGCACCTTTTTCAACCCGGATCGGCGCAGTGACGCCCGAGCGACGGCAGGCGAAGTTAAGCAGGCGGAAGTACCGTCTACGGCTCCCTACGCTGTTGTAACCCCACCTGCTCAGCACGCCTTAGGGTTCAACTCCATATTAGCCCTTACCGGAGGACTTAATATGGAGAAAGCCGTAGCCGTCATCCGAAAGGTGGCAGCGGCACTCGCTCAGGCGAAAACTGCGACTGATCTGTGGGGAGTGATTCTCACGCATGGTCAGGAGGTGGTTGCCCTTTTCGGGTAACCATACAAAGGAACGACGCGAAGATTGTCGCCCAAGATTAAGTACATAGTATCGATTTTTTAAGTTCTGTCTAACATTACCATTTCTTCAACAGCGCTTCAGGCTTTGGAATATTAACCCGACAACTGTAATGTTGTAAACGAGTTACTACAGTACGACATATTACGCGTCTAACTAATACTCGTTTCTTTCTCTTACAGATCTACTTGTGCATCAAGAGATACATCATCGCGACACTCGACCACAGTACACATCCACACAATCAACATCTACCCACAGCATTCATCATCAACAGTAATGGTGTTAACTGGCATCACAGAACATCCACAACCAACAACATACCACATCCAAGTGCTGAAGGAGGAGAAGATCCTCAAACTGTACACTACAAGACATTAATACATATATAATTAATATATTCAATGGTTTCTTTTAAAGCAACTTTAGTAATTAGAGACACAACGTCAAAACTGATCATAATGTAACTTTATTGGATATTGAAATTAAGCATTTTTTCAATGAAATGTGCAGACTTTTTTATATGATGAGGTAGTTTTCCAATATGAGACTGTACCAAAGATGTAAGATGTTTCGCAAGGTTATATTTAGGAGATGCAATTGCACTGACAATGGGTGTCAAAGGAACATTTGGGTTATGAATCTTTGGCAACGCATATAGCTTTGGTGGAAGAGCTTAAGAGCTAGTTAATTTAATTTTTGAATCTTCAAGAATAGAAGTTATTTTAATGTAATTCATAAATCATTCATATTTAAAATAACCGTTGCATTACCCTTATCTGATGGTAACGCAATTATGTCCTCATCCTTTTAATGTTTTTTCGTATAGATAAGCTGACAAATTTTTCATTTTCAGGCTTATTACAAATGTCAAACATAACCTTCATACATCTAATGAATCTATTTTATCCCAATCTTCTCCATTCAATCTAAAAATGTAAATATAAAAAATTTCTTCCATTTTTGTCCAAATCGGTCCTTATCATATGAATTTGAGTACGCCAGAATGCTGTCTCATTGTTAGCATTCGCCAGTGAGAGCGTGTTCTGATTTGTCATTTTCAAGGCGGCTTAATAACATTTAATCTATGAAAGATTTAGCTAACCTGTACTAAAATAAAATTACATTCCGTAGTTTGCTTTTTCATATACGTTTCCTAACTACTACAGCACGCTTACGTTTAGAGTTTCAGATTTCATATATTTAATTGACATCTTAAATAGTTTTCGAAAACTAGTATCATTTACTGAAGAAGATAACTGTAATTGTTATCGAAACTTGGAATACTCGATTTCATACCCAAAATCTAAATATTTTGATTATGATTGATAATCGTGAAAGTTTGCATTTTCATAAAAAAAAAACAACACTATTGCAAATAATACGCCACAAATAAAATTTCTCTTCACAAAACAAAACAGCTAACCTACATTTGAGAAAAATTAAAAGCACACGGAAATATTTTTATAGCGTTATTATAATAGATATGAAAAAATTATAAAAGCACAAGTCAATTTAGCGATAGTGAAAAAAAAAGTCGATTGCATAACCTTCTATACCTACAGGGTGTACCAATAGTGCGGTAAAGTTCTTTTATAGCGTTATTATAATAGCTACGAAAAAATTATAAAAGCACAATTGTTAAGCATTCCAATGTGCATAATCCAAAATTATTTATAAACATACAGGGAACACTATAACTTCAAACCTATCCAAACATACCTTTTTTTAAATGGCATCACATATTTTTTATTTTATATTTGAACTGGGCTCGTTTTTATAAAGTACCTGATATGATGTTTGATTGGAGGATACCGAGGATTTTAAAATTTATGGTCAGTTTAAAGTTAAAATCGTCATGAATTCAGGACCCTGTATCTTTTCTAATGTAATCAATTTTCAGACAAATATTATTTTTTTCGCAATTATTATACTTTGTATACAGGGCGAGTCAAAACGCAAATCTGTACTTTTCTCACTTAACTTAAATAGAACACCCTATATTTTTTGTGCTCTCTAGGAAGCCACTAAATGACCGTTTCATTTTTATTAACATTTCCCTATGCCTAACTTCGACGGTTTCTGAGATATTTCCCTTTTATTAACAAAATCAATTTTTTTTTATTTATTTTTTTTTTGATTATATCAAGTTAACTATGAATTACACGAACTCAATAAATTGTTCTTTATATCTTTCCCTATTTTACTTTACAATACTTAATATAAAATTGTAAGAATAGAAATATGTAGTGCCAATACTTTTCTTAAAAAAAACTAAAATGGATTGTGGTTTCATCATAATTTGAACATTTATTTAATAAGTGCTCTTTTTTGTTATGTGTCTTTAGTAATAATAAACACATTATAAAATTTAATTTAATTTAAATAGAACTAGTATACTAACAGAAACTCATTAACAAATAATATCAAAAAATAAAAAAAAAACAAATGAAAATGTTTAGCAGAAATGTTCAAAATGACCTCCATTGACATCAATACAATGTTGTAGTCTTTCTTCAAAAGATCGTTGTTCTTTTTGAAGCATATGAACATTAATAGTTTGAAACACGTCTCGTATTCTTTGCTTCATGTCTTGCTGTGTTGTCGGTGGAATTTTATACCCTTCATTTTGAATGTAACCCCACATAAAAAAATCAATTTTAGAAAGTCTGTTCGGAAACACCTTGTTCAGGTAGTTGTGAGTTGGAGCGGTATGATGAACTGGTGCCCCATCATGTAAAAACCACATTGCGTATATTACGGGGAACATATTGAAAAAGTTGTAAAAAATCTAAATAAATCCTGTTTGGCTGTGTGTTACAATATGATAAGGATTAGTTGTTGATTAATAATGAAAATTATGTCTGTTGACACACCTATTTCTATGGAAAGTGGCTTCGTCACCAACTAATACAAAATCAAAAAAGTCAATTTGTCGATGAGTTTTGTCTTGGGCCCATTCACAAAAGTTTATTGTTCGTTGATAATCCACATCTCGTAATTCCTGATGATGTTGAATATGATAAGTATGCATATTGTGTCTCCTGAGAATTCTATGCACAGAACTTTTACTTACATCAAACTCCATTGTATTTGACGGACACTGATATGAGAATCTTCTGTAGCCTTCAAAAGCACATTACCTTCATTTGTTTGATTTAATGCAGATTTTTCTCATTCTCTTTTTTCATAAACAACATTACCTCTACGTTTTAATCGTTCAATTAATTTTTTGAACGTTTTTTTGTCCGTTGTCTGCAGTCATAAAATCGTTGTTTATACATTCTCGTTGCAAGTAGAATATTTTCGTCATTTGCACCAAATACCAGGACCGTATTAATCGAGTATTAATAATTTATTTATTGGAAAATTCATTGTGAAACTAAACAGTTCAGAACAACACAACACAACTTCAGATTGACAATAATTCTAATTGTTACCTAATTGTCAACGTTTTTTTGACAGTCAAAGTGATCGTGATTTTGTGATAAAAATTATTGAAAAGGTTTAAATTCTTGCAATTTTACATTAATAATTTTAAAATAAAATAGGCAATGATAAAAAGAATAGTTTATTGATTTTTACCAAAACAGATCGTAAAACAGTTCGTGTAAGTCATAGCGAACTTGATAAAATAAGAAATGTATAGGATGGATAGAAAGGGGCGGAGCGTTTAGCTGGCCTCCTAGATCACCGGGACTTCTAAAATGTATTTTTTTATGTGGGGTTACATTAAAAATGAAGTGTATAACATTCCACCGATAACGCAGCAAGACATGAAGCAAAGAATACGAGACGTGTTTCAAACTATTAATGTTCATATGCTTCAAAATGTGCAACGATCTTTTCAAGAAAGACTACAACATTGTATTGATGTCAATGGAGATCATTTTGAACATTTGTGCTAAAAGTTTTCATATGGGTTTTTTTTTTATTTTTTGATATTATTTTTTAATGAGCTTCTGTTAGTACTAGTTCTGTATCAATTAAATTCAATTTTATAATGTGTTCATTATTACTAGAGCCACACGTAACAAAAAAGAGCACCTATTAAATAATGATTCAAATTATGATGAAATCACAATCCATTTTAGTTTGTTTTAATAAAAGTATTTATACTGTTTATATTCTTACAATTTTAAATTAAGTATTTAAAAGTCAAATAGGAAAGATAAAAATAACATTGTATTAATTTTTACCAAAACAGACCGTAAAAAGTTCGTGTAATTCATAGCTAACTTGATAAAATCAAAATTAAATAAAAAACTGGATTTGATTAATAAAAGGAAAATATCTCAGAAACCGTCGAAGTTAGGTATAGGGAAATATTAATACAAGTGAAATGGTTGTTTAGTGGCTTCCTAGAGAGCACAAAAATATAGGGTCCTGTATTAATGACGATTTTAACCTTAAAGTGACACTTGTATAAAGTTGCGTACACGAAAAGATTTGAAGGTATTAAAGAGAGAAAGAAGTTGGAATCTGGGACAATTTATCTTGTGAAAATAACACTATTGGACTCGAATTAAAAATCTGTAAAACTGTAAGAATTGCAAAACTTTTAATTACTGTTACTGTTCTGATGTAATCTGATGACAAATTGACTATTTTACACTTTTGGAAAACGTCTATCTCAGAATGAGTTCTTACTTTTCTTTGTTTGTTGAAACATTTTGCAATATATAACAAGAAATGAAAAGCATGTTGTCATTGTCAGTATTTAAGGTATACCGAATTTTTCTCCGGGTGTTTCCTCTCCAAAAGAATCATCGTCAATCGTATTTTTTAAATGTGCCCAAAGACAAATACATTTCATTTTGTAAAAAAAAAAAAAAAAAAAGGTTATTTATTGATTAGCTGCAAATGACGAAGTTTAATAATTTCTGAAGTGACATTATACTGTGTGTCGAAACTAGTCACCCTTTTGTCATGTTTCATTAAGTATTTCAATATATACATTGTGGGGAAGGTTTAGTGTTTTTAAGTATACCCAAGTAAAACTTCTGAAGCGTGAATGCATAGGTAATCTAATAATTTGTAATAAAAATCTCTATCACATGTACAGAGTGTATAATTTTTCGGTACATATTTGAACATTTGAAAGAAAAAAACAAATTTTATTATTTTCATTTTTTTTTGGGGTCATTTTGCAGTATATAATAAGAAATAAAAAGCACTTTGTCATTGTCATTATTCAAGGAACACGAAAATTTTCTCGCGCGTTTCCTCTCCAAAATAATAATCTTCGTCAATTGTATTTCTTAAAAGTGCCGAAAAATAAATACATTTAATTTTGTAAAAAAACTGGTAATTTATTCATTAGCTGTAGATGGTGAAGTTTAAAATTTCTGACGCGTAAATACATGTAATCTAATAACTTGTAATAAAAAAATTCTATGGAATGTACAAAGTGTATAATTTTTCGGTACATATACGAACATTTGACAGAAAAAACAATTTTTATTATTTTCGGTTTTCTTGTGGTGTCATTTTGATGTATATAATAAGAATTAAAAAGCACGTTGTCATTGTCATTATTTAAGGTATACCAAATATTTCTCGGGCGTTTTCTTTCAAAAACAATCATTGTCAATCGTATTTCTTAAATGTGACCAAAAATGAATACATTTAATTTTATAAAAAAATGGTTATTTATTGAACAGCTATAAATGAGGAAGTTTAATAATTACTGAAGCGCGAATACATAGGTAATCTAATAATTTGTAATAAATAATCCTTTCGAATGTACAACGTGTATAATATTTGAACATTTGAAAGAAAAAACAATTTTTATAATTTTCGGTTTTCTTTTGGTCATTTTGCAGTATACAGGGTGATTTTTGAAAGTTGGGGATCGACATGGTGTCAGAGTGGCACTTTTGGTTATACCGGAAGTAGACGTCATCTTTCTTATTTTAAATAGAATAATACATTTTTGAATTTTTTTTTAGATTGTATATAACATTTTACGTTTAATTTGTTCAAAGTTCCGTATCCCTAACATTTATATTTTTAAAGATATAAATTATTTAATAAAAAATTTGACAGTAACCGCTGATATTAAAATCCAACTATCTTTCGTATTTATTAAAATTATATTTTGAAATCTTGCATAGATAATAAGTAAACTTTGCTATACAAGATAGTATGATTAATTATTAATTTGTATGCACAGGGTTTTTCTAAACATGCCTCCATCGTATAAAACTTTAAATGTAAATAAGTCAATATTTTAAAATAGAACACCCTGTATGTTATTAATGCAGTCGATGTAGATTTGAATTTTCTTTCAATTGGTATTAGGTTTCCTATACCTAAAGTTAAGCGTTTTATAAATAATTAGAAATTTTGTTGAGTTTTTGATATTAAAATGTTAAAGCAAGTAAAGTAGATGGCTATGGCCACCAAACCAGATGTACTTGTTTGACCAAATGACTAAAATATTAAGCCACATCTGTCTATTCACGATTTGTCACCTATAATATGTTATTATAATCCACGATAGTAAATTGTTGTTAATTAAGCTAGTTTTGGAAAAATGGTAAATAATTATTCAAATTCTGACATAATAAATTTATTTGCCAATTATGGACAGCGCGGAAAAATAATTAGCAGAACTTGTAGAACATTTAATGAAAAGTATCCTTAATTGCCGCAAATTAACAATAAGAATTTTTATAAATTTGGAACCGGAAAGCGGAGAGAATATTACTCAGTCCTTTAACATCCAATGAAGATACCGAAGTAAATATTTTGGGATATTTTCATGCATACCCTAGACGTGCAATCTGATCTGCCGCAGCGGAATTAGGCGTTACGTATAGTTCCATTCAAAAAATATTAGAAAAGCAACCAATGCGAAACTTTAAATTTGTTGCCGTGCAAGAAATGCAATTTGTAGACTACGCAAGAAGAAATTTATTTTGTGAAAGGATGTTAATTCATTGTAAGACCGCATTTTTCTAAAAAAAATATTTGGAGAGATGAGGCAAAATTTTCGAAAGATGGAATTTTTAACCGAAAAAATTACACTTTTGGTTCAATAAAAAATTACACTTTTGGTTCAATAAAAATCCCCATGCACTGCCGACGGGGTGTTCCCAATATGCGTTCAACGTTAATGTGTTTTGTCTATTAATGAACGATAAACACTCACTTCATTTACAATGAAAACCTACATGAACAAAATTATTTAAACATTTTAAGAACTATACTGTCATAGTTTTTGGGTAATTTACCACTTAATCAGTACAGATTATGCTATTATCAACTTCATGGAACGCTAAGCCACTGGACTGGAGAAGTTACTAATGAACTATACCGTATGTTTGAAGATAGATGGATAAGACGATTGGGTCCTTTTGAGTATCCTGCCAGATCTCCCGAGTTAACGCCTTTAGACTTTTATCTTTGGGGTAGAATAAAAAATAAAGTTGATGCACGTGAAGTTAACAACAAAGAAGATTTGATAAACAGGATTTACGAAGTATTTGCAAGCTTAGAGGCGCAAGAAATTCAAAGAGCTACAACTACAGGGTTAATGGAGAACATTTTGAACAAATTACTTTAGACGATAAATTTTTTTCAAATATTTTCAATTACCCTGTTTGTACATGTTACATTGTTATTATTTATTATTGTTGTTGTTGCATATCTATAAATTTAGTATTGTCAATTAGCGGCTTAATGCTCTGCTTAATCTTTTGTTACACTCTCTATAAGTGACAAATAAATTTATTATGTCCGAATTTGAGTAATTATTTTTTATCTTTTTTATACTAGCTTAACCCTTTCGGTCACCGCGTTCATTTGGATGGACATGCTTTTTAAATCTGTTTCATTTCACAAATTATGCATAACCGGCGTCAAATCATTTTGTCCATGTGCGGGGACACATTTAAATATCATAGGAGACCCTTCTCGCCATCTATGGTTAAGACGGTGCACTTGGACGAATATTAAAAAATCAGCTGTAAAGCCTCACCTGCAGCGTTGTAAACAAGTGCTTGTACAAATTACATAATATTTTTTTCCATCGGTCGTTTTATCAATTGTTTTGGTTTATATGGTAAGTGATAACAATATTGCACACCGTTAATATATAAATTCTAAAAAGAATGAATGATTAGGCATATATACGTCAGTTGAAAAACAATGTCCATTATAATGGACAAAAGTACAACGAGATACTAATTTAGAATATACTTATTTCAGGTGCTGTGGCTAACTATTCTTCGACAAGTCATAAAAAATCGTGGGAAAGACCCCCAACGGAAGAAGAGTTGCTTGCCTGTCTGCTTGATGATAATGAATCGGTAATCTTCGGTCTGTCGGATGATGAAGAGCATAATGAGGGAATAATTGATGACCTTTCTGTGAACTGAAACAAGGAATTCGATATAACCGAAATTTTGGGGGATAGTAGTGATGTAGAAGAGCAGGATGATGTAGACAACTCGGATAACAATGGAGAGAATAAAGAAAATTCATCACTTCAACGAGAAAATGAAGAAGAAACAATGCAGCAGGTTGAAAATGATGAGGAAAATCGAAAGAGAAAAAGAAAGGAGTTCTTTGAGAGCCTGGCCTTTACAAATACAAACAAAATAACCTGGAGGAGCAATATAACTTATGAGACAAGGCCTGTAACATGGTTTTCTGCATTAGAAACACAATTTGAAGAATTACAGGCTCCTATATCATTTTTCTTGCGATATTTGCCAGACGCCTTATTTCAGCAAATGTCCGAGATGACGAATCTGTATGAAACACAAAAAAAATATTGCTCGTTTTCCACCTACAACAAAAGAAGAAATGAAGGGTTTTTTTGGAATCCGTATATTGATGGGAAATTTGAAATTTCCCAGAGCACGAATTTATTGGAGTGCTTCCCTTGGCGTGTCAATTATAAAGGAAAACATGACTTTCAACAGATTTTCCAAATTGAGAAATGCAATCCATCTGGTAGATGTGACGTTGAGAGGAACCAATGAAGATCGCTTATGGAAAGTGACATATTCACGTCCATACGAAACAGGTGCAGAGAGCTTCCTTTGGAAACCAATTTATGTGTGGATGAACAAATCATCCCCTTCAAGGGACAAATAAATATAAAACAATACTTACCAAATAAGCCAAAGAAATGGGGCACAAAGTTGTGGATATTGGCAGGCAGGTCAAAGTGGTCAAATTTATGATTTCATCATGTATCAGGGAGCAAGTACTAAAATAAAAGACGAATATGCACAATTTGGACAAGGAGCTGATCCAGTAATGCAGCTTGCTGACAGAATAGATAGCAAGAACCATGGGCTTTATTTTGACAATTGGTTTAGTTCCTACCATCTTTTTCAATACCTAACCCAAAATTCAATTTTTGCTATTGGCACCATCAGAGTGAATCGCTTTTTTCGTCTTAAACTGCTTGGCGACAAAGACCTCAAAATACAGGGAAGAGGCAGTTTTGATGTTACAGTAAATGATGATGGCATTGTGATTACTAAGTGGTTCGACAACAAACCAGTCCTTCTTGCATCGAATTTTATTGGAATTGGAAACATTGGATTATGTAAAAGATGGGATAAAACATCAAAGTCCTACATCGGAGTACCTCGGCCGGAGTCTGTAGCTGTTCACAACTCCAATATGGGCGGCGTGGACAAATTGGGCTTCCTCCTCAGCATTTATAGATCCTACAGGCGAACAAAAAAGTGGACGGTGCGCATGATTACGCATGCTCTTGATATGGCCCTTGTAAATTCATGGATGGAATATAAAAATGAAACAAAGATAATGGGAGTGCAAGAAAAGAAAATAATGGATTTACGGGGTTTTCGTGAGAGAATCGCGCAACATCTCATTCTGCACAGAGAAACACCTAAGCGAGGAAGACCTTCGGCTATGGAAGAGCCCCAGCCAAGTTTCAAAAAAATAAAAACAGAACAAAGATCAATATTGGAGCAGAGATATGATCAGTGCGGTCATTTTCCAGATATTGACAAGACGGAGAGCACGAGATGCAAAATGGAAGGTTGTAAGGGCAAATCCCGCACATTTTGCGTCAAATGCAAAGTTCACCTGTATTTCGTGAGTGGTCGGAACTGTTATCGTAAATTTCATTTCAAATAAAAATGTGGTTGCTATTTTTAATCCAAAAATATGTTAGTTTTGAAATAAAAAAGAATTTTATAAAATTTTTTTTTTTTTTTTGGGTGTCAGCATGTCCATCTTGTCATAATCCAAAAACTGTATGAGTAATCAAAAAAGTTTTCAAGTAAAACATGTTCAGAAATGTATTTTCATTTCATGTACCGTATTTCAGATTTTTCGCTCTCTTTAGAGAAATCTGTGACTGAAAGGGTTAATAACCAAGACAACAGTTTACCACTATCCAATGTTATAACACAACTTAAATAATAAATCGACAAACATGCATAACTCAATATCTTAATTGTTTGTTTAAACAAGTACGTTAGGTTTTAATACCAAAAGCTATCTACTTTACTTGCTTTAACATTTTAATGTCAAAAACTCAACAAATTTTCTAATTATTTAGAAAACTTTAGGTATAGGAAACCTAAATACCAATTGAAAGAAAATTCAAATCTACATCGACTGCATTAATATCATACAGGGTGTTCTATTTAAAAATATTGACTTATTTACGTTTAAAGTTTTATAACATGGGGGCAAGTTTACAAAAACTCTGTATATAAAAATTAATCATTAATCGTACTACCTTGTATAGCAAAGTTTACTTATCATAATAAAAACCAAAGATATTTGGATTTTAATATCAAACGGTTACTGTTAAATTTTTCATTAAATAATTTATATCTTTAAAAATGTATGGTACTTTGAACAAATTAAATGCAAAATTTTATATGCAATCTAAAAAAAAAATTAAAAAATGTATTCTTCTATTTAAAATAAGAAAGATGTCGTCTACTTCCGTGTCGATCCCTAAGCTTTCAGAATCGTATATTTTTTCTTTCTCCGTAAACTTATAATACACGGTTAAAAAATATCAACCTGTATAAGAAATATAACGCACTTTGTCATTGACATTATGTAAGGTATACCAAATTTTTCTCGGGCGTTTCCTCTCCAAAACAGTCATCGTCAATCGTATTTTTTAAATGTGCCCAAAAATAAATAATTCAATTTTGTAAAAGATGGTTATTAATTGATTATGTGTAAATGACGAAGATTAACAACTTCTGAAGCACGAATACATAGGTAATCTAATAATTTGTAATAAAAAATTTTATCGAGTGTACAGGTTGTCCCATTTTCGTATGTTTTACGGTGTATCTCGCTTACTTTTTAGCTTAGAACCTTGCGGTTTTCGCGAAACCGTGCTATTTTTTAATGAAACCAAAGATGCACTAATCAAATTTGCCATAGCCATCTTAGTTTGTGTACTACAGGGTGATTTTGGAAAAATTGCATTTTCAATCATCCCCTGTAACTCTGTTATTGTCAGACATATTAAAAAGTAAAACTGATATTTGTAGATTTTTTACGTAGAATCCAGTGGCTACTCAGATTTTCTTTAGAGGACATCCTATATATTTTTTAAGATCTTTTTCCCGTTGCCATGAGATTTTCAAAATATAGCATAGTCTACATTTATTTTTATAAATAACGTGACAAAATGATTTTTTCTATAATTTACATTGATAATAGTGGATAGCTACTTAGGTATTTGATTTTTGAAGTTTCTGCTTCTCTCAAATTATTCCAAGTTACATTTTCCCAAATTTAGTGCTGACATTTATTGTTATTCGTTGTTTTTGTTTATTGTTATCGTTCTTGTTCTTGTTGTTGTTGTTTAACTATTTTTTAATACGGCTCGAAACCAAATGCTTCATATTATCTAATGCAAACGCAGCCCAGGCCTTAGAACTCTATCTGAACAGATCAGTTAATCTTTACCTTAGAATTTGTATTTATTTTATATACCTATTTTGTTATATAGATATCCCGAAAGAAGACAACCAGACAGAAGAATATTTCAAAATTAAAATTTAATCTTTGCCAACATGGATGTTTTGACAAACCTCGACCCCGAGTTTACAACAAAGAGAACGAGGAATCAGAGATCAACGTTTTAGCAGTAGTTCAAGCCACTCCTGAAACCTCGTGCAGGAAAATAGATGAAGAGACCGGTGTGTCTAAAACAACAGTGCAAAGGATTTTAAAAACATAAATTCAAACCCTACAAGTATAAACTTGTTCATCATCTGCACCCTGGTGATGCTGAACGTAGATTGAAGTTCGGCAATTGTTTTATAAATATGAAAACTCAGGACAATAATTTTGAAAAAAAATAATTTGGTCAGACGAGGCACATTTCACAAGTTCGGGAATTCTTAATAGACACAACTCGCGGTTTTGGAGTCAAGAAAACACCCACGTCATTTTTCCTAGAGAGCGTCAATGCAGGTTCGGATTTAATGTCTCCTGCTTTATTCTTAACCGAAAAATAGTTTACAAGATTTATGAAGAAAACCTAAACTCTAATGGGTACTTAAAAATTCTACAAGAAAAAGCTATGAACATTTTAGAAGATATTCCACTGGCTCAACTAAACGATATATTCTTCCAGCAGGATGGTGCTCCAGCCCACAATGCTAGAATAATACAAAACTGGCTAAATGAACGCTTTCCCAGGAGATGGATTGGAACAAATGGACCTGTTCGATGGCCACCACGATCACCGGATCTCTCGTTTTGGATTTTTTGTGGGGTATTTAAAGAATAAAATTTATTCAAGGCAATATGCCAATATGCAACAATTAAAAATTGCAACGGAAAATGCTTTTGCAGAATTACGAAGACAATCATTTATTTTGGAAAATGCCTTTAAAAGAATTTATAAACTTTGTGAAACTTGTAGGAGACACAATGGTCTGCAATTTGAACAATATTTGTGATTAATTAATTATTTTGTTTTTTGTCAATGTAAATTATAGAAAAAAATTATTTTGTCACGTTATTTATAAAAATAAATATAGACTATGCTATATTTTTGAAAAGCTCTTGGCAAGGGGAAAAAGATTTTAGAGAAATATATAGGGTGTCCCATAAAAAAAAGTAGGTTATGTCAATATCTCAAAAACTGTGACCTCTAAAGAAAATCTGGATTCTACGTAAAAAAATCTACAAATATCAGTTTTTACTTTTTTAATAAGTCTGACAATAACAGAGTTACAGGGGATCGCAGAAAATGTAATTTTTCCAAAATCACCCTGTAGCACAAAAACTAAGATGGCTATGGCAAATTTGATTAGTGCATCTTTGGTTTAATTAAAAAGTAGCGCGGTGTCGCGAAAACCGCAAGGTTCTAACCTAAAAAATAAGCGAGATACCCCGTAAAACATACGAAAATGGGACAACCTGTACAGAGTGTATAATTTTTCGGTACATATAAAATTGTATGTTGATGGTTTCTTTTTGCTTTGTGAAACTGTGAATGACCCTGCTATTCTATTGCGTAATTTGCAACGAAATTTGGTGAACGCAATCGAATACTGTTGTAATGTTTCGAAAACAAAAGTATTTTTAATTAACTTCGTATCACTTTTGGTTTTCATGATCCTCATGGTTAGTTCTTGGTATTTCTTATCTTTGATACAGTCCATGTTCACTATGTAACATAACAACACGATTGTAAATAAATTTCTATACATACAGTATAATTTATTTCAGTACTGTCTTTCTAGAACAATGAACAATGTAATTAATAGTAATTTGTCATTAACTAAATTCCCTTAAAAGAATAGTTGATAACTACGTTATGAATTTAAAGAATTATTAATTTTTTCGATGGGTTTTATTTTACTTCAATAAATAAGCAGTTGATACTACACATTTGTCTCCAAACCAATAAGTTTAGAATTTATTAAATGGTCATATTATGAATAAATTAATTTTATATACAAATATACCATAATAAAAATTCTCAATATTCCCACGCTTTATTCTAAGATTATATAAAAACAAATACAAGTAGAAAATACACAACTTTGTAGCCTGGAACACTAAAAAGATCTAACTCAAATTCTGTATTTTCATCCCAATTTAAGCGTCGTACATTAAAAGCATAAAATACAATGAAATAGTTAAAAAGCTAATTTTCTCTAGTTATTTATGCCTTTCACAATTGTTTCCTCTGTAGTTTTATATTTTCTAGAAGTAGTAAGACGCACGGAAAGCGGAAACTACTCGCAAACCACGATAAATATTACTTCTTGTAATGTTGACATATGTGATTTACAATTTACATTTAAATTATTTTAATTTGTCTATAGTAGACAACAAAAGTAAAAGAAGGTTTTATATACGAGCATATTTTAAATGTATATATCATTCTGCCAATTAAATGAAATATGATAACAAAATTGAATATTTATGCATAATGTATTGACATTGAATTATTTTATAGGTATCAAGCTGAGCTTATTAAATATCTGAAATTGTGTGTATAAAAGTTGGCTGATTTAGATTTTATCTCTAATCTGAAAACCTGAAAAGTGAAAATAACAGCTTGGAAAGAATTAACTTGAAGATAAAATTCATTTTAAACACACACTATTAAATTCTTAATCTTAACAGAAGGGGTGTTCCAGAATGATGAATACCGGCCGACGGTTCTCAATTATTATTGACAATATTTAAAATCATTAAAAAAGGTAGAAATTCCAATTTTAAAAATACTATCGAAGACGTTTATTACAAAATAACGATCATTGTGTAACTGGGTTATATGTATGTCTTGTATATCTATTTCAGAAATATATAATTTTTTAATTTTTAAAAATAAATATACATAGAAAAAATTTTATACCTATCTATGAATAAAGTTATTGCAAAAACAACTCAAAAAACAGATTTGAGGACATAAGAAAAATGTATTGAAAACATTTACTTGGCAAGTGGCATGAGAATAAAATTGACAGATTTACGTTTCCTTTAACAAGCGCCATAATTTTTAACACACATTTTTATTCTGGAAAATATTTCACTATTAAAAATAGGTGTAAATGAGAGAGGACAGGTGAATGTGACAAATCTATTTAGCAGCTTTCTGCACTTTTCCCCCATAAAAAGCTTTTATAGAATGCTCGAATTTCGGGTTTTTGAAAGCGTAAATTAGCAAATAGGTAAGCGTCTTTTCTCGTTTCAAAGAACAGCTCGTAGGCATTAACTTATCTGTCAAGCAACTTTCAAGATAATCGTAGAAAATTATCTAGCTACATGTGCATATTTTCTTGTAGAATAGAGAAATTTGATGTATTTGCAAACACTCACAATGCTGAGATAGTGTCGGAAACAATGGTATCACTATTAGTAATTTATGTAATCAAATTATAATATTTACAAATAGTTAATTAATCTTGTTAATTTGAGATTATGTAAACAAATTCCATCAGATACATGTTTTAGAGATAAAAAAACCCGTTTTGCGTTACTACTGTAAATCTTTAGATTAGTGTAACATAAACCTTGTAAACATTGAAATTCTACTAGATTAAAATCGCTATAGCACAAAAAGCCTCGTTGTTGCACAATACAGGTAACCTTCTGATTATTGTAAATGTATCAAATCACACTTGCCCTTGTTGCGTAAATAAACAATGCGTAAATAGTCCAACCAAAACTAGATGTGTAGGACCGAATTAAATAAATCTCTCACTTACTTGGCTATATGAAGGCAGAGGTGTATAATCGGAGTAAACTGGTACGTTGTACAACATTAGAAGACAAAAACAGAACGGCAAAACTAGCTTTTACAAATTTTTTAAAAATTAAAAAAAAAGAGCAATTAACACGTTTCCAAAATCGCACATAATACACGATACTCTCACTTTTAATTTTAGAGTTAAATAAATAGCAATTTTCACTTTTAATAAAGACGGTCCTAAAGTATACACAATTAAATTATAAGGATCCGAAACTTGCGATTTACCGCACTTGATAGAGTACGTATACAGCGCTACGATTATTTTGTGGAAGGACACGGAACCATCGTTTCTTTTGGTGGTGGGGATTTGACTGAAAATCGAATCTGTAAAGGAGGTTTCAAAATTTATTACGCACGCCTTTTGTACAAACCCAGTTACGCCTTTTTAGGTGGAGTTTATTATTGTTTTTCCTTTAGGAATGTTGGCGGAGAAGTTTTAGTATTCACTACAAGAACACCTGATGGGAATTTACTCTACGATTATACGCTTATTCGTTTATTTCAAATTTTTACTTGTCCTTATCTTCGCTTTATTTTTTTGACTTTTTCTATTTTGTCATTTGTTGTAGAGTTTTTTTCTGAAAAACTGGCAGCACAAATACAAACTACTGTTGGAGTATTGTAAAATTTTTTAACATTTATTTACTCATTTTGTACCTTAATCAGGGATTTTTAAATTAATTCAGTACTACAGGCACATCTCGTAGAGGAAAAGTAGATTAAACATAAATCAACGATTAATACTAATTCAACATTTCATTCATTTATATGTATTTAATTAACTCTGAACGTATATGTTAAATTTTTTATAGCCGAAAAATATTCGAAAATTCAAATACCACATAGAGTAAGGGTAAAGTAAAAGATTTTAAACATGACATGAAATAAATACGTTTGGTCAGATTTTTTTTATTAAAATAACGTACATGCAATAAATGATGAAAATTCTCAACATACCTTATAAGTTATATTAAACAATATTTATTATATTGATAAAGGCAGATACCTGCCAAAATGTACTTATTTCACTTTAGCTTTCCTGTCTAAAAAATCTAAAATACTAAATTCACTTATACATTTTTTAATTATAATTAATACCGTGTGATTGATAATATTCAGATTCAGGGTGCTTCGTACGTCAAAGTGTGTAAGTTAACAACGCTGAAGCTCTATTACATAAACCAAGTTTACCCTTACATTTGTAAGTTTTGACTATTTTACCTTCCAACCTATACACAGATATGAAAGTTATTCATAAAGTCAATCTGTACATTTTAAAATTATTTAATAATCTACATATTTCATAAAGTCACAGCATATCAAATTTATGTTTTTTTTTAATAGAACACCCTGTATATTATGTCAAATTTCAATTAGGCTCATTTTTCATATTCCAATGCGAAACGTTTTTACTAGGTACTTTTAAAGATATCGCCATTTTTATATGAAAATCGTAATGAAATCGTCACCCTATATTATTTAAAATAACCTATTAAGGGCTAATCTCTCATGGGCAAAATAATTTCGTGATAGTCTGATTTTGTTAAAAAACTTATCACATTTGTGATAACTTTTCTTTTTTGTACAGGGTGATCCACAACTCACACCCATGATTATCTCGGTTATTTTAAATGGAACACCCTCTATTTTATATCATCTCTGAAAAGTACTTAAGAAATACTTTTACTCCTCTTAAGCATTCCCTACACCTAAATCTTACAGTTTTTGATTTATTGAGATTTTATAAAATAAAAGCGACATTTTTGGCACTGCAAGTTTTTTACAGTTTGACATGACTGTAAAGTATTATTTGGCAGAGGGTAGTATTATTTGTCTATCAAGCTGGTCAGCTATCAGCTGGTAATATTTTAGTTTTATTCGGTTAATTTCCTTGTTATTTACGTACAAATTCTGAGTTCACCATGAATTTTTCTAATGAGGAATTAGTCGATATGATCTGGGTCATATAAATTGCTTGCTAGCGGTAAGGGTGTATCACAAGAGATTTCCAGAGCGCCGATTACCTGAAAAAAAGGAATTTCGAAAAAGTGATGGATCGATTTAATCGTACAGATACTGTAGTATATGAAAAGAAAGAAAAAAACGAAAACCATTGTTACCGAGAAAAATGAACTGAATGTATTGTTGGCAGTTACAGATGATCCCAACAAAAGTATAAGAGAAATTTCCAGGGAGCAAGAAATAGGTTATGGAAGTGTACAAAAAATACTACCTAAAAACAAGATGCACCCATATCATATTCAATTTCAACAGGAATTATTGGATGATGTTTTTCGACGAAGAATAAATGTTTGTAATTGGGCTCAAAGAAAAATTCGCAACCAAACAGATTTTTTTTGATTATGTACTTTTCGGGGATGAGGCGACATACCATAAAAATGGATGTTTAAGTAGACATCATTTTCCTTACTATTCAAGAGAAAATCCTCATGTAATAATTACTACTTCACAAACAAGATGGTCTTTATATGTTTGGGGTGGTATTCTTGGCAATTTCGTGAGTGGGCCATATTTTTTCGAGAAAACGGTAAACGGTGAAGTTTATTGCCTGTGCTTCTTGAAAACGTTCTCCTGCATATATGTCAGTACATGTGATATTTACATGATGGGGCTCCCATACTTAATAACGCACTGAATCACGGTCAACTACACGATCAGTTTCCAAGATGATGGATAGGTGGAGGAGGGCCAATTCCGTGGCCTGCAAAATCGCCTGATCTAACAAAAGTAGATTTTTTCTGTGCGGGTATCTTCTTTAGAGGACATGAAAAATAGAATTAGAGTGGTTTCCCGAAACATTAGTACCCCAATGGCTAGAAATGTAAGTAGAGAATTTAAAGATCGGCTACAACATTGTTTAAAAGTAATGGGAGGCCACTTAGAACAGTTAATATAAATACCACTTCATCGAAACTGTGTACTTCGTCACTATGATTAAACTAATTTAAGTCCAACCTCCTGATGATGATGTAATGTCAATAAAACGATCGTCGAGTGATGAAATACTAGTTAAAAAGTTTAGGTTCACCCTCCTGATGACGTGTATGTGGTCAACAAAACTCATTTTTTATAATTTTGTTTCATTTATGACTCTGTCTCGGTTATACCTAGTTTTGTTAAACACTTTGTGGTTTTATTTGCAATAGCTTATACTTGATGTATGTTTTTTCACCTGACAATAATAGTATTGATACAGAGCTGATCAAACTTACAGTATTTTCAAATAATACATTACAGTCATGAAAAAAATAAAAATTTGAAGTTATGCCAAAAAGGTCGCTTTTATTTTTAAAAATCTAAATAAATCAGTAACTGTAAAATTTAGGGAGGTATAGGGAATGCTTAAGAAGAGTAAAAGTATTTCTTATGTACTTTAAAATAACCGAGATAATCATGGGTGTGAACTTTGGATCACCCTGTACAAAAAATAAGTTATCACGAAAGTGATAAGTTTTAACAAAACCAGACTATCATGAAGCTATTCTGCCCATGAGAGAGTACCCTCAATTGTTTATTATTTTTATTATTGTTAAATAATATAGGGCGACGATTTCATCACGATTTTCACATAAAAATAGCCACATCTTTAAAAGTACCCTGTAGAACCCAATAAAAACCTTTATCATTGGAATAGGAAAAATGAGCCTAATTGAAATTTGACATAATATGCAGGGTGTTCCATTAGATAAAATAAATTTGATATGCTGAGACTTTATGAAATACCTTGTATATTATTAAATAATTTTAAAATGTGCAGCTTGACATTATGAATAACTTTTATTTAAAACTTTATATATATATATATATATATATATATATATATATATATATATATAGGTATAGAAAATTATGCACTCGACATTTTTTCACTATCGCCAAATCGATTTATTACCTTATTTACGACTTTTGCAAAGACAGACTTTATTTGTTTTTTATTTACAACTGTCAAAAATATGACGTGATTGACATTTTTCTTAAATGACCATTTATGGCATGTGATACATCATTAGAAAGCTCTTGCTTCAATCAGTACGTTCCTACATTTTTGTGCGATTCTGTCGCGCTGTTTCACAACGTTCGTCTTTCAATTGTGAAAATTATCTTAAATATACTTCCGGTAAAAGAATCACTGTTCCTTGTTTTGTCAGAAAAAAGCTAACTCTCAACCACACAGTCCTAAGGCTTTATCATTCATTGCCTGCCCTTACATTCAGCTTGTTGGTGTTGATGGAAAAAGAAATTCGATATTTCAGTATTGTTGCTTACTAGTTTTGGTCACATAGTAAACTTAGGCAAACCAAACAAAAACAAAAATGAATGTCAGTATTTAATAGTCACTATTGACAAGTGGTAAGGTTAAATAAGATTTTACTCTCATTACGTTGTAATTCAAAAATTCCTTTTTTAATAAACCGAAAATGTCGCTCAGTGAAAAAGACCGTATTAAAATTCTTATAATGTTTTGTTACGGAGATCGTCGTATATCTGCTAACGCGGTACGTCAAATTTTCAAACAAATTCAACCAGACCGAACCCCGATTTCGCAATCCACCGTAAGAAATAAGAAGAAAATATGAAGAACATGGCTATGTTAAAAATTTACTTAAAAAGATAGCCGAAGGTAGATGAAAATATGCACATAGAAAAATACCACCCGTACAAAGTCTACCTGGTGCAAGATTTAAGTGAAGATGATTTCGACCGAAGACTGTAATTCTGCGAAATCATGCAACCAATCAAGATGAAAACTTTGCAACAAATATTTTATTCTCAGAGGAAGCAACTTTTTACCTTAACAGTACTACAAACAAGTAGAATTGCCGATATTGGCCTAAATTAAATCCACGTTGGATTCAAGAAGCTCATTGTAAATCACCTCAGAAAGTGAATGTATGGGCCGGCATATTGAAAGATAAAGTGTTGGAACCATTTTCCTTTGAAGGTGAAACCAACTTGAATTTTTTACAGTTAGAACATTTGCAAGCTTTAGTCACTCTTTATCCTGACCACAATAATTCTGATTTGCCCAGTCCAGAAATTTGACTACAACTAAATGGAGCCCCGCTCCACTCTGCAAGAGAAGTTCGTGGGGAATATCTCAATTTAATGTTTCCAGCAAAATGGATTGGCCGACGGGTGCCATTGAATGGCCAACCAGGCCACCTGATATGACACTTTTGGGCTTCTTTTGTGGGTCCAACATTTTTTAAATAGACTAAGAAATATTCTTAATCTAAAGTGCCGCATGATACGCAATGTTCAAGAAGAATTTGTTTCCAGACCTGGGCACTGACAGGTTGTCAACAGTCGCCACTTTCAGCGTTTACTGAACTAGTTTTTCTATTTATATGTTGTATCTTCAACACATCATTCTTATTTTATTACTATTTTATGATTATTTGATTTTTCTTTGTTGTGTTCTTGTTTTTTAATATTACGATTTGTTCTAGTTTGATTGATAATAAAACCATGTTTACTACTAATACTACTAATTTGCACAATTAAACGACCGCCATTGTGCATACATTCCCATGTAAAAAAATTGCGATGACGTCACATTTTCGACAGATGTCGACAAAAACACTTGAATTCTGTCAGAATGTGGGAAACTGAAAAGTAAATTAAAGTATTCGAGCGTTTTTCATAAAACCTGAATACTACCCAATTATTAGGAGTAGTCTACTGTATGTTACTATCCACGATAACTCCCGAACAGCAACACGCAGTACGTACTTGAAATTTCGTATTTAAGCTTCCTTGAAAACCAATGACGGAGTGGAGGGTTTATTAGGAAAAGTTTTTGTATTTAATCAAATATTCGTGAAACAGCTACATATCCCAAAGATATAAAAAAACCTAGATACAGATTTTAAAGATATAAACTAATTATATTATTTGCAATTTTTGATGCGACGGGTAATTTGATCGCGAAATAATGCCTAAGTATTCGATACATTTTATTCAATATCTAATAACGATCAACTTTATAAATGAATAAATGAATAAAATTTTCTTGAAGATAATAAAACTTTATGTAACTTTTCATCATAAAGCTCCGAAATACAAAGCCAGAGAAGCGTTAAAATTAACAAAACAAGACTTAATTTGCCTTAAACTATTAATGATGTCGTAATAGAAGCGAGAGGCTTTGGATTTTACCTGTCTCGCCGCCCGTCCGTCCGCCCGCCCGTCTGTCCGTCCGCCAGCTTGTCTGGCTGTCTCCCTGTCCATCTATCCGTCTGTCCATCTGTCTGTCTGTCTGTCCGTCTGTCCGTCTGTCCGTCTGCCCGTCTGTCCGTCTGTCGTCTGTCCGTCTGTCCGTCTGTCCGTCTGTCGTCTGCCCGTCTGTCCGTCTGCCCGGCTGTCCGTCTGCCGTCTGTTCGTTTGTCCGTCTGTCCGTCTGTCCGTCTGTCCGTCTGTCCGTCTGTCCGTCTGTCCGTTCCTGTCCGTCTGTCCGTCTGTCCGTCTGTCCGTCTGTCCGTCTGTCCGTCTGTCCGTCTCGTCTGTCCGTCTGTCCGTCGTCCGTCTGTCCGTCTGTCCGTGTCTGTCCGTCTGTCCGTCTGTCCGTCTGTCGTCTGTCCGTCTGTCCGTCTGTCCGTCTGTCCGTCTGTCGTCGTCCGTCGTCTGCGTGTCGTCTGTCCGTCTGTCCGTCTGTCCGTCTGTCCGTCTGTCGTCTGTCCGTCTGTCGTCTCTGTCCGTCTGTCCGTCTGTCCGTCTTCGTCTGTCCGTCTGTCCGTCTGTCCGTCTGTTGTCCGTCTGTCCGTCTGTCCGTCTGTCCGTTCTGTCCGTCTCGTCGCGTCTGTCCGTTGTCCGTCTGTCCGTCTGTCCGTCTGTCCGTCTGTCCGTCTGTCTCTGTCTGTCCGTCTGTCCGTCTGTCCGTTCTGTCCGTCTGTCCTGTTCTGTCCGTGTCTGTCTGTCTGTGTCTGTCCGTGTCGTCTGTTCCGTTCTGTCCGTTGTCTGTTCGTCTGTCCGTCTGTCTCTGTCTGTCCTGTGTCGTCTGTCTGTCGTCTGTCCGTCTGTCCTGTTGTCCTGTTGTCGTCTGTGTCTGTCCGTCTGTCGTGTCCTGTCTGTGTCCTGTCGTTGTCCGTCTGTCGTTGTCCTGTGTGTCGTGTGTCCGTCTGTCCTGTCTGTCGTCTGTCGCGTCTGTCGTCTGTCCGTGTCGTCTGTGTGTTCGTGTGTCTGTGTCTGTCATCTGTCGTGTCTGTCGTCTGTTGTCTGTGTGTCTTGTGCCTTGTCTGTGTGTCTGTGTGTCGTGTGTTGTGTGTCTGTGTGCCTGTGTGTCTGTGGTCTGTCGTGTCTGGGTGCCTGTGTGTCTGTGTGTCTGTGAGTCTGTATGTCTGTGTGTCTGTGTGTCTGTGTGTCTGTGTGTCTGTGTGTCTGTGTGTCTGTGTGTCTGTGTGTGCTGTGTGTCGTGTGTCTGTGTCATGTCTGTGTCCGTGTGTCTGTGGTCTGTTGTCTGTGTGTCTGTTGTGTCTTGTGTCTGTGTGTGTGTGTGTGTGTGTGTGTGTGTGTGTGTGTGTGTGTGTCTGTGTGTTGTGTTGTGTTTGTGTTTGTGTCTGTGTCGTGTTGTGTTTGTGTTTGTGTTTTGTGTTTGTTTTGTGTTTGTGTTTGTGTTTGTGTTTGTGTTTGTGTTTGTTTGTGTTTGTGTTTGTTGTGTTTTGTTTGTGTTTTTGTTTTGTTTGTGTTTGTGTTTTGTGTTTGTGTTTATGTGTTTGTGTTTGTTGTTTGTTGTTTGTGTTTGTTTGTGCTTGTGTTTGTGTTTGTGTTTGTGTTAGTGTTTGTGCGTCTGTGCGTCTGTGTCTGCGTCTGCGTCTGCGTCTGCGTCTGCGTCTGCGTCTGCGTTTGTGTCTGTGTCTGTGTCTGTGTCTGTGTCTGTGTCTGTGTCTGTGTCTGTGTCTGTGTCTGTGTCTGTGTCTGTGTCTGTGTCTGTGTCTGTGTCTGTGTCTGTGTCTGTGTCTGTGTCTGCGTCTGCGTCTGCGTCTGCGTCTGCGTCCGCGTCCGCGTCCGCGTCCGCGTCTGCGTCTGCGTCTGCGTCTGCGTCGGCGTCTGCGTCTGCGTCTGCAACAGCGACTGCGACTGCGACTGCGACTTTGTCTGCGTCTGCGTCTGCGTCTGCGCATGCGTCTGCGTCTGCGTCTTGCAACAGCGACTGCGACTACGTCTGCGTCTGCGTCTGCGTCTGCGTCTGCGGCTGCGTCTGCGCCTGCGTCTGCGTCTGCGTCTGCGTCTGCGTCCGCGTCTGCGTTTGCGTCTCCGTCTGCGTCTGCGTCTGCGTCTGCGTCTGCGTCTGCGTCTGCGTCTGCTTTATGTGTCTGTGTCGTGCTGCTCTGCAACAGCGACTGCGACTGCTGTTGCGTTGTCTGCTGTCTGGTCTGCGTCTGCGTCTGCGTCTGGTCGTCTGCGTCTGCGTCTGCGTCTGCGTCTGTGTCTGGTCTGCGTGTCTGCGTCTGCGTCTGCGTCTGCGTCTGCGTCTGCGTCTGCGTCTGCGTCTGCGTCTGCGTGTCTGCGTCTGCGTCTGTGTGTGTCTGTGTCTGTGTCTGCGTCTGCAACAGCGACTGCGACTGCGATGCGATTGTCTGCGTCTGCGTCTGCGTCTGCGTCTGCGTCTGCGTCTGCAAGCTGCGACTGCGTCTGCGTCTGCGTCTGCGTCTGCGTCTGCGCTGCGTCTGCTGTCTGTGTCTGTGTCTGGTCTGGTCCGTGTCTGTTGTCTCGTGTCTGTGTCTGGTCTGTGTGTGTCTGTGTCTGGTCTGTTTGTCTGTGTCTGTGTGCTGTGTCTGTGCTGTTTGTGTCTGGTCTGTCTGTGTGGTCTGTGTCTGGTCTGGTCTGCGTCTGCGTCTGGTCTGCGTCTGTCGTCTGTCGTCTGTCGTCTGCGTCTGGTCTGTGCGTCTGCGTCTGCGTCTGCGTCTGCGTCTGTCGTCTGTCTGGTCTGGTCTGTTCGTCTGTATGTCTGTCGTCTGGTCTGTTTGTGTTATGTGTCTGTGTCTGTGTCTGCGTCTGCGTCTGCGTCTGCGATTGGTCTGCTGTCTGCGTCTGCTCTGCTCTGCTCTGCTCTGGTCTGGTCTGCGTCTGCGTCTGCGTCTGCGTTGGTCTGTGTCTGTTGTCTGTTCTGTGTCTGTGTCTGTGTCTGTTCTGTGTCTGTGTCTGTGTCTGTGTCTGTGTCTGTGTCTGTGTCTGTGTCTGATCTGTTCTGTGTCTGTGTCTGTGTCTGTCTGTGTCTGTGTCTGTGCTTCTGTGTCTGTGTCTGTGTCTGTGTCTGTGTCTGTGTCTGTGTCTGTGTCTGTGTGTCTGTGTCTGTGTCTGCGTCTGCGTCTGCGTCCGCGTGCGTCGCGTCTGCGTCTGCGTCTGCGTCTGTGTCGGCGTCTGCGTCTTCGTCTGCAACAGCGACTGACTGCGACTGCGACTTTGTCTGCGTCTGCGTCTGCGTCTGCGTCTGCGTCTGCGTCTGCGTCTGCGTCTGCGTCTGCGTCTGCGTCTGCGTCTGCGTCTGCGTCTGCGTCTGCGTCTGCGTCTGCGTCTGCGTCTGTCTGCGTCTGCGTCTGCGTCTGCGTCTGCGTCTGCGTCTGCGTCTGCGTCTGTTGTTGTGTCTGTGTCTGTGTCTGTGTCTGTCGTCTGTGTCTGGTCTGTGTCTGTGTTGTGTCTGTGTCTGTGTCTGTGTTGTGTTTGTCTTTGTCTGTGTCTGTGTCTGTGTCTGTGTCTGTTTGTCTGTGTCTGTGTCTGTGTCTGTGTCTGTGTCTGTGTCTGTGTTGTGTCTGTGTGTCTGTGTCTGTGTCTGTGTCTGTGTCTGTGTCTGTGTCTGTGTCTGTGTCTGTGTCTGTGTCTGTGTCTGTGTCTGTGTCTGTGCCTGTGTCTGTGTCTGTGTCTGTGTCTGTGTCTGTGTCTGTGTCTGTGTCAGTGTCTGTGTCTGTGACTGTGTCTGTGTCTGTGTCTGTGTCTGTGTCTGCGTCTGCGTCTGCGCCTGCGTCTGCGTCTGCGTCTGCGTCTGAGCCTGCGCCTGCGCCTGCGTCTGCGTCTGCGTCTGCGTCTGCGTCTGCGTCTGCGTCTGCGTCTGCGTCTGCGTCTGCGTCTGCGTCTGCGTCTGCGTCTCCGTCTGCGTCTGCGTCTGCGTCTGCGGCTTGGTCTGCGTCTGCGTCAATTTCTCATAATACAAATCTCCCCCACCTTGCACTTTCCGCAAACCTTCAATAAAATTCCATATTGTGGGATGATCAGTTGAAGGTTCTGTTTGTAACCGTCTATGGGCCGCTTCAGCATGGTTATTGGTCCTATCGATGTCGTTCATTACACGGCTATAGGCACTCCATAATTGCGGCGGAAACATTGCGAGACGCCTTCCATTTCCTCGACGATTCATGGTCTTCCTATATAAAAATCCTCGAATCAATGTAATAGAGGGTTTACGTAAAACGTAGATTCAATTACACCATGTTTTTGTGACAGAACTGGATTTTTTTTTTCTATTTTTATATGTGGAGCAAAAATTCCATTATTTTTCAATTCTGCGTTCAAAGTCCTTGCATCCAAATACCTGGCGTTCAAATGTCCTCGCGTCTAAACGGCGGCGTTCAATCGGCTACGTTCAAACGGCCGCGTTCTAACGTCCTAGACCGTACAATAATACCTAACAGTAGCATCGATCTCTTCCTCTGCTTTTTGAAATTCTGGAAGATGATGGGGTACAAAACGACTTGCGAGTAGTTTCAGATGAAGGTGGTCGTGTATTATTGTTTTACAGATGAGGATCCAATCCACAGTTGAGCCTCTATTACGGCGTAACTAGTTCTGTTATCTGCTTGCATAACCTTCTTCGCAACAGCAATATTTTCCTCTGTGATAGCGGTAAAGGGAGGGCCTGCGCCTTTCTGGTGATCAACTGTAGTTCTTCTACGTTCTAATTCCTTGTACCATCTGTAAATTGTTGCCAAGGAAGGGGCCAATGCTGATTACAAATTGTCTTCGCAATCATACGCAGTCAACCTTCCTCATCGAGCATTTACGGGGGCATTAAAAACCTTCCTCCTTTAAATCGGTCCTTTTTAGGGCTACAACTTACATAATAGAAACAATTCCAGAAAAATATAGTTAAAAAAAAAAAATTTAAGGAATTTTCGTATAAAGCTTTCTTTGGCCGATATTTTAGGTTAGGAACAAGATATCGAGATGCGGTTTTCGCAAGATTGTTTAGGCATTATTTAGCTACTTGTTCATGAAGAAAAGTCATACCAATGCCATTTAATTGTTTTGCTAAAATTAACCGTTTCTGTCGGAATGTCGAACAAAGCCCTCTAGGGACGACATCTGAAACTAACAAAACTTCAATTTAACATTTGTAGCCCAAGAAAAGCTCTTTTCAACGCGCCCAAGTTTGTTAAAATCGGATTAGCCGTTTCGAAGATACGGGGTGATTTTAAGGAAGCCTGTGAATACCCCCACCACTTTATTTTTATACATAAGGCAAAAGTGCCAAACAAAAAAGTTCAGATCATCCTCGACTTTAAAGATCAGTTATTTTTATTAGGTTAATATAGCAGAATTCACAGAAACATCACTTTTTAGATTCAAGATTGCAGTTACGCCCCTAGCGGTCATTTTAGAAACATGAAAATATTTTCCAGCTTTTTGTATTGACCGTTTTAGTAATTACTTTTTTGCGCAAGCCTCTACGATGTATAGTTTCTCAGATACAGTACCTCGCATTCTTAGTTGGCCACCCTGTACATATATATAAAACTTCAAACATTTGTGGGTAAAATTATTGATGCAAATAAACAAAAGACAAGTAAAACAAAAATTATTATGTATAAGTACCCAGGGACTAAATTCAATGGTGATACGTGTCAATTCTCAAGATACTGAATCATTGCATAGTAGCAAGTGCGAGTTACATATTGTTGAAGTGCTTTTTACTTTTTTCTTTATTAGTATATCACGAATGACTAACAGTAGCTTATTATGTATTTTGAGAGAGTTGCTTACGTAAGATCTCTGATATATTGAATTCATGCTGAAATCTATTCTAAGTAAGTTGTTTCTTGTGTTGTGCGCGTGATTATCGGAGTTTTTGAAACAATTATTCTTATGATTAAACCCAAACAAACAGCATTCGTATATAAGTACATCATAGGCCGTCATAATGTGTTGTTAAAAGTGGTCTGCAACTGTCACGTTTCTTTAAGTCAAATATAGTCTTATAACTCTTTTTGAATTTTCAGAATATCTTTAAGATGTTGTCCATGACCCCAATAAATTAAGCAATAACGAAGTATGGATTGGAAGTACGCATAGTAAATTTTAACAGTGTGTTTCGTTCGCAAATTGGTTTTAATCTACATAAACAGAAAAGTGCTCTGTTTAATTTGTTTCCTACTTTCTAGTTTGATCAGTCCACTGCAACTGGTTATTAATGATTACACCCAAATGTTTTGTTCTATTTGGTGTGTACTATTTAGAAACGAAATAATGTTAGATTTATTTACATTAAGAATAAGATTATTTGCATAACACCACTTTTGTAAATTAACTAGCGTTTCTTCTATGTTAGATACCAACTCAGAGACCGAAGTACCAATTATATTTATACTTATGTCATCAGCGTACATTGTAATTGGATGTGAAATGTTACTTGGAAGGTCGTTCATGAATACTACAAATAAAAGCGAACCAAGAATAGAACCAGTAGTACACCGACACTTGCCCCACTCCTTTTTTTACGTCACAAGCCCCGCCCCTTTCACTTTTTTATATGCCCACGTGGGGGACCGGTTTTTCCACCCTTATTTTTACACGCTTACGTGTAGGACGTGTTTTTTCACCCTATTTTTGTACATCCACGTGTGAGACCGGATTTTCCACCCTTATTTTTACTCGCTTACGTGTAGGACGTGTTATTTTCATCCCTATTTTTGCACATCCACGTGTGAGACCGTATTTTCAACCCTGCTGGAAATTTTATCCCTAATTATTTTGTTATACGTGTACGAGTGAGACAGGATTTTCCACCCTTATTTTTACACATCCACGCGCGACACTGTGTTTTCAACCCTAATTATTTTTACTCGCTTACGTATAGGGCATGTATTTTCACCCTATTTTTACACATCCACGTGTGAGACCGTGTTTTCAACCCTAATTATATCGCATACGTGAAGGACTGTATTACCCTTATTTTTATGATTTCTTTTGGGGTTAAACCTTATGGTTGTATTAAGGACCTTTTGACACCTAGGACTTTTGCTAACGCGAGGACAGGGGTGGGGCTGGTCATGGCTTAGAACTGTACTTAGGGCAGGGGCTGTATGTAGAGCTAGGGCTGGAGTTTAGGGCTGTATTTAGGTGGGGCTGTATGTAGAGCTAGGGTTGGAGCTTAGGGCTGGTCTAGGGTGGGGGCCGTATGTAGAGCTAGGGTTAATCTTAGGGTTATTTGGTGGTATTAAGGACCTTCTGGCTATATTAAGAATAGTGCCCTGGAGGTTAGGCAAATGCACACGCATACAATAATTGCATAATTAATAAGATATTATTATTGAAATTATCGACCCTATTGCTTTAAAAGGGTTAAATGCTATTGGAGAAAACGTTTCTAATAATGATGTAAAATAGCAGTTGTATTAGGATTAATCATACTTGGGGGAATTTGAATGACAGTAAAATTTAATTATAGAACACTTATTTTTATTGTAAATTGCGTACTTATCCTCAGTGAACTATAAAAAAATACTGGCATTCCTAATGAAACAATTTTTTTATTAAGTTAATTAATCACATTAACAGTTTGTGTTTTCTAAAACGCATATTAAAACATAGTTTACCTGCATTGAAATAATATCTATCCGTCCGCTAAGAATGTTGTACGCCTTAATATTTTTTAAAGAAACTTAATGCTTGGATGTTAACTGTAATTAAAAAATCTGTAAATAAATAAAGGGTTAACACCACACTTACCATCTCTGTAACGTTGTAAGGCACTGATTTACGCGTGATAGTTACTGTTTTGTGTTGCATGTCAAACTAAAGAACAACTTTCTAGATTGTGTAAAAATCACCTATAATTAGAGTGTAAAATATACAAATAATCTCATTGTCTTTATTGCACTTACAGCAACATGCATTTACCTTTCGCTTAAAATAAAATTGTTTTGAAAATATACGTATACGGACACAAAATTGTTTTTATAAAAACCATATTAAGTGTTTGGAATGTTTAAAATTCCATAAAAATATGTAGTAAGAAATCACTGTTCACGTTTACTTTTAACTAATTACCGTGTTAATTATATAATTCTATTTAATTTAATAGTCTAAAACCAAGTTAATATAATTTCTTTTTAAAACGTTAAATAATAAATTTTATATAATACGATTTTTAAAAACACACATGCCGAATTAAAAGAAAAAAACAGTAGGTATTACGCAATTCTTAATTAAAACAATTAAGGTACTAAATATATTTTTATTTATCAGAATAGAATGACTGGATAACAGGCATTAAACAATATTTTAATTATCTCATCATTTAGAATTAAACATGTACTAAAATAGTTTTTTACAAAACCAATCATTGATAAACTATGTAATCTAAAATATAGAAACACTAAGACATAAAAGCCACATACATCCGAATGATAGTCTTGCAGAATTTTTTTATTATATACGAAGCATATGGAATTCTTCTCTAGGAAATGTAAATGATATCCTTGTGGTGCTCGCCCAAAGGAATCAAAATACTCGCCATTACCATTCTCGTCAATGTAGATAGCGGTCCAATGCTGACCTGGCTTGTTTGCAGGATCTGTGTTTACGATAATTGCACACGGTCGAGGTGAGTGTTTCGGTAATTGATTAGAAGCACATACAAGCCGAAACACATTCTTCTTGTGGCTGGGGATCGATTTCAAGCATCTCAACACTTGTACCGCATACATCTTTGGAATTGGTGTGTCCAGTCTTGTAGTAGTAATGCGTTTTCCAGTGCGCACATAGGCTCAGTGATGTTATGACTTAAACAGCTATATGCTTTTGCTTCCTTTTTCAATTGTTTAATCGACGGGCAACCAGTCTCCTCCAAGTTTACTATTGGTTTGTTAAGAAACCTTAAAACTGTTGTTTTCACTACCCTTAACGTGAATCTTGTTAAATGGACGCAACACTCTCATCAGCTCCTCACGGAAATTGTTGTAATGTACATGGCCCCACCACCATTTTAATCCATGATAATTATCTTCCATAAATTTTATCTGTCGTGACATGGATCCTGATATAAAGTAACCTCGTGGTGGTTTTATGAGCATCAGCGATAAATGACCGTGATCTGTAACCACGGCAATTTCTTTAGGTATGAATTCGTTGTTAACACCACTAAACCCTTGCATGTCCAAGTATACGTCCATCTTCTATCGGTTGCTGCTGTACACTGAAGCTTTGCAGGTTAGAGTTACCACTTTTAACAGCTAAAATCCACAACGACATTCCGATGTTTATCGATCTCGATCACATTATCGAATTCTGCATACACCAAGCAGTTAACGGTTACGGTGAGCGCTTCTTCAAACCGACTTCCAGCCGAAGGGACCCGTTTCTAACTAAATTCCAGTGCGTGCTAGCGTTTGCAGACAGGTCAGGTGTTAGGTCAAAGGCCATTAAACAGTAGCCGTTGGGATAATCACTTCTTGATATATCGTTACCTTCATTCAAAAATGAATACCCGTGCCAGAGAATAAGGTGTGGTACGCTCTTACGTATAAACCATTAGCTGTAAAGTCCGGTTGGAAGGCCTTCGAAGGAATTTGTTGTCCGTCAATATATAATGACATGTAGTTAATATTGCAGTGATGAAAATTGAACGGGTTTGAGGGGTAGTCACCGTTGAAGGCTTTATTTGCTACAAAACCTACGATGCATCGTTTAGGTAACTGACCTAAGAAAACATTATCCAATGATTTTCGCTGTATGCCTGCAGGTCCTTGTAACAGGATATTTTGCGGCTGTTGTTTCTAAAGCTTTAGCGTGTGCAATTAGAATAGTTGGATTGATTCGCATACGTCTCACCAATAAACTAGCGTCTATAATTCGCGTCTTGTAATTTGAAGCGTGTGCCGCCATTAGACTAAAGGTATCTCTTGATCGTACAAATTTAGTCTTTAACTCAACGCCACTTATGAGAAACTTTTCTTGATTAAACAAATCCGAGTGCACGTGATCAATCATCTCTATCTGTATCCCGGTAGCCGCAAGTGCTTGACGTTTCGAGAAACCGTTATTTGCGTTTCCCAGTGTATTCATATGTCCAGCTGTATCATTGTGCCATAAGGTACATCCTAGATGTGAACTCTTGGCCTCCTTTCCATAATTTTGCAGCGTTTCGATAAATGAACGGTAGGCGTAGGTGTTGTTTGGTTGTGACACCGTCTTCTGATTCAAGTAAATCTCCATCTGTGAGAAAAGCAAATGCATCCAATTGTTTACCGGTGCTACAACATCAGTGTCTGTAAGTGCTGAATCATCATGCTTTAGAACTTTAGCTCTAATGTACAGCATAGTCTGACTTAAATCTATATAATTGTTTCCATTTCCGGGGACTACAAATTCTATTGGGGCGTCATCACGCAGAGCTGATAAGGGCTTGTAAAATATCTATTTACCGCTCTCGATACTTGTCTGCGTCGCTGGTAAAGCGAACAAATCCAATTCGGACTTGACGCATTCACACGATTGGGCATGTAGAAAAGCCATTATCTTGAAAATATATCGTCGTAAGCAGGCTTCTTCTTAGCAACAACTCTCAGTTGAGACTGATTATTATCGGTCAGACGTACTCTTTATAACCCGAACCCTCCATCATTTTATCGATTTTCTCGTCGGCTTTACGCTTAAGGTTTCTACCAGCCTCGTGAAATGTTTCTTGAAACGAATCCTTAATAGGTCGATCCTCTATGACGTCACCAAGAATATTAGCACCCGTTCTAAGAGCTTCTTTACCAATAGCCTTTGCGCCAGACTTAAATAACGGTATTATACTTCTAAATATACCGCCTAACCAGCTCCCTATCCCATGACCGCGTTGATAGGGCACACCTCTGTAAATAGAGCCGATACCGTTACCGGCCTGATTCATGTAATATTGCTGGTAAGGGCAAACCATTATTGTACTTTCTTAAAGTGTAGCTTCAGGCACGACGTTCCAAACTCAAATGGCATTGCAGCACCTGTATCTGTTTTATATTAATCTCGATGTTTTCAAATTCCGCGTCATTACCGGTATGTAGTGTGCAGGCGAGAAAACCACATCTTTATGACCCCCATAAGCATAGTTTTCTGAAGTAATATTTATTATACGCATAAGCGGAGATAAAACATCACCCACAACTTGCGGTTCAACGATGTCGCAATAAACAAACATCTGAGTTGGTAATCCTATCCATATACTAGCGGGGTGAGGGGTATTGGTTCCATGGCTATGTTCTGATACGGTCGATAACCCAATTGTAAGGCTAGACGTTGTGAGAATCCGAATAGCGAGAGCCGAGTTTTTAATTTCGTAGTGACGCGTTTAGTTAGATTATGATACTCGATTGTTAGCAATTTACTTATTAGTACATGGTTATTTAGCTCGCTGATAATTTCTTCTATGCCGGCGTAATTTCTCGAAGCGAATGGTATCACGTACCAGCCATCTTCAATATAAATGATCTTCTCGTTGTCGAGTTGAAAATATTCTGCGGCCTTTTTAATATCATTTCTAACATGTTCTCGTCGTCAGGTGGCTCTGTTCTATAATAAATTAAATTATCTGTTGCACTTACAGCGGCAAAAGAACATGGGTACTGAATTTCCGATACCCTACAACCCACGAGCCCGTTAATCTTATTCGTTTTGGCAGTTGCGTAATAAAACTTGACGTCATATTACCTGGAAAATACGTCATAGAGCTATTACTCAATAAGGTAAGATAAAATTCCATTTTTATATATCTCTCAGCTGCGAAGCTAATACCCAGTTATTAAATTTGTCACTGTATCCACGCCACTTGACCAAGTATTGTTTATTCCGCCCACGACCCTTCTCAGCTAGAATCTTATCGACTTTGAATAGAGTATCTTTATCAACCGTAACAACTTGCAATTCTTCTTCGTAAAAGGTGCCCTCAACAGGATCATTATTAAGATCGATTATTCTATAAACTGGTGGTCTTCTTTTTATCACCGTACTAATTGTAAAACTTCCTCGCTCCAATTCGTTTCATATCCCTTCTCAAAGGTGTACTTAGTTCTGGCGATTCTGACATGCGCGCCGACTTTATATTTAGGATGGCATACTGGACCTAAACCTTTCGCGTACAGGTTATTCCACACTTCCAAAATGTTTTTATCGTTTACTGCCGCGGGGGCCATCTTTATACTTGAATGAGGACTATTGTTGTAGGTAGTCACAAGTCTTTCGAGTACATCAATATATCTGTAGGAATTTTTGTAAGTGAAATAACGCCACATCTTTGTTTTTAATGTTTTATTAAATCTTTCAACTACAGATGCTTTTACATCAGGGTTATTTGTTACATAGAAATTGATATTTTGTTTCTTGAAAAAGTTTTGTACACTGCCTGCCACAAACTCTTTACCTTTATCCGTCTGTAGATTTGCTGGAGTATTGTCGCAATCCTTAAGAATATCAGCGAATGCTTCAATTACAGATGAAGCTGTCTTCGTTTTAAGTGCTCTCGCCCATGCCCTCTTGCTAAATACATCAATTACCGTTAGTATGTAGTTGTATCCGCTATTGTGTTCACTTAAAGTCCGCATATCACAAAGATCCGCCTGCCACAATTCGTAAAGGTTACTCACGATATATTTATTTCGTGGAAACTTTTTTCTGACTGGTTTATGTACCGTATAAGCTTCCTGTGTCTGCAACCAGTTTTTACTTCACCATATTTACCCTTTACAGCATTAGTTAAAGGTGTTATACCAGCGAACCCTGCAGGGTGAGAGGGTCATAGTATACAGCATCCATGTTATGGCCGCCACGAATCCCAATCTAGTGAAAGTCCTCTTCTTCTTTGAGAGATTCTTCTCGGTGTTTCTCGCGTTTCACTATCAGCATCGTAATTCTCACCTATAGTTGTGAGGGTCCGTTCAACGTTGGGTGATACAGAAACATCATACCTTTGCGTATCTCAGATAAACGCTCGTGGTATATTTATCTCTTTAATGTACGTCGCAAACTGACGCCAACCGCGCGGGTTTGTGGTTTTCGTTTTCTTAACGTCTCGTGAACCAGATCGATAATGTTGGAATGTGGTATGATCTCGCCTTTTATTGTAACAGTACCCTTTTATCCCAAAAACATCACTGTTCGTATTCAGTATATGTAACAAATTCGCGCCTTTTCTCTTATATGAAGGAGGAAGCGTTGATACTATCTCGTCGTCTGTCAGACCTTTGCGTTGCGGTAAACCTCTAACATCATCAGCAGCATCGTCACCGCTTATTGTTATACTGGCCGGCTGACGTAACTGATTGGAAAAGTGTAAATACCTTTGAAGGACTTGGTTGTACTGCTGCCATTTGTCATGGTCGGTCATTTTAGTTTTAAAACTTTATCCATATCGTCACCCAGCTGCGTTAAAATGTTGTTTTGTGTAACATCCGGTGCCTGCAAGCGCTGTATAAAGTCCATCGGCAGGATAATCATCTTCTTCAGAATGTGGTCCATGGTTATTGGAACAGATTACCCAGAATTCTGCCGAGTAATGGTCCTAACAGCAGTGGTAGAAATGCACCACCTTTCTGTACAAGAAACTGTTTCTTCTTTTTTATAGATTCGCCTCGCTGTGCCAAGCGTCTTAAAGTGTGCTTATGTTGAGAGAGTCGCTGCTTCTGATCAACTGACAGAGGTACACGACCTTTTAAAATGTTAGGTGCACACTCGCAAATACACTCTACCTGTTTACTACCCAAACATTTCAATAAAGCGTCACGTTGACTTTTACTTAATCTAGCTAATGCATGTAGGATATCAGTGTTCTCGCTTAAAACGTCAACCATCATATATGATGTAATCTTTATGACTGTGAGACTTAAACCCTTTTTTCGCTATATATACCTGGCAGATACCTTGAGGCCCGAATATGTTTGTTCTATAACGTAGCACATCCGGTGTATTCTGTTTTAAATCGAACAATAAATACCCGTGCGGGCTTGAGGTAGCATCTTGGTATGCAGATTCTAAAAATTTTGGATTGTCCGGTGAAATTTGTCTTGCTAAATGCTGTATCTGAGCTCTGTCACGTGGGTTCTTAAACAAAATTATGTAATGTGCGTTGAGAGAAATATCCCGCTGTCCACGTCCTTGATGAAATATGTTCTGCGTTAAGAAAAACACACTTAGATTTCGATGATGACAGCCTTTTGTAAAAATATCAACCACAGAGCCGTTAGTTTCGCGCATTAGATCGTCAATTATTATTAAGACAGGTTTTTCCCGTCAAACTGTTCCATATCAGGTAAACCCTTTTGAAACTCTACAGAGAGATCTTTAAATAAAGGCTGCCACTCACTGTAAAACCAGATAATTTTTTCAAAACCTGTATCGCAAGCGGTTTCGATATTTTTTAGAAAATCAACGATAAAATACGATTTCCCACATCCCGACGGACCTGCAACTATAGCCGAAAAGGGTGCTTAAACTGACCTTCCATCTTGAATCGCTAAACGATACTAACAGATACTCCACCAAGAGCTTCGTTTAAATAGACAAATGCCTTGCGGGCTAATAATTGTGTTTGTGAGTTTCCGTGGCTGTGGTTGTGTGAATCGAGAGAATCGAGAGAGAGAAAAAGCAGAGAGAGAGAGAGAGAGAGAGAGAGATAGCGTATCTTACGATACAATTTTAAAAGAGCACAATTGCCTAACCTCCAGGGTTACAACCAAAAGGACCTTAATACCATCAGAAATAACCCTAAGACCTAGATACAGGTCCCACCCCAAGACTAAACTCTAAGGCTTATCCCTAGACTAGCCCTAAGCTCCAACCCTAGCTCTACATACAGCCCCACCCTAAATACAGCCCTAAACTCCAACCCTAGCTCTACTACAGCCCCTACCCTAGACCAGCCCTAAGCTCCAACCCTAGCTCTACATACAGCCCCCACCTAAATACAGCCCTAAACTCCAACCCTAGCTCTACATACAGCCCCTGCCCTAAGTACAGTTCTAAGCCATGACCAGCCCCCACCCCTGTCCTCGCGTTAGCAAAAGTCCTAAGTGTCAAAGGTCCTTAATACAACCATAAGGTTTTGAAAAACGGTCGCACACGTAAGCAAATAAAACTAAGGATTGAAAATACGGTCTCACACGTAGATATATGTAAAATTAAGGGTAAAATACGGTCTCACACGTGGATGTGCAAATATGAAAAATCCGTCTCATACGTGGATGTGTAAAATAGGTAAAATCGCTCACACTGATATATAAAATAAGGGTTGAAAATCCGGTCTCACACGTGGATGTGCAAAATAGGGTGAAAAACACGTCCTACACGTAAGCGTGTAAAAATAAGGGTGGAAAACCGGTCCCCACGTGGGCGGGCTTGTGACGTCAAAATCCAAGATGGCGGCGCAAGTGTCGGCCTTCTACTAGAACCCTGTGGTACACCACGACTAACGTCAACTTTTGTTGATCTATGACGCTTAGTTTCATTGTTGTTTTCATAATTGATTTCCACATATTGTCCACGTTCCATTAAGAAGGACCGTAAAAGTGCTAAGGTGTTGGATCGCAAACCATAATACTCTAATTTGTGCAAAAATAATTCACCATCGATAAGGTCGAATGCTTTGGACAAATCCAGATTTATATTAACAAAGAGTTGTTTTGTATTTAAGGCATCTAGCACAACATGAAGTGTATTGTGTAAAGCAGTGCTAGTAGACATGTTGAGTATTGTTAAATAGTTGGTTCATTTCAAAATATGTTGAAATGTTTAATGCAGTTTCAAAAATCTTACTGCATACTGTAGGAATTGGTATAGGTCTAAAGTTACTAATATCTTTATTATCATTATTTTTATTTTTATACAGCGGAATTACTTTTGCTTTTTTTAGTTCTCTCGGAGAGTATCCAGCTTCAAAACAGGAGGTTATAATGTAAGATAATACACCTGAAATAATCTTTGAGCACTCTTTTATCAGTGACACTGGGATATCATCGACACCAGTGGATGATGTGTTTTTTAAGTTACTTATTATATTTTCAATTCCATATGAAGTAGTGGCTGTCAGAAAGAATGAATTACAATTATTTATTTTTAATGAACGTAGTTGGTTAAGAGCTCAATCATATGGAATCCTTGAGTTTTTTAAGTTTATTGTCGACGTAGTAAAAAAGTTATTGAGCTCGTTAACAATTATTTCCGGTTCTTTAATCAAGTTTGCATTAACAAATACATCAACATTGGTGTATTTATTTATTTCCTGTTTCACAATTCTCCATGTTGTTCTAGAAATGTTAGAAAAACGCGCTATTTCTAGGTCAACACTGCGTCTTTTTGCCGTTCAACAGATATTTTTTAGAATATTAGAATATTTTAAGTAGTAATTGTGTAGTAAAATATTAGGGAAGCTTTTCAAATTTGATGAAGTTCTCAGTTCTCGTTTAGTGTTTGAAGATTTCTTTATACCCGCCGTAATCCAATTTTTTGACGGTTTGATTGCAATTCGTGTTAATGGATATTTTCTATAAAATAGATTTAAGAAAGTATCAAAAAATAATTTAGTTTTTTCGCCAATTTCTAAATTATTAGTATGTATATTAGACCAATCAATTTGTTTAAGAGAATTTAAAAATTAATTTTTATTTGCTTCATTATTTTTCCTAACCCACTTATAGTATCCCTTTCTATGTTTAAATTTTATTTTTGGTACTGCTATAATTTGTACGTTATGATCAGTAAAATATACTGAAGTATTGAGAGTAGTAATACCATCTAAATACTCAGTATTTATAACAAAATTGTCTATGCAAGTCTTTGAAGTAGCAGTTACTCTTGTTGGTGTAGCAATTGTGAATGTAACCGTGTAAGATTGCAGTAATGTAATTAAACGACATTTACTTGTACTGTTTTTTAATATGTTAATATTAAAATCTCCACATAACATAAGCCGTTGGGTTTTTGCATGCACATCTAGGAGATGTTCTAACTTTTCAAAAAACGTATTAATATCTGTTTTATGAACTCTGTACTTATATACAAATAACGGTTATGTTGTATTCAATTAATTGCACAGTACCATTGAGTAATTACTCAATGCACAGTACAATATTCTAAAATCGTTTTTACAGTTACCAACACATTACACATTGCTGTGTATGGGAGAAAATTTAATATTGTCTCTAACCAAAATAAGCGTACCACCACGGGTATGATTAGATCTGCAAAATACGTTAACTAGTTTATAACCTGTAATTGATATGCTATCACATTAAAAGTATTTAGCAAATGTTCAGATACGCAAATAACGTGTAAGCTTTTAAATTCATCTAAAAATGCTTCAATATCTAAAATTTTGTTTTGTAATCCTTGAACATTGGCATGCATCACGCTGAAAGTATGTGAGATTAGCCTAAAAAAGTTGAAAAGTTGTCGAAATCTTGTTTTTTTGGAAAATTATTTATATTCACGGTATCAGTGTGTTTATTTATATTACCAATTTTTGCATTATTAGAAATTTTCTACATTTCTAGAAAATTATTTTGTAAAATCTTCACTTCCGTCAAGTTCTCTTTGTCTAACTTGAAAGTTTGTTTTAACTGGGAGTGTGAGTAGAAGTGAGGCACGATCCCCTCCACGTTTTTACGTCACAAGCCCCGCCCACTGGGGCAACATACGCTATCTTGGATTTTGACGTTACAAGGATGCCCCACGTGTGAGCCCGTATTTTCCATCCTTATTTTTTATGCTTTCTTTTCGGAGGCCTTTTTCAGCCACTTGATTTTCACCCCTATGGTTTTTTTTCGGAGGCCTTTTTCAACTCCTTGATTTCCACCCCTGTGGCTTCTTTTCGGAGGCATTTATTTTAATTCCTTCTACAGATTGTTTAACATACGAAATTTATTTATACATTAATTAGGTGTTAACTTGTAAGACACGTTTCGCTGAAGAGTACAATTGTATGCGAGTCCTAACCTAATCTGATAGCTTATAAGATGATCTTGTCTTAAAATCTGTATTCTTATAAATAGATTACAAGTTTTTATAATAAAATATTATTAGAGTCGGTTTATCGGTTATTTCATGTAATTGTTTCAATATATTTCAATGCATGAGGGTGGACCTTGTAATATGTGTTATTACACTTTCTTTTTAATTGCCGGTTGTAACCTTCTACCTACACAACCTTCAACTTATACACGAATTAATAACGACCTCCAACAGTTAATAACACTATTGAATGGGGCCGCTTATGTATTTAACGGCTAGAACATATAAAATTATTCACACTTCGTTTTAATAGGGTTATCAACTGTTCCTAATTGCAAGGTTGTTAAAACACGTCCTTGTCACGTACAGGTGATACTTCGAAATGTTTATCTAGTGGACTCCTGTAAATGCATCATGCAATTAAAAGAAGAACAATAAGGCCATTTGATATTAAAAAGATGATTAAAATATATATACCGTTGTATTTCAATTTTAAAAAATCAAGCGCTGTATTATGAGGGTCAATCGGCCCAGACATGTAAAATAGGCTTTTTTTAATTATGTCCATATAAATTGTTAAAATAATATAAGAATAAAAAGTGCCGATGTATTTAAAGATTACTACCGAAGACTGTTCTGTAATAAAATGATAAAAGGGTTCTTTTAAAACAAAGGTCTTAGATTTTAAGTTGACGTGTATTTTTACATTTAGTTAATTAAAATTATTTTTCAATGAGTGTTTATGTCGTGATGAATATGTTATAAAAGCGCTTAGCTAAATAAAAACGTTATTATAATTATTACATTTCTTTTAATGCCCATTTTGGCTTCGTATGTACAAATTATGTTGTTATCACCTAACTTCACCTTCAACAATAATGTCATTTGGTATTAAAAGATAAACATCATACCCTATTTTACTTTGAGAAAGTCATTGATCTTGAAGTTAGCCATAGATGAAGACGGTCTTGAAGTTATCTTTGCGAATTTTTCAATTCAGCCTTGGAATTGTTTAAGTTGACATGTATTTATACCTATTAATTAATCATGCTAAGAAAAATTAAAATTATTACACTACCATTTGTAGGTTTTGATCTTTTATTTATTTACAACAAACTTATTTACCTATTAATTAATCATGCTAAGAAAAATTAAAATTATTACACTACCATTTGCAGGTTCCCAGCAACAGGCCGGACCATCCTCCTCCAAACGGGGTTCAATCATATTAATACTAGGTTCCCCATAATAGACTACCCATTTTATTTTATTAATAAATTCCCTACGAGATAACTAAATAAGTTGTTCTCCGTGAGATTATCTTCTGTAGTCTTTGGGATTTAAGTTAATTATTAAACAGGTGGGCGCCTGTCACAAATAAGTTATAAATTAATAATTTCGTGTAACGTCATTTTACTACGAGAAGTTTGTTAGTTTTCATCAATAATTATTTAATTTTTTTGCTTTGAGACATTATTTCAACATCCGTTTGAACTTTCATGGATTACTCAGTCCAACAACGTGTGTTTTGTGTAGAAACTTACATAGAAGCAATTCGATAGAAGAAGTTAGGCGTGCATTCTGGCGTCAGTTTAATAAAAACAATAGGGTCACGCGCCAAATCGTAAAACTGTTAAGTTATGGGTTCGTCATTGGCGTGAAAATGGTTCTGTACAAAATTTGAAGAAGCCTGGACGTCGAAGAACAGTTCGTACACCAGAAAATATTGAAAGAGTTAAAATTGCGTTTACGAGAAGTCTTAAAGGTCTGCTAATCGACAAACCCTTATCCTAGGAATATCAAAGGGAAGCTTAGATCGAATTCTTCAAAGGGATTTAAAATTTCATCCCTATTAATACCAAATGGCACAGCACCTTATCAATCAAGATAAAGAAGCAAGGTTAGCATTTTGTCAAGAATTTTTGGATTTACATCAAGAAGCAATTCACAGTCTCCTAATGAGCGACGAGGCAAATTTTTATTTGAACGACATGGTTAATAAACAGAATTTTAGATACTGGTCAAATGAAAATCCTCGTAAAATATTTACACAGAACCCCCATAATCCAAAAGTTGTTGTGTGGTGTGGAGTAGGATCTTTTGGTATTATTGGTCCATATTTTTTTGAGGATGAATATAACCGCGCTGTAACAGTAACATCCGAGCGCTACGTAAACATGCTAGAGACATTCCTCATTCCAGAATTAAATAGACGAGGATTACTAAACAATGCCTTACTATTCCAACAAGATGGGGCAACAGCTCATACCGCCATAAACTCAATGAGTGTTCTGCGAGAAATGTTCAATGGCCGACTCATTTCTCGATTCGGACATTTGCCTTGGCCTTCGAGGTCCCCTGACTTAACGGCACCCGATTTTTTCCTGTGGGGATATTTAAAAGCCAAAGTGTTTGCGAGTCGTCCAGGTACAATCGAGGAACTCAAAGTCAAAATTCGTGAAGAAGTTGAAGGAATAGACGAAGGTTTGCTACGCCGTGTAATGAACCACTTTTTATCTAATATTGAAAAATGTGTTGAAGTTGGTGGAGGTCATTTAGAAGACGTGATTTTTAAAAGTTAGAATTAAATTAGCCAAATATTTATAAGTTATCATAAATCCCAAAGAGTTAGCTGTAATTTAGTATAATAAATAGTTTGTTCTGTTAACTAAAAAAATTTTAACGCAAATATTAAAATGGGTAGCCTATTATGGGGAACCCTGTATAATAGGAGAGTCAGACAATAGATTCATAAAAAAATTTAGTACCACATGTAAAACATTAAGATTTAGTTTTAATGACCATACGTGCAAGGATAATCCCTTAACATGGCTACATGGAAAATATACCATTTACTAAAAATACATATCTTTTTGTAGAGTGCATTCGAGGAGTTGTATGCATACATAGTGTATGCAGCTCCGTCAGACCGTGTAGGGATTACGTTAAGAAATCCGAATTTCCCGGACAAACCAATTGGTCTGTCATTTAGAAGAGTGAACCAGCAGTCGGGTAAAGTGATAATGTCGCTACTTGAAAAGGTAATGCAGAGCAATGCTAGTTTTTTCTCGAGTGACTTGTTAGTTTTAAATGTGGATAGAGCGTCGGTACCTGTAGGCTATGGACGCAAAAATCTGACGGGTTTAAAATTTGAAGATTTTTGTAAGGTTAAAAAGCCGGGTATAGTCGTTGTACCAGCAGGAATCAACGAAAACAATTGTCTAGCACGAGCCATACTCCTAGCAATAGCGTTTAAAAATAACGATACAATGCGGAGTAGCATGGCATTGGGTTATCCCTTACTTCAAGCACGAGCTGTACAACTCTACCAAAACAGCGTTGTAGATCTTAGTCAGGGTGGTAGTTACGAACACATTAAAGCATTTCAAAATCATTTAGCTTCATATACCATTGTAGTTTATAATTCGCGCGTAGGTGATTCAGTTTATTTTGAAGGCCCTAGGGAACCAGGTAGGGTAGTTTTAAATTTAATACTCGATGATGAGTACTATAACGTAATTACCAGTCTCACTTCAGCATTTACTTGTAGTTATTACTGCGAACAGTGCAAAAAGCGTTGTAATAACAAAAAACGGCATGCGAAATGTATGTCTCAGTGCTCTAGCTGTCATCAAAAACCACCGCGTTCCGTTCAAAATCCTAAAATTGCGTGCAATGATTGCAAAAGAGATTTTTACGGGCAGGAATGCCTTAGAAACCATAAGGGTGCTAAACTATATGAAAAACTGCGTAGTAAAGGGTAAACCTAGGTGCGGATACACTACTGCTCCACGTGCATGAACGAAAAACCTATTGGTCATCTTTGTTACATGCCTGTTAACAAGGTGCGACGCAACGGTAGTAATGGTAAACCATCTATGTTTATCTTTTACGATTTGGAATGCATGCAAGAGAAGGTATGTGAGGGGGCGGATGATCGATTTCTGCATGAGCCCAATCTATGCGTGGCCGCGAATGATTGTTTCACTTGTATTCAGCGCATCGACAATTTGGATGAGCGATGCTGGACGTGTAGTGAAAGAGCGAATGGTTTCTGTCGTATGTTGCCAAGAGAACGCGAAAATTTAAAGTTACATGCATTGCGCATAACATGAAGGGGTACGTTGGGTGTTTTGTGCCACATGGGGCATCCTTGTGACGTCAAAATCCAAGATGGCGCATGGTGCCCCAGTGGGCGGGGCTTGTGAAGTAAAAAAGTGGAGGGGATGGTGCCTCACTTCTACTTGTGTGAATTAGGTTGTTTAAGATTTTATTTCTGTTAAAGAGAACACTGACAAAAGTAACGGTAGTTTTTTTGCCAACATCAAAGCACCTTTTTAGGGAATTGTCATTTAAACTTTATTATTACGCAAGTACATCATTAGATCCAGCTATAACAAATACATGATCATTTTTGTCATAGATTTTAGTCAGGTTGTTTATATCACAAACAACGTTATCGATTGTAGCATTTGATTTAACAATAGATATAATCATTATTTAAATTAAATTTTGAATTTAAAATATCAGCACAGTGGCGTTCGTGGCTATCCGCTAGGATTAGAATATTTCGGTTAACACTTTTTTTACTGAATAATTTGTATTTGGGACTTGTGAGTTGGATTTTAGATTTATCTCCTTATTTACGATTGTCATTTCTGATTGTTTAACACTATGCGTTAACGTATTATCATTGACTTTCGGTTTATCAGAACGAACAGTTTTTTAACATTACGTTCAGAGTAATGAATACATTTTTTACGTTTTTTTGCGTGTGTGGATTTCGATACATTTTGATCTTTTGGATTGGATAAATAATTGTCATTTTCACATAGAACAAAGTTTGACTTAACAGCATTCTTTAATTTTGAAATTAATTCTTGTTTGTTCCCGGACTTGTTAACCCATGGTATATATATATATATATATATATATATATATATATATATATATATATAATTCTGTAATTTTAATTTTCAAGGGCATTACTAGTTTCTAGTGACACAATAAATTTCAAATACCACTGAGAGAATACAACCACATCCGATTCGTTCAACGTCAAGAACTAAATATTATCAGAAGCACTCTTTATTAGTGAAAGTTGTCCATCTGAGTAGGTTGATACCTGAATATTCGATATCTATTTCGCAAAAAAAAACAAAAAATCATTTAACCGCTTTGAAGTGCTTGTAAACAAAGGTTACTGGTTTTAATATTATGCCTACAATTTTTCTAGTTTTAATTCAAGGTTTAATCGACTTGCATAATTTAAATTATTTGTATGACTTTAAGATAAAATGCATTACTTGCCATAAAAAAAGGGTCCCAACCGGCCGCAATGAACCACGGCAAAGTCGGGAAAAGACGTGTTATTGTCATGTTGATGGATTTCTGAAAGCCAGGTTTTCGCTTAAAATAGTAAATTCCGAAGTCATAAATTAACGGGATTAACCCGAAAGACATTTGTAAGAAGTTTGTAAATTTTATCGGAGATATTTTTTAAGTCTTTGTCTTTGTCTTTGTTTTATACTATTCCTTCACTACTGACACTTGTTGCATTAAAGGTATATACAATTGAAACACAGCTTGGTGTTAATGTACAGTTTTTGATTTGCGATAACTATTAACTCAAATGAACAGTCTTGTGTATGTACCTACCGTACCAATTAAGTTATTAAAATTTAAAGAATTTATTATTTTATAATAATGAAAATGTAAGAGAGAACCGAAATTTAAATTGATTGAATAAATACAGGGTATCCCATGAGTAACACGAAATGATTTCAGATATTATTCCCCAATCATTTCTCCATCGATCAGTATTAATGTGAAGTCCTCTTGCCCATCTAACTATAGTACTTTGATTGTTTCAAAACACAATCTTTTTTATTCTTGGTACGTTTTATGTTATACATGTAATAGATTAAAGGTCGTCTATATTGTAATGTACCTGACTGTACTTTTCTGAATTTCCGATAATTAGCCACAATATTAAACTGATCTCATTTCATTAGGACAGGTACAAATATTTTAGAAATTTAAGCTGTTCTTCTTTTGTTATGTTACTTGTATTGTTATCACATTTTGTTTAGTTTCAGTCCGTATATTAAATTATTATTGGTTAAACAACATATATAATTCATGCTCAAATAAATATCAATATAAAGAATCTTTCCGGTGTGAAGGCTCATTATAGTATATTGCACCATATTAGTAACTAAATTATTCCAATTCATGTAATAAAATTACGATATTATTATTAACTTGTTACATTATCAAACTAATGAAATACGCACTAAAATAAACTAATATATAAATGTTTAAAAAATAATACTTGAACTTAACTTAAGAAAACAACACTAGCACAAGTTTTATACAAAAATTAATATTAAATTTATTATATATTAAAAACATCACGACAGTCTTGAAAAACTTCGTTATCAATAGAACAAGTTATAGTTCCTTCAAGAAACAGATTCTCAGTACCCAGGAAGTGTGTTATTTATCGAAAATGCTACTCTCACTAGGAGCAATATTTTAAACTTACAACGCATACATTTTGAAATCTCTTAAAATATGCACTTCTCCTGTATTGGTAGTTTGTGCCTGTATTGCTTTTTTCTGTTTTAATCGATACACGTCATTCAACCTTGATTTGTTTAGAGATTTAATCTACAAGCCAATTTGTTTCTTATACCTGCTGTAATCGTTTCACAAACCGGCTTCGCGTAGTTATTTTAGTGTCGCTATTTTTAATATGCTTTTTCCACATGACTAGATTCACATTCCTCTTAAACCTTTCGTATAACTCATTCTCACATCACCAAACAAAATTTTTATATAAATGTTAAGACTAGGGGTATTTTCAATTTTCTTTTTTATAAACACTCCAGAATCAACAAAGATGATCCGTGCCACACTCCGATTTACGCACTACTTTTGTCTCTAACATGGATAGTTTAGATGAGTACTTTTGAGTAGAGCACATATCAAGACATACAAATAAAGACATAATGCATATGATTTACGATGGAAAATATTACTTTGGACAGAACGATTACTTTAATATAGCTGAGCAGAAAATAAAATGTTCATCAAATCGCGAAGATGTCTTAAATCAAACTATTAACATTTTAATCAACAGCAACGCCATGAAAACAAAAGTATTTCTAAAGATATGAGAATGTAAACATTTACGATTCATAATAAATTAATTTATGGCAAGTTACTTGTGTCACTACTATTAACAATTTGTCTACACATTTTAATTCATTAAGTAAAGCATTGAGTTAACTGAAGTTTATGACATAAAAAAGAATTGGTAACTAATACTTCATGTATTTCAATTTGTTACAAATATATTTATATCACGAACCTTGTTTTAAGATATGGCCTATCACTTTTTCTTTATATTTTTTATTGGCTTCTACTGAATTACATTTGAGAGACAATGTAAATTTATATTGTCCTAAAACTTCCACCACGTCCCCAAAGCGCCAGTTTCGTATTACAAAATGTCCCCAAAACTACCGTTTTACATATAGGCATTCTGCAATTTTCTTACTAGTGGAAGTTTGGGGACACTTCTATCACAAAGTTTGAGGACAGGAAGTTTGGACCAGTCCCTGAACTTTCTCAATGTCCGCAAACTTCTCGTTTTATAACAGAAAATATCCCCAAACTGACCGCGTGATTTATATATATATATATATATATATATATATATATATATATATATATATATATACACATATATACGGGTGACATAGAAAAAAGTGCCATGCATAGTGCCACGCGATAGAGGACGCTAAAATAAGAAAAAAAGTTCGTATGAACTTAGGTTCGCAACGCCTTTGTTTAAAAGACATAGGGTGTTGAAGATTAATTATTTTTTTGTTTTTTTCTTAATATCTTCTTACAATGCTAATAAGCAGACGAAATTTTGTATACAGGGGCTTTTTATAACGCAGAATTCAAATATGACCTTAGTTCTTTTATTACTGAAGAGCAGTCATCATATTACAAGCCCCCACGACAAATCCACCTATTTTCAAACCTCCTTTCAAAAAATTTCCTTACCACTCAAGATAAGTGAGCTAGCTTGCCATCAAGCATAAAGTTCACTCTTGCAACAATGTCCAATGAAACATCTTCTAATAATGTGTTCAGGTTATTCCTTTTCAACAGTGCGACGAGTTCTGGAAATTCCCACTACTAACTTTTTTTTTAAACAGACATCTTCACCACCCATCTTCATCCAAACGCCTATGCACGTCAATAAATGTTCGAACATTAGGAATCTGTCCTAAAGGATATTATTCTCGATAATACGTTGAGCTTTGGAGAAACTTGACCGAGCTTCTCCGTAACACATAATCATGTCCCTGTGTTCTTCAAAAGTATAGTGAACCATTTTAGGAACACAAAATAATATGTACTATTGGAGTGATGAAAATAACAAGCGATGGAAATTTACGAAAAAACAAACGAAATCTATGACACTTGTCAAAATATTATTGTCTTGTTAGAGGTATTTTGTGTTCTTGATTAAGTTTTTCATTGATTCTCTTATTGATTTTTCAAAATTACTTTCAAAAATGGTTCACTACACTTTTGAAGAATACAGGGACATAATTATGTGTTATGGCGAAGCTAGATCAAATTCTTCCGAAGCTCAACGTATCTATCGAGAAAGATATCCATTAAGGCATGTTCCTCATAATAGGACATTTATTGGCATGCATAGGCGTTTGGGTGAAGATGGCTGTTTTAAAAAACCAAAAGTTAATAGTGGAATTTCCAGAACTTGTCGCACTGCGCGAAACGAAGAAACTGTTTTACGAATGGTAGAAAATAGTCCCGAGAACAAGCACCAGGAAAACAAGTTCAGCGGTACGAAATGTTAACTGTGAATCAGTTAGACAAATTTTCAATGAACAACTCCTTCGCCTGTATCATTTCCAAAAGGTTCATTCACTATTATAACATGACTATCTTCCTCGTGTACAATTTTGGGAATAGTTGCAAAATCAAAGACACGATTTTTTTTCTTCAATTTTGTTTACTGGTTGGCTGGTTTTAGCCGTGATGGTATTCTGAACCTACATAATATTCACCATTGGAGTGATGAAAATCCTCATCAAATCGCAATTAGAAGTCACCAATATGGGTTTTCTATTAATGTGTGGGCAGGTATAATTGACAAGTGATTGACAGGTGAACTGTATCCAAATTTCTTGGAGAATGAACTAAATACGTTATTAGAGGATGTTCCATTGGCTATTATTGGTAGAATGCGTTACATGCATGATGGCGCGCCAGCTCACTTTTCTCGATTGGCAAGGGAATTTTTGGGTAGGAGATTTGGAAATACGTGGATTGGTCGAGGGGGACCTGTACCCTGGCCAGCTTGTAGTTCCGACCTTAATCCCCTCGATTTTTCATTTTGAGGATTCATGAAAAATGATGTTTATTCTGTAGAAATACATAATGAAGAGCAACTATGGATAAGAATTATGGAATCCGCAGATAGATTTCGTAATAACCCAGGAATATTTCAAAGATGCCGTCAATCCTTAGGAAGAAGAATTGAAAAATGTATTCAAGTGCAAGGACAACAATTTGAACATCTTCCAGGAATTTAATGTTTTTTTTTAATCACTACCCTTCATTGTTGCTATTAAAATTTAATTGTTGAAGTGTTATGTCATTGTTTCTGCAAATAAGTTACTTTGGCGCTTTTGGATAATTTGCATGCATCGCATGCATTCTTCTCGTAAACCGTTGGCCCTAGCGACTTCAATAAGGTATACCTTTCTGAAGCAGGAGATGGGAAAACAAATTTTTCCAGTCGAAAATGACATAGTGTAAGGCAAAAAAGTTAGGACCGATTCTAACAAGATGGAAACCTGTATGTGGTGCCCTCTATCAGTAATAAAAGAACTAAGGTGTAAATAGATGTTAAAAAAAAGCAAAAAAATAATTAAACTTCAACACCATATATCTTTTAAACGAAGGCGTTGCGGACCTAAGCTCATAAGAACTTTTTTCTTATTTTAGTGTCCTTATCACGTGGCACTATGTACTTTGCAAACCGTCTATATAAAAGGTGATTCGATCTAACAACCAAAGCTCATCGGGCTTTATAATTTGCACTCGATATCATTAGATCTATGAAGATTTGCTTCAGTGCAATAATGTACTCATGTACAATACGGTTCTGTTTCATAAACTTAATTAGTTCATTAACGATTTCGCATTTAGTCGACATTAAAATTTTACTTTGTTGCATATTAACAACAATACAACTGCAATTCATATTTGAAAAAGTAATTAAAACAAGAAAATAAATTGATTTGTAAAAATGTACAAAAAGAGTAATAAATTAATGTATTTATGCCTTAAGTTTAAAACGTTCAACTTACTAGAAAATATCTCTAATAATGTTACTAACAATAAATCATAAGGTTTAATATAGTTTTAGAGTAATGTACGTATAAATATAAAAATAAATAAATAAATTAAAGAAGAGAAAACATTTGTAAAAGAATGAAACAAAAATTATAAATAAGTGTTCTTTTCTATCGAACACTAAACCTCTACTGTCTAATATCAATTATTTTTTTTTCTTCTTCGGACTACTTTTTTTAGTAGGTTTTGGAGGTGGTAAAACAGTATCTGGGTAATATTGCATATAAGCTGATTTCATAGTGCCACAACTAACCAGTTGCTTTGGCGTAGCAAATTCTTCAACCATTCCTGCTACCAAATCTTCATCAATAGTTTTTAATTTGAAGTTTACGACTGCTTCTGCAAAAGCCGCTGGAGAAATATCTTCATCGGGCAGTTTTAAAACAAAATGACTAAAAGAAAAGATAAACATAAAATTTTGAATTACTAGGAATATCACCCAAAATCAATTTTAGCCTTTTTCGATTTTGGTTTCATTGCTAAGAACCGCGCACGGGTAAACAATAGTTTTTTCTTATCTGGTCCACCGATAACGTAATTACTGTAAACAAGCTCTATTTTAATATTCTTTCCTTCATTTTTTAAAGATTGACATAACTGTTAAAAAGTTAATAAAGTAACTGTATGAATAGAAACTTATGTCTACACTTACGGGCACAGAGTTTTTGTTCACGCATGTGTTTTCTAGATCAAGTTCTGTTAAAGTGCGTAGTGATTTAAATAAATTCAAAAGCGTAAATGCTTCATCCGGATTGACTCGATTGCACCCCATTTTCAAAACAGTCAAGCTTTTGCATCTTCTAAGTCCTTGGTAAACATTTTCAAGGCTAGCACCTGTAAGACTAAAGAACGTACTTACTAATATACTATTTAATTTGAAGTACCGATTGTTGCTTATATCAAAATTCCTTAAAGATTTTGTTTTTGCTAAGAATTTCATAATATCTGCTGTTAAGTCAACTGATGCGATGCTGTTCCATGCTAAGCTTAATTGCAAAATGTTAGTATCTACCAAAGCTTTAAATAAAGCTGTGCCTCCTGAAATAAAAAAAAAACAATCGCAAGCAAATTTATACAATTTTGTGGTGTTTTTGTAGTCGACATATATTGTCAACACACACACCCACGCACACAATGAGTTTCATTCAATGACTTTCAATATTAACAATCTACTTAAAATGTTAAATAACTTCTAGAACGTATTATCAAACCACTCCAAGGTAGTACAGGTAAACTGTGTCTGTTAATTTACTCGCTATTGTGTAAAATACAATGCACTTTATATTCAACCGCTAAGACAAGTAATAGAGTGTTAATTGACTTTTGTAATTTTGAATTCTAAGTTCACAGAATTATTCTTAATTAGCAAGTAAGCTGTTATTTTTTTTTTTTTTTTTATGATTGTGGACCTGAACAGGCTAAATAAGGCCTATCGTGCTAAAGCACTCAGGAACACTTAGGAGGATGGATAGAGGGATAATGAATTGCCAATAGATGCCTATGAACAGCTACCTTAAATTTTCTCATATCATAAGTGAGAGGAAAACAGGAACTAGGGAGATCATTCCAGAGTTTAGAAGCCGTGTAGAAAAATGTGGATTGCGCCCGTTTGGTACGACAAGTGGAGATTTGTACTGCATACTGATGATGTGATTGAGCGAACCGAGTGTTTCTCGCAAAGATAGCCGGATGTGGTATCAAAGAATGTAATTCACCAGCACAATAGCCGTTGTAATAACGATAATACAAAGAAAGAACTGAAACCATCCTTCTATGCTCAAGGGACTGTATGTGAGAAGTTAAAGACGGGTCATTTATAAGCCTAATCGCTCTCTTTTGAATACGATCAACGATATCGAGAGCGTATTGGGGAGCACTAACCCAAAGGTGAGAATGATATTCCAGATGAGGCCGAATTTGGGCCTTATACAGCAAAAGGAGTTGTCGAGAGGTAAAGTACTGCTTAGATCTGTACAAAAAGCCTATTTTACGAGCAGCTGTTTTGGTAGCTGACAGAAGATGGTCAACCCATGAGAGATTTGAAGATACAGTCATACCCAACAGAGCAATAGAGTCTGAAAACTTAAGAACTGAGCCATTCATACTTACAACAGGAAATGATCGATCTTTTTTGGCGGACATAAGACAACACTGAGTTTTGTTAGCATTAAATTTAACTAGATTATTGCTTCCCCATTCGAGAATACGTTGAATGTCTTTGTTGATTGAATTTGCCATTTCAGCTTTAGTTTCTTGATTTGACATAGAAGGTGTATTATCACTATGAGTAGACTTAGATGAACTACAGTGAAGAGTGCTATCGTCAGCAAAGCAATGGATGGGGTTAGTTGTTGAAGAAATAAGGTCGTTTATGTACAGCAGAAAAAGTGTAGGCGCTATAACGGATCCCTGTGGTACGCCCGCGTTAATGCTAACTTCTTTTGAAAAAAAGCCATCAACTACGACATGTATTCGTCTTTTATCAAGGAAACTAGAAACCCAGTTGATGAGCGCATCATTTAACCCAAACGAGGTGAGTTTGGCAAGTAAACACTTATGCCAAACTTGGTCAAATGCCTTTGAGATATCTAAAGCGACTACAACTGTTTCACCGGACTGCTCTACTGTATTGTTCCAAACTTGGGTCACATATGAAAGAAGATCGCCTGTTGAACGACTTTGCCTAAACCCATATTGATGGTCACTAAGGAGTTTGTTAGTTTCAAGAAACGTGAGCAGTTGCTGATTGATGGCTGTTTCCATGATTTTAGACAAAATGGAAGTGATGGCAATTGGTCTGTAATTTGAGGGATCGGTCTTATCACCTTTTTTGGGAATAGGTTGAACATTTGCTAACTTCCATGATGAAGGGAATTCTCCAGAAGATATAGAGATCGTATAGAGCTTAGATAGGACTGGTACTAGTTCGGGGGAACATTTCTTTAAGGCAATAGCTGGGATACCGTCTGGGCCAGTCGCCTTATTGAGATCAAGCCTACTGATGATCGATTCCAAGAGCTTGTACCGAAAATGAATTGGTTTCATAACGTATGAAGAAGAGTTGACTAGGGGCACATCTTTTCCAGAATCATTGAGACACGAGTTTGATGCAAACAAATCCACAAAAACGTTGGCTTTGTCTACAGAATCAGCAACTACCGATCCGTCAATAGATGTCAGGGGGGGAAATGAAGATGTTCGAAAGTTTTTACTAATGGCTTTTGCTAAAGACCAAAATTTACGACTGCCTAAAGGAGATGTAGCTAGTTCATTGCATTTTCGTTGTTCGAACAACTTTTTAGTTTTAGTGATGACACTTTTGCACATATTTCTAGCACCAACGTATTCTACATGACTGTCAACCGATTTATTAGATTTCCATTTAATGTAACATTTATTTTTTAAAGATATTGCATCAGAACAAGCCTTATTGAACCAGGGTTGTGAACGTTGTTATGTAGACAATTTCTTTTTTATGTATGAGGTGATAATTTATTTATACCAATCCACCTTTTATACGATAAACAATAATTTTAGCGCATTGATGTAATTAAAAAATCAATAATTAGTTGAATTTGAATTAAAATAAATATCGACGCTATCGCTTGAACACAGGGTGAATTGGGATTCCCAAGTTTTCCCCACCGCCATCGTTGCGGAGATTATTTTAGTAAGTTACCCAAGTATTCCGCCATCTTTTTGCGTTGATACCTTGCGTAACAAAGTAACATTGTTTCCATACATACAAAATGAGGTAAAATAGTATTTTAAATCGCGAATTAAATTTATTTTAGTAGATACGTGCTCAAAAATGCGTTTTGAAATTAACTTAAATTAATCCTTGTAGCCAAAATTGATCGCTACTTAGAAATCATCCGTTTTAGATTTTGACAGCATTTTTTTTTTTTTATGATTGTGGACCTGAACAGGCTAAATAAGGCCTATCGTGCATAAATTTAATTGAAGTAAAGAGAGCTTGTATTTATTAGCAATCACTTGTTAGTCATCATTAATTATTTGTGAAAGACCCTCTTACAAATTTATGCCATGACTCAAGCTTAAAAGATTTAGTAATTTTCGTTTTTGGTTTTAAGGTGTTCATTCATTTTACGCGTGATATACTATTTGGGTTCTTAAGAAACTGTCTGATAAAAGCTTTCTTGTTTTTCTTTTCCTGTAAACGCTGGTGTTATCCTGTCCACCATTTTCTTTTAAGGCATTGCTATTTACTTTCGCATGAATGGAAGTTAACTAACTTCGCATTTTCTTTGAAACTTATAATATAAGCGTGTATTATAACAAATACGCCAACTTATAATAAATAAGCAACTTATTACAAATATGATTGTTAATAGAGACTTGTAGCAAATAAGAATTGTTGCTCGGAAGCAAACTTATAATATAGATATAATTTTCATCCGAGTCCACTTAAAACAAGTAAAATTATTATATAGAAACAAGAATTAGAATATTATTGAGGTACAGTAATGCCAACATATAAAAAGGTAAGGTTGCACCACAGCTTAGCTCTTCGGTGACATAAATAAGATATTTATTGTAAATTGAGATCTCTTTTCTTTATCAACAGATCGTAAGGGAATGCAGAGATAACGTCCATAGCTAATAAATCAGATATGCATGGGTCAAGCGCCACTTGACTTGGTTAAATAAAATACACAGAAAAATTGTATATTGAAATTATACATTGTAACAAATAATTCACCTCTTTGTAGGCAATTAACGTGATTTCGTGCAGCGTGTGTTGCATATCTAGTTGCATAAAAGCATTCATTTAATTATTTCTAATTAGAACTCGTCCGCATATCGTTCAGACATTCAAGTTTCAGACATGTTCATGCGCAATAGACCACCTTAGCGTCGTTTTGTTTGAGTTAAGAAGGTGGATGTAGCATCCAGTATTGCTTGTTAATTAAAAAAAAAGTGCTATAAATTTTATGGTCAGTTATAAAAAACAATTATATTAAAGTTTGAGACGTTTGCTTTTTTTTCAGGCACTTTTTTATTTTTTTACTTTCACGTTTACGTTTAATTTTGACTCTAACTTCACCTTTACACGTTTAAACACATCTACGCCATTAAAGATTTAATCTAAGTTACGGTATTAGTACGATTGATCAAGAGTGAGATTTATTCATTTGGGAATTATTAAGCATACAAATCCAGATTTATTTCAACGTGAAGTGATATTACGCATCAATTTTCCAAAACGCTGACTCAGCATGTAACACTTCGTTATCTACAGTCTGACCAAGAGTAAGGTATTTTGACTCCATTAATTACTCACAATATTAATTAATAATTATTCATTAGGTTATAACGTTACTAACGTTAGCAATAAGATATTTCTGTTTATAATTAAATATAAGTTGTGTTAATAAAACTTATTGTTGTAGGAATTTTCTTTTAAATTTATTGTATAATGGTTTACTTGTTTATTCAATATTTAAAAACAAGTTGGTGTCCTAGTATTTAATTAGTTTCAGGAAGAAGCAACCCCGATTTTAAAGCGAACATATCTAGGTACATGTAAACATTTTTTGGTTAATAAGGAAAATCGATAATTTTAAGAATCTGGCCCACTTTAATGTACGACTGAGCATAAAGCACAAAATCTTCTAGTTATTACCCAAACTGTTAAGTAGCTAAAATTTGTAGCCATGGGTGTAGAAGCATACGTATTGAACTTTAGGATTTGTACACTGACTTAAAGGCTCTACAACATAAACTTAGCAACAGTATTTATTTATGCATTCAATAAATCAAAGTAATATCCGCTGATTAATTACAGCATATATATGCAAACAAAATTAATAATTAAATATTTCCCAAAGCTTTACGACAGTAAACTAGTTCTTAATCGATACATGAAATATAACCTTTAAAATAAAACCAAAGTATATTTTTTCTCAAATATTTCCTAAACGTATCGATATATATATATATATATATATATATATATATATATATATATATATATATATATATATATGGAAAATTTACTCTTCTCCCACTTGGACCCACTAACTCAAGCGTTCCATGTTAAAATATGGCTGACAGGCCCCACCTTACAACTTTCTCTCCCAAACTGGGTTCCAGATTCTAGGGTTCAAGCTGATTAGTAATACACCCGCACTTGACCTTTCACTTTCATTGATCTTTAATGACATTCTAAAATTCCTCATAATTACACGGTTTTTTCTATGCTGATGAGAGCCTAATGACTTTCTGGAATTTATTATAATGGATTTTTCGAGTCATTTCTTTCAATTTCAACTGTTTCTCTAATAATTCTTTCTTGTAAGGTATATAGAGGTGCAATTAAACGTATATTGTTGGTGTTAATTTGGTGTCCTGTATCTAAATGATGTGCAGCTAAAGACGATGATGGATTGTGCTGTTTAATTGATAGTTTGTATTCATTGGCTCTCGCATATAATATTCTATTAGTTTGTCCGATATAAGTTCTTCGACAGTTGTTGCACGGTATCTCACACACTCCTTGGTTTTCATTAGGAACTTTGTCTTTGGGGTTTCTTAAAAGTTGGGACAAAGTTGAATGTGGTTTGAACACCGGTCTGAAGTCATTTTTGGGAAATTTCTTTGCTATTCTGTCTGTAATTCCTTTTATATGAGGTAGAATAACAGGAATCTTGCGTCCATTGTTTGACAAGTTATTTCTTGGTCTTCTCACTTCGTTGGTAATTTTTAATATTTCTTGATCTTTGTATCCATTTTGAAGTAATATTTTATAGTCTTCATCTTTTCCGTTTTAGAATTTTGGTCAGATAAGTGGTAAGAGCGGTATATCAAGGATTTCATAACGCTACGTAATTGACCAGGATGGTGATGCGAAAGAGAGTTCAAGTATCTATTCGAATGAGTTGGTTTTCGATAAACTTTGTGTGTAAATTGTCTTGTTATCAAAGTGTCCAAGAAAATTATTTTCTTCAACTTCCATAGTAAACTTGATGTTGTCGTGAATGTTGTTAATATGTCCTGGAAAACTGTTCAAGTTTCCTTTTCCATGGGGCCAAACTACAAATGTGTCGTCAACATAACGAAACCAACATTTTCATCGTGCCTTCAATAGGTATTTTCGTGAAAAGTGACGTTATGTCGAAGCTAACTAAAATGTCATTTGGAGCCAAGGGTACAATTTTGAGTTTGTGTAGAAAATCATAAGAGTTTTTGATGTAGGATACAGCATTTTTACAAATCGGTTGAATAACTTTTGCTAGATAACGAGCAAGGTCATGAGTCGGAGAACTGAATGCACTGACGATAGGGCGTAATGGCCAGTTTTCCTTATGTATCTTTGTATATATATATATATATATATATATATATATATATAGTCTTTGGTTTGATATTTAGTTAAATACAAAATAAGCGATTTCATATAAATTTATATTAGTCAAATGCTGACGTTTCTTTTTTTTTTTATTAAATATGAAAATGAAGCTACCCTAAAAATTAGTTTTTGATTCTGTTGTGATATGACTACTCACACATGAATAAATTAATTTTTAAGGCTTGTTTATTTTTGTACTAAACGTTTTAACAAACAATGCTTAAGTTGTATGGCTATATTAATTGTAGGCCACATAGGGAAATTACATGTGTAAGTCAGAGATAGAATTATAGAAAGTTAACACGCGAGTGAGACAGTGCTATGATGGTTCATATCTGAGTTAAGGTTCGATTCTTAACTAAGGGAGTTCTTATCTTGGTTAAGAGTGTCTCCGTTAAGTGATTTGTTTCCAAGCCAAGGCATGGTCCAGTTCAGATTTTGGCTAACATGGAGGACTCGCTTCAATACCAAAGTAGAAGTATTTTCTTACTAAAGGGAGTTCTTATCTTAGATAAGTGCTAATTCATATCTTACCCAAGGTGATGGTGTATTTCTTAGTTAATGAGGATTCTTATCTCGGATAAATGTGATTTGCATGACTCACCGATCTCTTCGAGTTCAAGATCTAAAAATAGAAATAATTCTTCTTGGGAATGCTTAAAAAATAAGTAAATGTGTTCATACTTGTTGACTGAATGAATACTCAAAATGGGGTGGAACAATTAAATGTATGCATTAGATGAACCTTCACGAGGAAGTTCCTTATTGAAATAAAATATAAATGTAACTTAAAGCGATATGTTTCGACAATTAAGACAATATAATTGTCAAAACATATCGCTTTAAGATCAGTTACATTTACATTTTATCTCAATAGAGAATTTCATGGGGAAGGTTTTGTGTATTTAATCCTTACATTTCTTATCTAAAGAACCTCAGGAATGTATGACTCTAAACTGCTTGCAAGTTATAACTCGTCGTTCTTAGAAATTCCAAAGTAGCTCGCACGTTATTATTCTTAACAATCTAAAAATAGAACCAGTTCCAGGAAACGAGAGGAGGTGGGACTTTAAAAGTAGGTCACGCATGCTGATTCTTCGGAATCTAAAAATGGAACAGTTTCTAGAAAAACCAAAGTGATTCATGGATGAGTCACGTATTGTTTATTACAAATTTAAAAATGAAACCAGTTCCAGGGAACTAGAGGGGGCGAAGCTTTAGAAATAGGTCACACGCGCTAATTCTTGGAAATTAAAAAAAAACCTGTTCCAGGTAGTGAGAGGGAGAGCTAACCTTGACAGGGGTGAAGTTAGTTGCAACCCATAAGCATAGTGCTCTCTGTTTCTTACCTATTTGAATTAACCTTGATCACTCGTATGACTGTATACCTAGACATAAGCCTAACCTCTCAAATTTTTGATAGTAATACTGTGGTCCACATGCTTCAATGCTTCAATCCATAAACATCCAGTCGGAGTACACCGAGGCGACATCAAGGGTAAAGTTCCCACGTCGCATAAAGTGTTTCCATAGTCTTGATAATCTTATCAGCAGTGAACACCCTAGAAAGGTCTCCTAGATAATAGTGGGATGAATAACAGGCTAAATAACAATACGCTCAGGCGGTATGAAGAGTGAAGTACTTACACTCCATATAATGGCACTCCATTATTAACATGAAGCCCTCACAACCAGCCTGGACAGGAGACTCAATTTGGAGTGAAGTCTTAAAGAGGTCTTTAGTAATCATTTTTTAACGGTAGCGGCTTTGTATACAGCTAAACAATATGTCCCGGGGAATGGGAGGGGGAAGGAAAGAGGGGGAGAGGGAGAGGGAGATGGAGAGGGAGAGACGGAGAGACGGAGAGACGGAGAGACGGTGAGACGGAGAGACGGAGAGACGAAGAGGCGGAGAGGCGGAGAGACGGAGAGAGAGAGAGAGAGAGAGAGAGAGAGAGAGAGGAGAGAGAGGGTGAGGGAGGGAGAGGGAGAGAGAGAGGGATAGAGGGAGAGAGGGTGAGAGGGAGAGAGGGGTGAGGGGGAGAGAGAGAGAGTTAAGTGAAGGTCACATTGAAGTTAAGTCAGGTCAAGGTCAAATCAATGTTAAGGTCATGTCCCTCTTATCTCAGATCTCTTATCTAATATTCTTTCTTGATACAAGGGTATTCTTGATTATTTCGTCCTTGCTCTTTATCAGGTTCATTGTCTCTCTACTCAATTCGACAACTCTAGTACCCATACGTGAAAGTGATTTCATTTTGCAGAACGCAAATTTGCATAAAAAAATATTTGTCCTTAAGTTTGTAATTTACCTGCTTTTGTTATCCAATCGGTTTACACAATATTGTAATAATTTTTATAGTACAATAATATCCTTTCCAAAAATTGCTTCTATTTTTAGTTTAATAAGTCATGGGGTTTCTTTCTTGGCTAACATATCAATGCGTGGTGCACCTGGAGTGTGTTTCTTAGCTAGATCAATAAATTTAACTGGCTATAAGAGAACAGGATAACAGAATACCAGGATACATACAGATTTGGATAACAGGATAACAGGGTATACACAATACAATGTAACAGGGTATACACAGAACAGGATTACAGAGTGTACAGATAGATGCTCGGTTTGTAGGATCTAGAAACTATAACCACCGAACTAACTCTACAGAAGTGTACATCGTTTATACGGGATGCGTCTAAACTAAAATAAATACAACTTAATTTGAAATTGGAACCCAAGAAGTTGAGATAATAACCTCCATTAGTAGCAAAATACACCCTTGCTTGTATATGATAAAACCCTTTTACTGGAGACTCACTTAGCTGAGATAGATATCCTCTTTAGCTGAAAAAAAAACCCTCACCTCAGCTAAGATTAACCCCTTTAGCGGAGTCGTACTTAGCTGAAAGATGATCCAACCATTTAGCCTAGACTCACCGAGATAAGAACACCTTCTGTTTTAATATGTTACAGAAAAATATGAAACCAGATACGCTTTAGCATGGAAATAAATAATTAGTGCAGACATGCCTAGCCAAGATAAGAACCCCTTTATCTGAGAGACCAATATATGAACCATTATTGTTCTTACTCTTGCGTACATTTCCTATAATGCTATCTGTCTCTTATACATGTAATTTATCTATGTGTCGTAGAAGTGGCATAGCTACACCACTTGCTTATTTAAAATTGAATGCAGTTTAAAAATCTTATAGTACTTGTTATAAATTTGAGTTTCCGATATAGATAAAAATGCTTTTGGGACTTTTTAATTTTTTAGGGCTTCGTTATTATTCTACAAAAAATTTTTATTAAGGAAACTTGTTTTATATTTAATTAACTTCAATAAAACAAAATGCAATTTAGAGCCTTCTATAAAGCACCATTGTTTGTACATAGACTTTAACCAATATTTTAAAGAACCCACGTATTTTAAAAGCAACTGTAAATATAGAGTATCATTAAAATTGCTTACGCATTTTTTAAGTTATTGTGGCTACCGACACACAAACAGACGAACGGACGGACGGGTGGCGGCGGGCAGACAGGCGGGCGGGCGGGCGCTCCGGATGGCGGCCGGATTGATAGGCGGGCAGACACACACACACACACACACACACACACACACACATCGGCGCACGCGCACGTTCAGCCCCCCTGTCCCCACCCACACACACGCACAGATACATGTTTTGTGAAATTGATCATTTTTGACTCATGGAGGCTTAAAACGTCCATTTCCTGTGAAAACTCGATTTCCATTTTGTAGGTAAATGCAATGCTATTATCCCGAAGCAAAGCAGAGATGTCGAGTTATTAAGCGTTATTATGTCGTAGGATTTTATAATTCGTAAATGGGTTAGGTGTTATTAATATACATATTTACATTTTTTACATTTAAAACAAGGTGAAGTATGAATAGGTTTGAAAACAGTCATACCTCAACGAATTGACTCTTTCTCCTATTTGTTCTCTATTTTTGTGATATTAACTGTACTAGAGTTATAAATACCTCGAAATGTTTTCGAAGCTTTGCATGGTCTTTTATAGAAGTTTCACAATTTTGAGGTTACTGATATAATTTATAAGTATCGGTCAAGGATTTTTATCCCTACAAAGTACAAGCACTCAAAATGGATAAAAATATATAATTACCTTTTAGACAGCCATTTAGCACATTCCACGATAAATCTAATTCCTCTAGAAGCTGATTTCCTAACAAAATCTGACCTAGAGCAAAAGCAGCATTATCGCCAAGCTCATTGTTGCTTAAGTTTAAAATAGTAATCGTAGGGTGATTTTTTAAACCTTCCTGTAATTGAATGATACCTTCATCACCTAAATTATTAAAACTAAGATTTAAATGATTAATTGGCGCTATTCCGCGCAAACCTTGACTTAAAAACTTGGCACCTGCAAATCATTAATTATATCTTTCCAAACAAATAATTAATGTGTACCTTCTTCTTTAATCCTACATTCTTTTAAATTTAATTTGCGGATTGTGGAGTTACCACGCAACATAGTGCCTATATGCGCTACACTTTGTGGTTCTAACCAATTATCCTGAAGGTCTAGAAATTCTACAAATGCATTATACTTAAGTGAATCCATTATACAAAGAACTTGTTTTTCTCTCAGCCCATAGTACTGTAATAAATTATATTAAAAAACAAATAATAAAAAAAAAAAAAATAAAAGGACCCTCAAGTCTAATATTTTTGTTGGCAATGATTGCAAAACTCGCCTTAATACAGGTATGAAATAAAATTTACACAATCTTAAATAATTATCACATCCCACATTATCATAAATCTGTTCAGGTTCTGAAAATAATCTGATAAGTGCGAATAAAGGTAACTGAAAGGAACTTAATAGATACCTTCATAATCTATTGCATAATCAAGATTAGAATCAGGTAAAACTGGAAAGACATAAAGAGGATGCCGAAATATAGAACTGCGTGAAACAAAG